>QUZG01000157.1:0-120237 GCA_003693545.1 Pseudonectria buxi
GGGGGGGGGGGGTGGTGGGGGTGGGCTGGGCCGAAGAAGCACATGCTTTGCTTTCATCTCCTTCAGGTTTCTCTCACCTTTGCTCTCTTTGCCTGCAGCTGCCTACCAGCCTGTGGCTGTGGCGGGAGATGAATGTGCTCCGATGTCCTGTTTGTTCCCATCCATCATCATCTTTCATCCTTTGCATCTGCCTATCGAGCAAGTTGCAGCTTCATATTAACTTTCTGGTCCACGAGTGAGATTCACCGCCGACAACCTAGTCGTCGAGATCATTTGCGGAAAGCATCGTGTTGACAGCTTGAACTTCAGGTCAGTGTTCCCCAGTTCCCTTTTATCCCTGTCGTCCTGGTTTCTCTCGAACCCTTCTTTCGAACGCTTGTCGATTATCGCGCTTCCAGCTTCATCTTGGTCCCTTTTCTCCTACTTTTCTCTCGCGGCCTGCCTGGATGCCTGAATGCCTTTGAAGGATGTCGTCAGCATCCTGGCGACGTGTTTTCTCCCAGGCAGGCAGCAATCTCACTTGGATTTATTCAGTCACTCGCTCTTCGGCTAGGGAACTCGACTCCTGAGGCCATGATGAGCCCGAGTGTTGGCTCGTTGGGCAGAGTGACTGGCTACAGTCGGACCAACAAGCACCAGCATATTTCGACTTTCTCTCTGCCTAGGCCAGTTGCCTCCAGCTGAAATTCTTGATGATTTCTTGTTTGTCGTCTGCTCTGCGTTTGCAGCAACTTTTCTCCTGGAGCAAAGTGATGCTGACTCTCATGCAGCTCACACCCTCAAGTCTCCTTCTCATCATCAAGTTCCATTTCTCGTCCTCTCTTTACAAATTGGTCGTCGACTCGTCTCCTTATTTCTCATTCATCCCGCTGTGTTGGCCGCATTAGTCAGGGCAGCCCGTGCTCTGAGGCGATGATGCCTGCAACAGCCCATTCACCTTCAGATATTGGCTCCGACGAACTTCGACTTGCGGCAAGCCAGCTCTCGAGTGCAGACAGCAAGGAGCAATCAGCCAGCTCGCCAAACACGATGCTGTCCATCAACTTTGCCACTCCTCTGGCCGGCGTTGCCCGCGCCGAGAGGATCAAGCAGATGACAAACAACCATGTAAGTCTTTGTCCCTTGCTTGGGTAGAAGTCGCATGCTGACCCAGGCAACTTTTGCTTCCACAGCCTGCCTTTTACACGGCCCGCGACTCTCAGCAAGTTCTTGTCAAGATCCAGACGTCTCTAAGAAGAATGCCCGGCGTCTCCTCAAAGGAAGCCAACGAGATTGCCACACAGCTGCAAGAGGTCGGACAGGTCATCAGCCAGGAGACGAGCCAGCTGGTTGACGCACTGATGAATATTCAGCTAGACCAAGAGGAGACGGAAAAGGCCGTTGCTCGGATGGGGCTCGAGGCCAACCTCGCCAAGGCCAACCATACTGATCAAGACATGACTATTAGCAACCTTCGAGTTGAGCTCAACATGGCCAAGGAGAAACAGGAGCACGCCGAGACCGAGGTTGCCAAAGTGATGGGGGATCTCCAGAGTCTCATCCGCGAGCTGAGATCGCTCAAGACAAACGAGGGCGTCTCTGAAGGATCGTGCATCTCAGAAACCCGAGGCGATGTGATCAAGGTCAGTCTCGTCGAAAGCAATCCACGGCATGTCACTCTCACTCACAGCATCAGCAGCAACTCGAAGAGACCACCAAGCATCTGCAAGATCAATTCAGCAATCGCCAGTCTCTCTGGACAGTTAACCAATCTGTTCCCGACGCTGTCTCCCGGCCTATGGAGTCGCTCTCCGTCTCTTGCCAAGACGCGAACAAGACCATCCATCATCCCATGATGCCAACACACCCCGAGAGTAACAATGAGACAGAGGCCCAAGGCATGAAGAGTCTGTCGCGAGTCTTCAGTGACGGGCCGCTTCAGCCAGCCCGCTCGGGAGCCCTATTCCGTCCGAACCGCTCAGCTTCCGTAGCACCACCGAGATTTGGCCCGGTGCAAGCTGGCCCGCCTCGCGCGCCCTCGACGATTCCCAATGACCGCCGACTCGCCGGTCCCTGGGTCCCCGGGACTCCCGGCCAGCCTCGCATGGGATATCCGGGCAATGGATTTATGCCGTCGCCGGCTTTTGGACGCACTCCGTCGAGGCGCGGCTTCCATCCCTCGAATGGAGGAGGCTACCGACCCAATGCCCCTGAGTTCCACCCGTCAAACCTCCCAGCTCGCCCCGAGAGCTCCTTTGGCCACCGCCGTGACTACTACCCGCTCACTCCGAACAGTACGCGCGGCAAGTATAGCCGGTACCCGGACGTGGTGTCTCCAGAGTATTCGGTCCTGGCTCCACGCGGCGGGTACAGCCGCTCGCTCATCCACATGACGGAGATGACGGTGGCGGCCTGGAACGAGCAGATTATGGAGCTGTATGCCTCGATCCGCAGCTTCGTCGAGCAAAACGCAAACGAGCCCACCTACATCAAGCCCACCGACCTGGCCCAGACCCGGCTCTGGCCCGTCCTGCTGGCGACGTACTATCCCCTGTCCGAGGCCGAGGCCATCTCCTACCTCGACTACCACCTCAAGGACGAGAGCTCCAAGTCTTGCCTCGTCACCCGCGTCATCATCGACTACCTGGTCAACCGGGTCTGGGTGCCCAGTTCATGGGTTGGAGCTGATGACGAGGCCACCTTTGCACTTCTCGGCGTCGAAAGGGATCTAGAAAAGACTCAAGGTACGTTTTCTCCGCTTCCCCTATTTGTCCCGTGTGGAATCGTGGGTTTTGCTAACTCCCATCCCTGCTTACCCAGGCCAGCCTTCGTCGTGCCGCCAGCCCATCCTCGACCGCCTCGCCGCCGCCGTCGACATGGTCATGAAGCTCCCCGTGTACCCCATCATCAGCAAGGAGCGCATCGGCGAAATCACCGACGTGCTGCTCCTCACGATCCAGCCGCTGCTCAACGACCGCGCCGTCCCCGCAAACACGTACCGCGACCTCGAGGTCGTCGCCGAGGACGCCTGGCTGCTCTCGTCCAAGATCCTCTCCAGCCGGCTCACCTTTGACTTCCGCTTCCCCGAGGTCGGCACCCGCTTCTCCTGCCAGTCCATGGTCCCCATCTGGCCCAACATGGACCCCATGGAGCTCCAGGCAAAGCACTGGCGCGTCGCCCTCGTCACCACGCCCGTCATCACCTGTCGCAACGACACGGGCGCCAACATCTCGGCCCACTCGGTCGCGCTGGCCGACGTTGTCTGCATGCAGTAGCAGGCTGGCTTCTTCTTCTTCCCAAGCCTGGCCAGCAACAACCTTGCCATGGCTGTTTGACAGAACAGCCAAACTTCTCTGAAAACTTCTGCCTCGACTTGCTTTCCCATCTTTGCTACCACGTTGATGAAAAGAACATGACGACATCCTGGGGACATTGGCGAAACAGGGCATGGACATTGTTCCATCATGATACTCATTTCTTTGGTTTTGTTCTTTTGGCAGCCCGGGCGGATAAGCCGGCAAACAGCATACGCCCCCCCCCCCCTTTTTCCTCTAACCCCCAAGAAATGTGATGGGGACTTGGGGCTATTTTCATTTCTTCTTCGTGTCATTTTTGCCCATTCAGAGCATACAGGCTGCCGATGCTGCCCCGAGGTTGAAAAATTGGAGATTTGCATAGCGAGCAAGGCGCCTTCATTACTATACGGCAGCAAGCATCAGAGGGTTTTGCCGTTTGCGTCAACGGGGAATAATAAAACATGACCCCCTTTCATAGGTGATGCCGCAACTACAAGGAGTGTTACATTGTTGGTTTCTTGGAGCTGGTGCTGGAAACCTGGGACGGCAAAGTAATGGCACAGTGATTGTGATGGGGGTCAATCATAAGAGTCATCAGTTCTTAATAGTAGTACACCAAACCAAAGCACTCGTGAGAGTAAAGATCCATCTGGTAGCCAGTCTTAAACTCCAGAAACGCCATATCCCTTGTCTCGGTCAAAGCAGCCTTCTAAGCAAGATTCCTCACCCTGACCAGCCAGCCCAAAGTACTGAAAAACAGGCGTAGAAACACAAACACAATGCCGCCAACCAATGTCAACGCCTAGGAGATGCTCCACGGGCGGTCCTACGGTCCAGGCGACGCACGACGGCCCCAAGTACCACCTTTAGGATGCCATCAGCAGTAAGTTTCTGAGAGTCCAGAGACTTCAGCGCGTCCCAGGTAACAGTGTCGACTATATCACGGACGCCCTGCTCGACGAGATCGTCGTCGAGCTGGCGTAGATCCTCAGTAGCACCCCTATCGTTGCCGACTTGGAAGAACTGGATGCCGACCTGGTGAGGTGCAGCCTCTAGTTTATCGAGCTTGGTAGCGTTCTGGATTATGACGCTCTCTGGGTCATCGGTAGCGATGCCGTCGGTGATTACAATGATGTTGACGGGCTTGACCGAGTCAATGGCACTTGGGTTCCTTGCCAGGCTAGCCACGTATGGTTTCAGAATGCTCTGCAAACGGGTGCCTGTTGGAGTTGCTCCTCGGGGAGAGGCCTTGTTGAAGATGCGGCGGACTTGTTGGGCGCTGCGGATATTGTAGTAGCCTCCGGGGCCCTGAGAGCCAGTCCCCATGTTATCCGAGCGGTGGTTGAGGAAGTAAATGTCTATGCCGTCCTTGTCGCGGGCGGTACAAATGGGCGCAATGGCAGCGAGGGCTTCTCGGACTTCCTCCCAGGAGCCTCCCTCCATAGAACCCGAGTCGTCGATGACGAACATGGTGTCAAACATGGATAGAAAGCTGTACTGGTCATCATTGCTGGTGATGCTGGCAAGACTAGGGGCCGGGGAGCGTGCTCGGCCAACTGTGAGGCTGTCTTTGGGCGTGGGGGTGTAAGCTGGAGGAGCATCACTTGCTGGAAAAGCAGCAGTATTAGCAACGCGATGTGAGCTTTTGGGAGGATGATAGGCTTACAAATTGTTGGCTGCCCTGCTTTCGGAGCTAATGAGGTTATCGAGACTGGTGCATCGAACTGGCTCTGGGAGTTCTTGGTAGCAGTGCTCTTGCCAGAGAACTTGGATCTGAGGCTTCTGAAAAGGCCCTTGTCCGACATGTTGTGTGATGGGGAATGGTAAACGTTGCCATTCTCGATGGAGATGGTGCAGCAAGCCATTCTATAAGTGATGGCGGTGGTTTCGAGTTAATCTTTTGTTTGTGCCTTTCGTTTGTTCTTGCTGTTTCGGCGCAGTCGAGAGTAAAGGTTTATTGATGCTAGGTTTGCGTCTAAGGCGATCACGATGGACATGATTCATGCTCGTCTGCTTCCTTTAAGTATCTAGCGTTTGAGTCGATGTGCCATTCAGCCTTGAATAACCATGATCATGTATAACCAACCTCGAGATGTTAGTGTTGGTGGCACGCTTGCTCCGCCTGCAAGGCAGACGAGCAGGCTGGAAGTCATAGGTACAGTGCCTCGTGGGTGGCGCATGCATAGGTGCCTAGCTAGGTATGTACCGCCCCCGCTGCTCCCCCAAGGCCAGCTGCGCCTCAGATCAATCAACCTGATCTTTGCGAACTTACTAGTTAGGTATGTACAGCCACAAAAAGCAGCCCTATAGGTATTCTATGGCTTCACTCCTGGGCGCAGGCTGGCGCCTATAGGATACGCCGAGTGTTTAGACTCGATGCAAAGTGAACGAGCCATTTCTTCCGTGCCCGGGCGGATTATGCGCATCTTGACGGAGGTCTTGGTCAGACATGGATGGTCCTGCTGTAGCTGACGGGCTAAATGGCCAAGGCAGTGCTTCGATACTTGAATGTAGAGTCAAACAAGGCATTTCCGGCCTCGCTGTAAGCTCGACTCCGTGCAAATGGTCATGGCGATGAATGACCACGGGTAAGCCAAAGCTAGATTCGGAGCCGTCACGAGGTACGTGAAGCTTTGCCAGGGTTCAAGGTAACAAAGGCTAAAGTAAGGTCAAGTGAGGTCAATTGAAGGCATGACATCCCACCTGGACGCTATCATGATTCCATCGCCAGCCCATGGCCGTGTCTGAAAGCAACTCCAAGGGCCCGCCATATCGGGAGCAACCGGACGGGCAGTCCGGAGTCTCTCCACGTTGTGCACCGTCTTGCCAGGGGCAGAGGGATGTTTTGCGCCGTGTGGGATGGAAAAGGATGGAAAAGGAGGAAAAGGAGGAAAAGGAGCCAGCATTTATGTATCGACAATGGAGCAGAGGGGGTCTGGACAAGGGGCCGGCCCCAGCATCTGGATCCGGCAAAGGGGATGATGGATCATGGATGCATGGGGCCTCTGCCAGGATCCAGGATCCAGGCTTCCAGAACATGTCGCTTCACCTCAGTGACCTCACCGAGCCCAACTCTAGAATTCCCACCGTGTCACATTTGCTGTCATATATTGGGCCTATTGGTGAGGCCGTCGTATACGAAGCACCGAGTGCAGATGTAGCATCGTTCGGCTGGGACGGCTCCTGTCCATGTGCAATGATGTCTGTGTGTCTCGGAAACGTCCATCACAACGCCTCTGAAGGATTGAGATGTGACGCCCTCACGCAGCGAGCTCTGTGACTGGACTGGCCATGCTATTCATGTGCGACGTGTAACCCCCTAATGAATGGCTTCTGCCAGAGATCTGCGCGTGAATACTCCGTAGCCGCCTCGTAAACAGCTCAACTCACAGACCAGGCGGCGTCCCGTCCAGGCTCGATCCCAGCAGCCGCCTCCTGAGGGCATCGCATCGCGGCGGAATGCATCTTGACCAAGGCAAGCAAGGTACGTATCGCTGTGCTGTGCTGTGCTGTGCTGTACATATTGCGGCCCCTCGCTCGTTGTATATCGTAAATCCTTCTCTGCTGTTACTTTTCTTCTTTTCCTCTCTTCCGTGCATCTTGTTGTTGCTGCTGCTGCTGCTGCTGCTGCTGCTGCTGCTGCTGCATCCCATCACTCACCTCCTCCACACGAGCTTGCTTCCTTACAGCTGTGAGACGCAGCTAAAATTTCGGGGCACTACCACCTCACGTAAAAAAATCCACAGAGAGCGAGCTCGGCCAAATAGCTTCCTCCTCTCCCTCTCTCTCCCTCACTCCCTCTGCTCTGCTGTGCTCTCCTCTACTCTTCCTTGCAACGACAAAAACTACGCCCAGTCGATACGCTACAAGCGCCATCACCATGTCTGGACGCAAGTTCTCCATCAACCGCCACACGGGCGTTCCCAAGCCTCGCCGCTTCAGTGTGGGCGGCGAACCCTCTTCGACCGGTCAGTAATTATCCTAGTTGCCCCTCTGCGACTGTCTCATCTTCCTGTCTCGCTTTGTCTTGCCGTGGCTTGGCTTCAACGGCGGCTACCATGATCCATGCATGGCCTGGGAGTGCACTCAGCAACAACAAAAACATCACCAACAACACGTTTCCCCCCCTATTCGCCGTGTCTCTCTTGCTTTGCTTCGACTTCACCTCGAAATCTATTCGCTTTCTCAGCCCAAAACACTCTCAGCCGTCACCGCCAATCCTCTTCCCCGCCCACATTGCTCTCATCCCTGCTCCAACACGCCAATCCTACCCTGGCAAGCTTCCTGCACGATCCCCCTCCAGCTCTCCCACCCCGCGACGTCATCGGCCACACATTGTGTCTCGCATATCAGATTCAGATTCAACTTCAGATGCCACTTTACTTTGGCGGGCTTCCTTTTCGAGATACCACCAAGCAGCCAACTGACAATGTCTCCCTCTAGAGTTCCAGTCCAAGGTCCACCGTCAGTTCCGCAGCGCCCACGAGGGCCACATGCCCCATGCCGGCCTCGATGCCTCCCGATCCTCCACCGGCGTCGTCTGGTGCACTGAGCGAGCTGCCGAGTATGGCTTCCTCGAGGAGCCTGAGAAATGGGCCAACCTGGGCCAGGGCGCCCCCGAGGTCGAGGACGACATCGCCGGTTGCTTCCCCCGCCCCACCACCATCGACATCTCCATGGCCGCCCGAGAATACGGCCCCACCGCCGGCATCAAGCCTCTGAGAATCGCCGTCGCCAACCTCTACAACGAGATGCATCGCAAGGGCAAGGACAGCCTCTACACCTGGGAGAACGTTGCCATCGTCCCCGGTGGTCGTGCTGGTCTCATCAGAATCGCCGCCGTTCTTGGCAACTCGTACCTCAGTTTCTTCTTGCCCGACTACACAGCTTACAACGAGATGCTGAGTCTTTTCAAGAACGTAAGCACAGCCAGCACTCGCCTCACTGCCCGAGTCTTTACCCAACTTGTGCTTGACTCTTTGGGCGGGTCATGACATTCGCTAACACCAACTTCTAGTTTGCGGCCATCCCCGTTCCCCTCAACGAGAGCGACGGTTACCACATCCACCCCGACAAGGTCATGGAGGAGATTGCTCGCGGTACCTCGGTCATCTTGACCTCCAACCCCCGAAACCCCACTGGCCGTGTTGTCGCCAACCCCGAGCTGGCCGAGATTCAGGACATTTGCCGTGGCCGCGCCACCTTTATCAGTGACGAGTTCTACTCGGGCTACAACTACACCAGCAACTGCGATGGATCAACCATTTCCGCTGCTGAGAATGTCGAAGATGTCAACGAGGACGACGTTTTGATTATTGACGGTCTCACCAAGCGCTTCCGTCTTCCCGGATGGCGAGTTGCCTGGATTCTGGGCCCCAAGGGTGAGTTCAACTTCCTCTCGTCCTTGACGGCAACTTGAAAATGGGCAGCCCCTTGCTAACCAGTCATCAAACAGAGTACATTGACGCGTACGTGAACGAATGCTCTCCTCTCTGATAGCCTGTTCGTGTAGCTTACCTTGACTTAGAATTGGCTCTTGCGGTAGCTACCTCGATGGTGGTGCCAACCACCCCTTCCAGGAGGCCGCAATCCCTATGCTCGACCCCACCATGGTCCAGACTGAGATGGCTCATCTTCAGGCTCATTTCCGCGTTCGTCATACCACGATGCGTCCTTTTGTATCGAGACACAAAACTGACTATCAAACAGGACAAGCGTGACTACGTTGTCAAGCGCTTGCGCGAGATGGGTTTCGTTATCAAATACGTGCCCGACTCGACGTTCTACCTGTAGGTTCGATCCAATTATAAAACCCCGACATTGCTGACATGGGCGTAGCTGGCTGAACCTTGAGGGTCTCCCCGAGTCCATTGCCGACGGCCTGAACTTCTTCCAAGCATGCCTTGAGGAGAAGGTGATTGTGGTGCCCGGCATCTTCTTCGACCTGAACCCCTCGCGTCGCCGTGACTTGTTCGACAGCCCTTGCCACCACTTTGTCCGATTCTCGTATGGCCCGCGGATGGATGTTCTGAAGAATGGTCTTGACGGTATTGAGCGCGTTGTTCACAAGTGAGTTTCCCTCTGTCAATTGGGAAGCTATGGATGGCTAACGACGTTGTATAGGCACCGCAAGACCATCTAGAGAGGAACCTTGCAGTTTTGAACGAGAGTCGGTTCTTGCTGGGCCATGCTTTCTTTGGATTGGTAGATGAAGGATAGGTGGAGATGTTGTGATTCCCATCCGACTAGGACAAGTCGGCTAGCCTCGAGGCACAATGCAATGGGGAGTTGGACCTCGGGAACCATAGATGATACGCCGAGAAGCAGAGACGCCGGACCTAATGAATTTCTTATGTGCCAACAGACAGCCTCAGCAGTCTAGAATCATGATGGATATTCTCAATTGGCTACACAAAAGGGTCGATCTTGCTAGGCGTCCGCCATCAAGGCAATCCATTACGGAGTACAAACAATCACACTTGCGACAGCCCCGTTGACGATGGCATCATCGGCCGGTGGCCTGTAATACCACGTCAACCTACCCACAATCCGTCTCTTGGCTCTTTCTATCACTTTTCTCTCTCTCTCTCTCTTTCTCTAATCCTCGTAACATTCTCTTATTCTCCCCGGCATCTTCTGCATGCACCGGCCCCTGCAGCAGGCCCCTTTGGGCAACGGTAGTCGTTTGCATCTCCGTATTCTCCGGTCGGTTCGCTGACTCTGAGCCGCAAATGCAAGCTGCAGCTTTGGTGCATCTGAATAGCGGCAATACGCCCAACCGCTTTTCAGTTGCTCAAGGTATTCTCTTTCAAGAGCGCGCATGGCAAACTGGCCAGGGTAATAATTGGTGGCTAGTGCTTTTGACCTTGGGTGAAGCGGAAGTTTTTCCGCCACCGAAAACCCTCCCCGTCGCAATTCCCACCTCCATTTGCACGCTCCCCAGCATCCAGAAGAAGACGCCGCGAAGCCTTTATTCTTCTCTCATTATTTAATTTATTTATTTTTGGGTTCAACCGCCCAGTCGCCAGCATCCGTTTACAGACCAGCCTCTGCGTCCCCGCCACGATGCTAGCGGCGCGCATCCCGCGTGCCTGCGCTGCAGGCCTCTGCATCCCCCGTCTGGGCATCACCTCTCGCCGCTTCGCAAGCAGCGGCAGCCCCAAACGCCCCGAGGACGGATCGGCACCCAGCGAGTCAGCCGCGCCCGCCAGTCTCCCGCTCCCCGCGCCGTCGAGCGCCGACACCAGCCGGGGCGATGGCGTGACCGACGAGCAGCAGCAGCTCCCCTCGCTGCGCGTGGGCGAGTCCCTTCGCCTCGGCGCCCTGGGCCCCCTCGTCGTCAACGTCGACGGCTCCGTCGGCCGCGTCGCCAACTGGGACGGCATGACGGCTGCCGAGCGCGAGGGCACCCTGCGCCTGCTGGGTCGTCGCAACAAGCAGCGTCTTGCCGTGCTGAGGGCCGCCGAGGGCCAATCCGGGAGCCAAGGCGGGGAGCCGTCTTCATGACAAACATTATCCATCGTTGGTGGCGCCCGTGGACACTGCGGACACTGCGGGGCAGTCGAGGACTTCGGGGAGTTGGGTCTCGGGGAGTTTCGCTCTTGATCCTGTCTTATTGGCAATGGATTCGAGGCATCAAGCGGTTTCAAAGCCGACGTGGTGGCATACTTGTGGCACTAGCAGTATCGTATACGGATCACTACACTAATGACAGGCCGCATCGCATCGCATCGCATTGCCGAGTGCTGTGGAATGCGTATCCAACAGATAGCCACCACTAACATGGAAAAAAGTTGAACATGAAAAAAACAATAGCCCAAACATGGCCGCATCTCTAGACCAGTCCCCAAGCTCTGCTCTATCGTTTACTCGTGGAGACAAACATCAATCCGCTTGTCCTCTCCACGCCTCTCTCACTCAATCATTCCCAGGTCCCACATGGGACATCTGCATGGTTTCGCCATGGGGAATACGGCCCAGAACACGCTTGGCCCGGCTCAAGTCCCCTGTGTTGAAATCAAGAAACGCCACCTCTCTCACTTCCCAGACGAAACAAAGAACGCCACCAGCCGTAAACCCTTCGCATCATGCGTGTTGCCGTGGAATCGTTTGCCGCCATACCCATGGCTTTTGCCGAGGTTACCACTACTCGTCCTTGACGGAGCCCTCCTGTTTCGACTCGTCCTTGGCCTTGGCCTTGTCGCTTGCCCGCCTCGTGGCAGCAAACTCCTTCCAGAGACTGGCAATTTCGTCGTTGCCCTCGTTCTTTTCCACGAGGAGGTTCTTGAGCCACTTGTTTTCCATCTCCAGCTGCTGAACCCGGTTCTCGAGAGCGCTGACCTTGTCCGACATCTCCTTGGCCGACTTCTCAAGTGCCTGCTCACGCTGCTTCTTCTTGACACGGAAGCGGGCGCTAGCGGCCGTATTGCGTCTCCGCTTGTCCTCCTCGGCGGCGTGACGAGAGGCTTCCTCAAAGTTGATGGTGCGGCCGGCGCCAGGTCCGCTTTCAGACTTGCGCTTCTCGCCGGCCTGGGGGGCGGCCTGGGCATACTGGGCAGGCTGGTGCTGCTGGGGCACTGCCGGGTAGATGGAAGACGAGTTGGGCGGCATAGACGGGAAGGTCTGGGCGCCGTCGGCAAAGCCGTTCAGGGGAGTAGAAGGGTAGGCGCCGGTGAAGTCGGTGAAGTTAAAGTCACCTGCCATCGTCGGGTGGTCAGCGAGAGAAGAAACAAAGAGTTGGAAGTCATGGTCGGGACAAAGCTGATAGCTTGCAGCTGATAAGAGGCACTGGTGTCTTGTCGACGATGAACGTCGGACCAAGGAGCATTAGGCCTGGGGAAACGACTTGCCCAACTTGGGAAGGGCACTTGTGCGGGACAGGGGCGGTCATCGATGTCGTGATCGGGACCGGCAAATCACGAGGAATGGCATCATCGCAGCCATTTGTCATCCAACCATTTAGGTTGCGCTGCATCCCCCCCAGGCGCTCCCCGTAGCGGGCGGCGGCCAGGCGGACCACACTCGGAGGAGCACGCAACCTTGAGACAACTTTGTCCTGGCGAATGGCTTTGCTCACTGCGAACAAGGAGGCGGGAAAGGGAAGGGGTCCTTGTATGTGTGTGTGTGTCTTTGCGGGTGGGGGTCAAAAAGAGGGTGTAAGTCTGCAGAAGGAAAGAAGCCGTATCGTCAAGATCAAGATCGACGCGTGCAATAGATGGAGAAGTCAACCAGCCAATCACGCCAGCCAGACTGGGCGTGACCCTGCTGATTCTCTCATCCAGTCTTTGGCTTCTCACTCATGTAGACGACTCGTCATCCACTTGGACGACCAAGGATGTTTTGCATCCCTGAGCGACAACTTCGCGATGGGCTCACAGGCCAAGGGAAACGCTTGGGGGACTGTAAAGTGAAGTAGGGAATACTCACTCGGCATGGAGAAGTCAAGGTTGGTCAGTTCTCCAATAACAGATTGGGCCGGAGTCATGGCCTCAGAGGTGGTGGTGGTACTACTCTGGGGAATCTCGACATCAACCTTGGCAGGGTGAGCCTGGTAGTCCGTCTTCTGGCCCGTCTCAAAGTCGAAAAACTGGGTGTTTGTGAAAATGGACAGGTCCTCCTCCATGTTGAAGTGCTCCTCGGGCGAGGCATCCTGGCGGTTGACGGCGTTGAGATCCCGGAGGTATTGGGAAACGTTGGGGCCGCGGCGGCCGCCGTGGTTAAAGGTGGACATGGTGATGGCGACGTTTGGTGGTGAAAGGTGCTCTCCTCTCGTCAGGCAAAGTCGACCAGATGGTGAATTCTACCCAGTCCGGAATGAAGTCGTTGGCGGATGAAGGCTGATCCGGAAGCGGAAGCCTGTCCGTCGCGTACGCTGAAGGAGCGGGGTGCTGCGACACAAATTTGCGCAGAGAGATTTGGCGTGGACCGCGGTGCAGAGTTTGCCAAGGTCGTCAAGAGTGTTGCTTCAAACGATGCTGTCGTCAGTGTCAATGGCCGTCGCTTCTGTGGATGCTGCACAGAAATTCGAGATGTCGACTGGTTAAATGTTTGTGGAGGAGGAGGAGGAGGAGGTGGTCGATGATGAGTCTCTGGGGCGGGTTTTCAAAGACAGGCCGATTACCGCCGAAGCCACCACTCACACTTCACCACTTCGGGGGCGCATTGGGCAGTGGAGACGGGGCAGTTCCTGTTCGCACTGTCTCACGCCGGCTACCTGGCCTGGCGGGATAGGATAGTGGGTAATGAAGCCAGTGGATAGCCCCGTGGGCATTCCCCCAGCTGGGGCCAGCCCTGGGAATGTTGATGCCAACGTCGCAGGGGCGTGGGCTGGAGATGGGGGTTCTGGCCAATCGTCCCGCACGGGTCTCCGGACCATGAACTTGCAAGGAGCACAGTGTGATGCGATGCACCTAGTTGGCCAAGTGCTGACAGTGCTGAGAAATCACTGCAGGACGTTCACGGGGAGTTTACGGGGAGTTCGCGGGAGTCCAATCCATACTGCAAGCGTGCAAGCCCCTCCTCCCCACGTCCAACGGCGCCCATGCGAACGTATTAGCCAACGTATTACGGATCATATACCCTCATCCAGCCCCCTTCTTTGCACCTTGCCTGCCCATCCAATGGCCGATGTTTACGGGAATCCGGCATTCATATCAGTTCGCTCAGCTCAAACAAAGGCAAAGTGCAGCAGTGGCGGGCGGGCTGCTCTGCTCTGCTCTGCTCTGCTCCACTACTCGGGTCTCAGCCGCTTTGAATAAACGCACACTTTTTCCCTTCTTTCACCTCGGCCTAAAGGCAGGGTCACCATGGGCGCGATAAGGCTCCGCTCGGTTCATCAGGCCAAGCTATCGATTACTATGCCTCTTTACGAATAAGCCCGTCCAAAAACGGCAATGTGGCGGAACACTACCCAACCATGCCTTCACCACAACTCCTTGGATATCCGAACAACCAGGCAAGCCAGGCCAGTCGCATTAGTGCTGGCATGGTGTCAGTGACTTTTACATGCCGCACATACACTTTGAATATGGAAATTTTGGTTTCAATACATGCCTTTCCCGCCACGGGCTTTGTTACTTTGGTGCACTCTCTCCCCTCGGCAGCACATGTGCCAGTCGGGTCGAGACACTTCCCCGGATCGACTTACAACCACTCCAATCAATGGATTGGATACCATGAGACATTCTCCAATCCAGCCCAGCCATGCATGCACGCCCTAGTCCTCATGTCATGTGCGTGCACAAACGTGTGTGCTTCAGGCTGTCAAAGGCGTGTCCAAGCTGCTGCATGCATGCGTGCGTGCGTGCATGGTGCCACTGATCGCCAAAGAGACTGACTGGGATTGTTATTTTGAGCGTGCCCTTGAGAAAACTCCCGCGGCCAGCCCGAGCCCCATCGCAGGGCGTAGCCATGGAGCCTTTTTAACTCCCAAAGAAGCTTAACTCTGCCCTGGAGGCGCCTAGGTTAGGGCAACGCCTGCTTCTGTCGTGGCGTTGGTACAAAGCTGCTGATAACACTGTACAGAAGCCCGCCCGTTACCTGAGGCCTGAAGGTGCGGTAGCATCCAAGACCAAGTCTCCCGATGCCTTCACACATTGACACATCTTTGCCTGCCAAGATCTGCACGATGCAGTTACTCGTAGGAACGTCATCGCCCCTGTTGCCCGACACCGTGGGGGTACGTACTGTAGCTATTTCTCGGTTCTATGGCAACCCTACAATTGGCCTGTTGCCAGAGGCTTCCTTTGGTCCTAGGTACCTGTCTTGTCTGTGTAAACAAATGGACGGCATGGCACGGCGATACAGAGCCCCTTTCAATCCAATCTTAAACGAGTGGGCCCGACTCCATCCAGAGCACCTTTTCCCACGATTGACCGACCTGTTTTGGAGGGTTCCTTGCTAGCTGAGTCATGCACATTGCCTTAGTCATAATCTTTAGTCGCTACAAAAAGACATCTCGAATTGGGTCACATGACATCGGCGTCTACAACGCGTCTAACAACACAGCTTCACGCGTTGTCGAGGTAGCCACCATTCGAATATCAACCAGCCCGACACGGACGAGTTCAGCTCTAGAAGCAGATCTAGAAACTGCTGAGCGGGGCAGCCTTACCGCATCGTCATAATAGCCTCCCCCCAGATCAAAACCCCCTATACTCATTCATCATGGCACGCATCTCATATCCAACTACAGCCCGACTACCGTCGTCACTACGTGTCGAGTCCTCCAATGTAGCTGTCCAGAAGAGTTTAAGTCGGTTATCTCGGGGGTCGCTCATCACCTTGGCATTGGATTGGCTGGGTGAAGAAAGCCTTCCTAATGCGGAGCCTTACTTGCATAACCCATTCACTGACATGGACTCTGATGAAGATGAAGACTCCAATGACATTTACCCATCTTGTGAAGAGATTGAGGAACTGCGAGAACTCTACCAAGATATGCAGACTCAAAAGGGCTCAAAGCGCGATGTCATGAGTCGTATCCTCGAGGGAGACTGGCGGTTTGGCTTGACGCTCTACCAACTGGCCATGGCCGACCTCGCCTTCTTTGATCAGAATCCCGCCTGTTACACCTGGTCTGCATACCAGATTCTGCCTTTGGAGCAACCGTCACAAGACGTCGACAAAGGCGCAGTCCTCGGCCTCGATAAGGAGAGCCTCCGCATCCCTCGCTTTCACCCGTCGACGTTTCTACAGAACCTCCAAGATCAGGTTTTGCCCGATGTAAAGGCACATTACCATTTCCACCGTCCCGAGGGCCTGCCAGTGTTGATATTGCGAATCCTTGTGGTGGACTCCCCATACAACACCAATCTTGCTCTGTCGGGTCAGAACGCTTCTGGCACGGGTGCCAACTTTGACTCGTCTCGGACTGTGTACATTGCATTCCCCGACGGCTCTCCTGCTCTGTACATTACCAAGTCTCAAAGCATTGGGCCAAGTAGTGTGGGCGAATCGAAAAGCCTGCGGAACTTGATTGTTGATGGCGTGCCCAAGGCTCTCTCCCGTCCTCGGGATCGCTACACTCTCAAAACAACCAACATGACGAGCAAGAACCTGGAGGCTCTCTTGGAGAAGAGCGGCGCCGGGCGAACAAACGCTGCTGCGGGAGGCTGGAGCATATACGCCAACGAGACGAAAAGAAAATCTCCATTGGACACAGTCGTTCCGACACCACCGCTCTCGCGGGAAGCATCGCATGAGAATCAGCCGCGAAAACGAGTGTTTGCGTTGACGCCCAGTCAAAGAGCAGCGAAACGGTCAAGGCTTGCCGCAAAAGCACGATTTGGCGACTCCGCCATTGTCACAGATGGTTTAGGTGTCGAGAGGGTCGACGTTGTCCTTCAAGACCCTTACCCATCGACATCGACAGCTGGAGATGAGGATGAAGCCGGTGCCGATTCTCAAGATGCCAGCGAAACTGCTGCGTCGACACGAAGACGAAGTAAGATTGACACTGTGATTCGGGAAGCAAACGTGGAAGAAGAAAATGATGGGGAAAGCAAGGGCTCTGGTGGGTGGACACCCACAGTCAAGGTCTCGTTTCATGGATCCCATGTCTGGGCGGGCATCCGGCAACTCGTCGAGGCGGGCATAGTCAACGGTGAGCGGATGCCCGGGTGGATGACGGGGGAGGAGGGTGTTACCACAGGGCTGGTGAGGCGTGGCAGAATATGCGGGCACAAGGGATCCGGAGTGTGAGTTGTCTTGGACTTTTGGATACCGACGTCCATCTCTATGCTCTATCCTTGTTTGTTCTTTTCTATAGCTTGATACCCCCAATGATGGCGCATTCTGTCGAAGCAATGATTACTCCTCGAGTCCAAAAACAGTCACTGTGTTCTTCCATGCAGCCTCGCAGACCTCTTCAACGCTGACTTGTTTGATGCCGGCAATGATCTTGGCGACGCGCTCGATACTACATGGTTCGTTGCGGCCTTTGATCATTGCCCCTTCCTCCCACTTTTCCTTCTTCACCACCTTGAAGCGCTCTGGCACCTCGGGCTCCTTCTTTTGGTTCTTCTTGGCCTGCTTCTTGGGCTTGGCATTGTCGTCGGCTGCCACAGGGGCAGAGCCGTTGGGCAGCGGCGCTTCTGGGTCAGCTTTCTTCTCGATGAGATACTTCCAGCCTTCGTGGCTGGGACGGACCTCGCACCACGGGCCATCGGTTTCAATCATCAACCTGTCGAGGTGGACTTCCTTGACAACGGCACAGTTCTCTTCCGTCTTGAAGCTGCAGCCGTTGATTCCAATGTAGAGACCTAGGTCCATGAGCTCGCGCATCTCCTCTGCGGTACCGGTGAAGCTGTGGACAACGCCCCCCTTGTCCAGTCTCTCGAGCCTGTCACCAAATGCTTCCTTGAGCAGGGCGACAAAGTCTGCGTGGGCAGCCCTGGAGTGCAAGAACAGGGGGAGCTGTGGCTTCAGCGAGGCCGCAACCTTGAGTTGGGCGGCAAACGAGTGCAGCTGGATGGCCTTGGAGCAGTAGTGCAGGCGATCGTAATCAAGGCCGAACTCGCCCATGGCAACGAGGTGCTTCTTCCCGGCCGCCCGGGCCTCGGAGACCAAGGCAGTCAAGTCTGCGACGAGTTTGTCGGTCTTGGCCTGATCGGGCGGGTGGTCTTCCGAAACCGGCGCAGAAGGGTCCGGATCGCACGGCGCTGTATGCTCGGAGGTGTGGGACTCTTCGGCCGAGCTGAAGACGGAGCTGCTGCAGGGATGTATTCCGGCGGTCCCGTAGACGGAGCCCGCTACGGCGGAGGGTCAGCGTCAACGTCAGTGCGCGCGCGGCTGGTATCAATGGACAACTTACGATGCTCGTCGGCAAGCTCGAGAGCTGCACGCGAGTTTGCCAGGTCGGATCCCGTGACGATGAGTTTGGAGCATCCGACTTGGCGAGCCCGGCCGATTACGGCGGCAAGATCATCGGGGTGGCGCTCCTTTCCGTGGTAACGACCCCGGAAAATCGGATCTGTCAAGTTGATGCCAATCTACGAGCCGAGCGAGGCGAGGTGCGTCGTGTGAGCCGGTGAGTGGGGACGGGACCAAGCCAGAATGGACCTTGTACGCACATCGATATATCTGGGCTGGTACGCTGATGCTGCTCCGCCTCCAGCGCTCGGTGCTTCGGAGATGGACGGTGGTGAAGCCATGGTGCTGCTCAGCCGCAAGACTCTCGGGGCGGCGTGGTGAGACTGAGATCGGAAAATGGAAATGGCCCGAAACGGTTTCATCGATGTCTAATTTATTAGGCACCTGGCAAAAGACGGGTTCGTTCTTGGGCTTCAAGAACAGCACAGCCAGGCAAACAGAGATAAAGTAAGCAGTACTCGGTAGTAGAGTGAAACGTCGCCAGGGGCTAGTTACATGGCTTCCATGGAATGCGTCACTGGGATCCTCCTCTCATCTCCACGGCTGCCCGGCCAGCAGCCTGTGCTGTGCTTGTGCTGTATTTCCGTGAGGCTGGGGCCGCTGAATTAATAATGAGTACTACTTCCACGTGATTCCGCGCACCTGCCAGAACGCGGACCCCGCCAATCGTCTAGCGCCAGATCCAGGATTCGCGACGACGCGACCAAGCCAAGACTCAAGCAGCAGCGACTCTCGAGGTTCGCGGGCGTCATAAACACGGCAAACAAAGCAAAAGCAGTCCTCTTACCGAATCGTGGCTTTTATAGAGGGCCTCATAAGGAGAACAATACTCTCCAACAATACTAGAACTGGCTGCTTCTGTCCAAGAGCGGCCCATTAACCATCCGCACGGCGTGACGGCGGGGCACTTTTTTTTAATGGATTTCCAGACGTGTTGTCGCGCTAACGTTGGCGTCGCGTGTCAAGACGCGCCGGCATAAAACCTCCATCCACCATCCACTTAAACCTGCATTTTCCCATCCCTCTGACAACCCCATCACCACAGCCCAAGGACATCCCCCGCCCTAATTCCTAGGCTTCCAATTCTACAAGCCCCTTCTCTCTCCCATCTATTCTCTCTGTGGCCGGCAAGAAAGCTTTGCATTCATAAATCTGCTTCGAGCTTCCTCTTTCTCTATACCCCTTTGCCGCCCTCCTCACCGTCCTCATCATGTTCGTCCGAAAGAGAGGTAAGTGCCAAAGAACCCTACCACTTGACAGATTTCCAAAAATGCTCACCAGTCTGCAGATGGACGCCAGGAGCGCGTTCAGTTCGACAAGATCACTGCTCGTGTGTCAAGGTTGTGTTACGGCCTCGACGCCGATCACGTTGACCCCGTCGCCATTACCCAGAAGGTCATCTCCGGTGTCTACGGCGGTGTCACCACCATTCAGCTCGATGATCTGGTAAGATTCTTTCAATCCTCTCAGGACGCTTCGTCAACTAACAGAATCTGCTCTAGGCTGCCGAGACCGCCGCTTACATGACGGTCACTCACCCCGACTATGCCATCCTAGCGGCTCGTATCGCCGTATCCAACCTCCACAAGCAGACCAAGAAGCAGTGGTCATCGGTTGTCAGCGACCTATACCACTATGTCAACCCCAGAAACGACAAGCCATCCCCCATGATCTCCCAAGAAACATACGAGTGCGTCATGCGTCACAAGGAAGAGCTCGACTCCGCCATTGTCTATGACCGCGACTTCAACTACCAGTACTTTGGTTTCAAGACGCTTGAGCGCTCTTACCTTCTCAAGCTCGACGGAAAGATTGTCGAGCGACCGCAGCACATGATTATGCGTGTCTCTGTCGGTATCTGGGGAGACAACATTGAGCGTGTCCTCGAGACCTACAACCTCATGTCCAGCAAGTTCTTCACCCACGCCTCGCCCACTCTCTTCAACGCCGGCACCCCCCAGCCTCAGCTGTCCTCATGCTTCTTGGTTGACATGAAGGAGGACAGCATCGAGGGCATCTACGACACCCTCAAGACCTGTGCCATGATCTCCAAGATGGCTGGTGGTATTGGTCTCAATGTGCACCGTATCCGTGCTACTGGCTCTTACATTGCCGGAACCAACGGTACTTCCAACGGCGTCACCCCCATGCTCCGTGTCTTTAACAACACCGCCCGCTACGTCGACCAGGGTGGTAACAAGCGTCCTGGTGCCTTCGCCATCTACCTAGAGCCCTGGCACGCAGACGTCTTTGAGTTCCTGGATCTGCGAAAGAACCACGGCAAGGAGGAGGTTCGCGCCCGCGACCTGTTCCTCGCCCTGTGGATCCCCGATCTGTTCATGAAGCGTGTTGAAAAGAATGGCGAGTGGACGCTGATGTGCCCCAACGAGTGCCCTGGCCTTGCCGATTGCTACGGCGAGGAGTTTGAGGCTCTGTACGAAAAGTACGAGTCTCAAGGCAAGGGCCGGAAGACGATCAAGGCTCAGAAGCTGTGGTACGCCATTCTGGAGGCCCAGACCGAGACTGGCAACCCCTTCATGCTTTACAAGGATGCCTGCAACCGCAAGAGTAACCAGAAGAACCTGGGAACCATCCGAAGCTCCAACCTCTGCACTGAGATTATCGAATACTGTGCCCCCGACGAGGTCGCTGTCTGCAACCTTGCCTCGCTCGCTCTCCCTTCGTTTGTTGACTACAACGAGGGATGCTACGATTTCCAGAAGCTGCACGATGTCACACAGGTGGTCGTCCGCAACTTGAACAAGATTATTGATGTCAACCACTACCCCGTCATTGAAGCCCGCAACAGCAACATGCGACACCGACCCATCGGTGTCGGAGTCCAGGGTCTGGCTGATGCTTTCCTTGCTCTGCGCATGCCATTCGAGTCCCCCGAGGCCCGTGAGCTGAACAAGCAGATCTTCGAGACCATCTACCACGCTGCTCTGACGGCTTCCGTGCAGCTTGCCAAGGAGGAGGGCCCCTACAAGACGTTCAAGGGCTCCCCCGCCTCTGAAGGTATCCTTCAGTTCGACATGTGGAATGTGAAGCCCTCGGAACTGTGGGATTGGGAGTCTCTCCGCGAGGAGGTCAAGGAGCACGGCATTCGTAACAGTCTGCTGCTCGCCCCCATGCCTACTGCCAGCACTTCGCAGATCCTGGGTAACAACGAGTGCTTTGAGCCTTACACGTCCAACATCTACCAGCGACGTGTGCTTGCTGGCGAGTTCCAGGTTGTCAACCCTTGGCTGCTCAAGGACCTGGTCGACATGGGTCTGTGGTCGGATTCCATGAAGAACCGCATCATTGCCGACAACGGCTCGATCCAGAACATCCCCAACATCCCTGCCGATGTCAAGGCCCTCTACAAGACTGTGTGGGAGATTTCCCAGCGCCAGGTCGTCCAGATGGCCGCCGACCGAGGTGCCTTTATCGATCAGTCTCAGTCTCTCAACATCCACATGAAGGATCCCACCATGGGCAAGATTACCAGCATGCACTTTACCGGCTGGAAGCTGGGTCTCAAGACGGGCATGTACTACCTGCGCACGCAGGCTGCCGCTGCCCCTATCCAGTTCACTGTCGACCAGCAGGCTCTCAAGGAGGAGGACACCACCTCTAATCAAGTGGCTCGCCCCTTGAAGAAGCGAGCCCCGCCAACCGGCAGCAGCTACATGTCCTCGCCGTCCGCCGTGCCTCGTGCTGTTCCGGCCGGTAAGAAGGACGGTGGCTCCGATGGCGTTCCAACCCCCACCGCGGCGCCTCCTGCCAGCAGGGTGCCGGCCCTGAAGGCTGATGCGGAAGAGGGCAACAGCCCAAAGGCGCTTCCCACCGATCCCGCAGACAAGGTTCAGGACGAGGAGCTCAACCTTAAGAAGAGCAACCAGTCTGAGGACCAGGACAAGGACAATGAGGAGCGTGAGCGCGACATCTACTCGGACGCTGTGCTGGCCTGTGAGTAACGAGTCTCGTCCACTTTCCCCTTGCAATTCACTAACAACCCGTTGTAGGCAGCATTGAGAACCCTGAGGAGTGTGTCATGTGCAGCGGTTAAGCAGCATCGCAATGGTGCAGCTCCGGAAAAGTGTATTATGATGGATGAGATGAATACGATGGAAATGGTATGATAGGGTCACAGAAGGTAATTGTGTTGATTTGTGGTTTGTTTATCATGGCAGACGTGGAGGGGGGAAGTTGCGGCCTCTGCCCATGTTGAAATTGCTTGTGCTGGAGTAGGTTGTTCGGATATCGATTTTGTTTTGTTTTTGGGATTGTCTCAGCTTAGGTATTGAGACTTGAGAAGAAATTTCTTGACTAGATATAGCTATTGTCGACGATGCGTTGATAAAGAATTAGTAAATAGCAAAATGAATTGTGTTATGCAAGCCAAGCTGGTTCAACGTTGGATGTCTGTACGGAGTATGCTACATGGTAGACGAGCGGAGGTCGGCTCCGGGCTGCGGGTCTGAATGCCAACGGTGAATCATGAAAAGGTTGCGAATGACGTGGGGGTCGTGTCGGGCATCGGGTTCCTGTGAGACAGCTGGCGATGGGCGCGGCGGCGTTGGGTACTTGTTCTTGAGGAGCCAAGTCCGTCCACTTTTCGGCCATGTTATCACCATGAATCACATCTTGGGGGAGTCGTAGCATCTTGGCAAGCTGGGCGCTGCTGCAGTAGTGGCGTGTGGTGGCGTGGGCAACGTGGGTCCAGGCGAGAGTGGCTGGTGCAAGCTCTGCTGCTAGCAGAACCCTCGGCTTATGTCTGACGTCGGCCCAGTCGAGCTGGGAGAGAGAGGGACAGAGAGAGATGGAGAGAAACAAGATGAGAGAGAGAGCTGGTAGCTCGAAAACGCGGAAAAAGCCAGACGAGGACGGAATAGGCCAGGCCAGGCCAGGCCAGGGGCGTTTTACGCGTGCTACCGTACACGCTGTGTCCAGGCGGACAAAGGCAAATTACGCCCTGATATGTTTCAAGATGCGTGTGCTGTACAACAACAATCTGGGAGGCAGCCGAAGCACAAGACTGCAACAGCACATTGGACAGCCAGTTGCGATTCGATTCTAGGCTCTTTCTGACGCCTGCATGTCTCGCCCCTGTTGGGAGCCCTGTCTAAGGTAGGTACACAAGGCACAGTACTCGGTAGTTGCAGCACGGCCGCCGAGGAGCGGTCTGGTGGTCTGGTGGTCCCCCAGCTAGTGCAGGTACTTGGGAGTTGGTTGAGAGGGCTAGCATTTGCCTGTCGAGCTGAGAAAGGCCCGAGCAGAGAGCGCCCATCTCTAGGCTCCATCTAGCGGCCGGGCCCAGTCTGAATGCACAGCGCATGGCCGATCTAGGCTGCTGAAAAACATGATGGTGCGAGCGATCCATGACATCAGCCACGCCGGTTGGTCGGCGTGCAAGCGTGCCAGCTGTGCAGGGCGCATCTAGCAGGGCTAGCACCAAAGGATGTGCAGGGGTCCCGCAGCCGGGCCAAGCTTGGTCCCTCGCTTGATGGCCCATCTTGATTCTGAAGATTCTCTAGGTCATCCATACATCCATGATCCGCATGGAATCATGCAGACATGGCAATTGGAATAATCTGGAACCGGGATTCGTCAATACTGTCGTCAACAATTAATTAATTACTTGCTTGCACGCTCAACTTGCATGGTATGGAATAGCATCTGCGATGTGCAATGTCATCCGCCATGCCGGGCCATGGTTGTTGCTAGGCGATCGGAGCCGGGAGGCCGCTTTACTACCCACTTGATACCAATCAGTGGCCGCAGAGACTTGTTAGCCGACAACGCCTGACCTCATTGTCAAACCTCTACTGCGGTTATGCTTGACGACGCCGTTAAACAAGTCATTCTTCTGCCAGCACACACGAGGCACACACGAGGCACCCCGGGCCGAGCGAGTCTCGAGAATTCGTATTCAGGTAGTTTCCCCAAGGCAAGGCTCTAGGCGACTGCTGTGGCAAGCAAGGGCTTTCAACGTATCCATCCATATGCTCGTCATACTTTGGTCATGCCGTGGGCCTCGTTCTCTGATTGTACATGAGGCATGCTGCAATTGGTCGCAAAACGTGTACTGGCAATGCCGAGGGCCTACCGCATCATCTCGAGAAGGGAACCTGGTTTTGAAAGAGGCAATAAGGCGCCCTCCACGTCTGTCTCGCGCCGCAGAACCGGTATGCTGGCAGTGCGACAATGGCCAGCCACCTGTATGAAAACATCGAAATGCCTCATTGGCCTCCCGATTGACAGCCGGAAGTTACTTTCCATAAGGGCCCAAGGACCGTCGAATCCAGATTTTGGCAAAGCAAAGGCTGGGCAAAGCACCATTTGCGACAGAGCATGCAGGTATACTTACCTAGTCAGAGTCTCAGAGATCAAGCTTAGAACGCGGTGTCGCCTAGAGCTAGGTACCTACCTAGCGTCACAATGTGGCTGGTGTGCAATCACTTTTGCAGCTTCACCCAGCTTGCCCGGGTGTGCTTTGCTTAGAATGCCACCGTAAAGCTTGACAACGTTTGGCTCTTGGCAGCCTCTGTTTGGCCTTTCCGGGACATCTTGTCAAGCTGGGGGGGGCTCACAATTGCAGATCAAGGCCTGTCTTTTGCTGTGATGAACAAGCAGGCCCGGCATCTCTCTCCGCAAATGGGTTTTCTTTTGTTTTGGTGCATCCTACACGCACACGCGCACGCACAACGAAAGATCCTGGTAGTCTCCATATCCACCAGCCTCCCGCAAGCCGCGTTGGACCCCATCCTGGCAGTTACCCCCCAGCAGTCCAGGCCCAACGTTTTCGTCATTAGCCGCATCCTGCTCCATCTGGTCGGCGATCAGTTTGCAGCTACCGTAGCTAACCTTGCGGTCTACCGACTCGAGATAGCTGGGCGAGTACGTAGTGCCGACGGCGCTGTGGGGCAACTGGGGTTCTCCCAGCTCACCGTGATACTTTTCTGCATCATGAAGCAGGCAGTAGGACTGTAGCCAGGGAAAATCAGGTATCCAGTCTTTCCCCGCTCGTGCTTCCCGGCCACTCGCCTCTCCATCTGTGCGTACCAAGCTTGCCAAGGTACTCCGTAGGAGACTGGGAGGTACCTTCCTAGGTTGCCAGCTAGACTGCAGGACCGCCAGCCTTGGCTCAGGCACCTTTGGCACCTACTGGCAGCTGGTTGTGGCCGGCAACCACTCCCGTCCGTACGTTCCTGGTTGTTGTGCTCCTTCCCTTCGTCCTCATAAAGCTAGATCCTCGCCCTTCTTGATTCCCTTCCTCTCTTCCCGTTTCTGTTTTGACCTTTATCCTACATCAACAATCAACACCAATACCTTCCTCTCTCAACCTCAACCTCTCTCCAGTCTCACGGCCCAGCTTCTCTCTGCGTCACTCTCCAACATCATCGTCCTCCAACAGGTGAGCCTCATCCGCTGCTCTTTTCTCCCCGTTGTTTTCCATGGTCCCAGCTTGTTATTGTCGCTTGTTTGTGCATTGGGTTTCCCAATTTTCTCTGTACCAGCAACTCAAGGCATGTGTCTCGCATGTGTCACCAGTGTTCCCGCTGGGCAGACATTCCACCAGTCCTCGCTCGGTGCTTCTACAAACCGGCGTTACACATCCTGGTTGCTGTCACGCAAGCACAATCATAGCCATTGCCACCACTCACGGGGTTTTCAACCTACCTACCTCGGCCCCTTTGAAATTTGCCAAGCAATGCTTCTGGCAGTGATTCACTACATTTCACCGTCAACTTGCCTTCTTGACCAATTTCTTTCAACACTCTTGACTCTCTACTTTACCACAAGTCAAAGCTAACCAACCCGATTTCCAGACTCACCACTTAAAGAAACCTCAAAACACTCCAGCAAAATGAAGTCTGTCTTTGTCGCCGTTGCTACCATGGCTGCTGTTGCCGCCGCTCAGAACCTGGGCGACCTTCCCTCGTGCGCTGTAAGAATTGCTCCAAACCATTCTATCTAGGCACGAAATAGCTAACCTTGAACACCAGGCCACCTGTGCCAGCAACATGGTCAGTGCCCAGAAGTCTGAGGAGCTTGGTTGCGACACGGGAGATCTCTCGTGCCTGTGCGCCACCCAGGACTTCATCTTCGGCATCCGGGACTGCTCAGCTGCTATTTGCAACAGCAACGATGCTGCTCGCGCTCTCGCGTACGGCATCAATGTCTGCCGAAGTAAGCAAGGTCCATGGCCTTTCTCTCGATTCTACATTTACTAACATATTCTAGGTGCTGGTGTTGTCATCACCACCGCCGCCACGGGTACCTCCGTAAGTTTAAGCAGGAATCTGATGATTGTCAAGTGGTTGGAACTAACATCATCCCAGGGATCCGCCACCACCATTTCTACGACTGTCACTGGCGATGAGACGACTGTGACTTCCGCCCTCACTACCAGCACCAACACTGACACCGAGACCGAGACCGAGACCGAGACCGACGCGACTCCCTCCGTCTCGACCTTCACTACCACTGGTGAGACTACTGTCGGTACTCCTAGCGCCGTTCTCACGACCTTCACCACCGACGGTACCGCTGTCATCTCCACCCTTTCGACCGTCCTCGTCTCGGCTTCCGAGACTGAGTCGGAGACCAGCGACGGAACTACCACCGTCACCGCTGATTCTACCGAGACTGATGCCACTGACTCTGGTGCCACCGACTCTGGCGCCGCTGCCACTGAGACTGAGACCGCTTCCGACAACGCTGTTAGTACACGTAACTGATCTAACTTGATACCTTCGACTAATCAATCATTTAGGCTCTTCCTCAGATGACTGCTGCTCCTGCCGGCATGCTCGCCGCTGCTGGTCTGGCTATGCTGCTTCTCTAAACGAGAACCAGTTCTCGGATCGTTTGATGATGTTTTACTTTGCACATGGTTGATACATAATACCCGCCTGTATCCCGCAAATCTGTCGTCTTCTGAGCCTTTGACATATCTCTTACGGTGCAGGAACTTGGCACCGCATGATGATTTTACAAAGAAACATGGGCATAAGGTGAATGGACATGGAGGGGTCAGGTCTTTGGAGGGATAATGATGCATTCGGTTTGTCTTGCTCATTTTAATGAAAATGATGAAGTTATGGGATGATAATTTGAGCCTTCGTTTTGTCGACTAGATATTATGAGGAGCCTAGGCGTTGCTTATGCGCGAGCCAATGGCCATCCTCGAGGTTCTGAAAGATAGGTAGATTTTCCCATTCGCACCACTCTGCGTGTATGCTTGGTCCTGGCGGTGGTACAGGTGTCTACTGGCATGGTGCTTTGCCAGGACGTTTGTATGCATGTTGATGTCTATATTTAATACTTTTTTACACGTTTAGACCTTGGTTTTATCACTCGTGATTAACGACATGTCTTTTCCAATATGGTTATCTTGACAAATGCAAAACTATGTATTGGTTTGTTCTTAACAGCATATAAAAACAAGTCGCAGCGCATTTTGACTCGTGCAGAAGACGGTATACATTTTCCCCCAACTCAACGCCAACGTATTGGAATAAAACAAGGGCGCAATGAAAACGTTGCGCGGGTGTATCTAGTGAGCCATGGACTTGCCAATCTCGCTCTCCCAATTCTTTGCTCTCTCGAAACCGTTGGAGTGGGATTGATAATCATAAAAGGCCTTGACGACGTCGTCCTTGGAGCTCAGCACAAAGGGGCCGTACTGGACAATGGGCTGGTCAAGTGGCGTGCCGGCAACGAGAACTAGAAAACGGTCGTGTCAGCATTGTCCTCTCTACTTGTGGTGTTGTATGCCCCATGTGGGGGATGATTGGGAACAAGACATACCTAGACGGGCAGGCTTGGGGGCGTCGGGATCGACCTCTAGGTGAACGACGTCGCCGGCTTGCTCAAGGACGACGTTGTGATACTGCTCGACGACGCGGCGCTGGTCACCCTTGCCAACGATGACGTCGCCCTCGAGCGTGTACATGAAGGCGGTCCAGCCCTGGGGCAGGGGCTGGGTGATCTTGCCGCCGGGGCGGATGCTGATGTCGAGGATCCAGACGGGGGTGTAGGCGAGGTCCTTGACGGAGTCGATGCCGTGGCTCTGGCCGGAGATGACCTTTACGGTGACGCGGGTGTCGTCGACGTCGACGCTGGGGATCTCGGCGGCGCGCAGGTCGCGGTAGCGGGGCTCGCAGGCCTTGAGGTCGGCGGGCAGGTCGACCCAGAGCTGGAGGCCGACGTTTGCGCTGCCGTCGGGGTTCTGGCGGGGCATCTCGGCGTGGACGATGCCGCGGCCGGCCGTCATGAACTGCAGGTCGCCGGCGTAGAGGGTGCCGCGGTTGCCGGCAAAGTCCTCGTGGTCGACGCCGCCCTCGAGCAGGTAGGTTATCGTCTCCTGGCCGCGGTGGGGGTGGTCGGGGAAGCCGGCGCCGGGCTTGATGGAGAAGTGGTCGAGCATGAGAAAGGGCGACAGGTGGCGCAGCTGCGGCGTGCCGATGGAGCGGCGGACGCGCGCGCCGGCGCCCTCGGACTGCTCGCGGGCCTCGATGACCTGGCGGATGGCGCGGGGGACGGACATTTCGGTCGCAAAGAGGTGGTGGTGCTCGGGTGTTTCTGCTGGCGAGCCTCGAGCGGCGTGCAAGAGATGCGGGACGGCGGTGCGGATGCGCGCAACGGTCACAGCGGTGGAGTCGTGGAAGAGTGCAACAGCAATGAAGCCGACGAGGATGGTGAAGATGACGGCGAGTATGCGGTGCTGAAACGACATGGAAAGAGGCCCGGGCAGGTCAACCGGGGACTATATAGGCGCGAGGGGAGGGGCTCTTGTGACGACTTGTTGGAAGTAAGGCGAAGCTGCTAGGCGGCGCGAGGGCACCAGCCAGCCCGCTCCATGCCTTTTTGTCATGGAATTGGATGCCCCCCTCTAGCGGAGTTGTTGTTGTTGTTGGTGGGGGTGAGGGATGACGGGCGGGCGGGAGGTTTAGTCACTCTTACATCAGCAGCTAAAAAAGCTCTCGAGGGGTGCATTGGCAGGCCTGTGATTGGCTGCTGCAGAGCTGCTCGGCCGGATTTGTCAAGCTGACAAGCTCCCGGCCGCGGGGCGGGGCCTTTGCCTGTCTAGGGTACCTATGATGAAGCAAAATAGACGCGCGGGAAGATGCTTACGGAGCATTGGTGATGGCTACAGTTGATGGGGATGATGGCTGATGGGTGAGTCGAGGGGATTTGGACTGTGGTTATTGACTGAGATGGTGTTGGGTTGGCTGCTGTGGTGTCATTCTACCTTTTGCCATTCATATGATTTTGCGTTGATTGGGAAGGGTGGATATCAGTCCATTCATTCTCAGACAAGGCAGTATAACGAAATCCCATGATGCCAAAGATATGAAGTGCATGCCGCTACTACTATATATTGAGCAAGAGACTGAAAAGTGTCTGCCCAGATTGATGGTAGCGAGCCCGATGGGTCACTTCCAAAAACAGCAATTATACAGCTTCAATACTCAACTGAGAGCCACTACCCGTATGGAGTTGAAGATTACCAGGTCCAAGACCCGTATAAACGAGCAACCCAGTGCGTATAGATGTCTTCTGCATGTCAGCCTCCATGCCGTCAACATTCCACAGCGTCTCGTCCGAGGCCGTTGTACAATACGTCACTGCCTTGGCCGTCCAGGAGCTGAAGCGACTCGGAGGCCTGGCTACCTACTCGGTACCGCGGCTTGGAGCTCTGCCAAGGGGAGAAAGTTGCCACCGCGCGACGGGAGATGGCGACAGATGCAGATGCAGATGCGTGCCGTACCCCATCTGCTGTTGGCTATACTATGTATGTGCCTGTATGCGTACGCAGTGCCAAGACACCAATCATGGTGAGCGTAGCCGCTCGAGAGGGTAACGTGCCCTTTGGAGCCGAGGACCTGGGATATATCGACTGATGCTGGCTGGGCCGACGATGTGGGCGGATATCGTGATCATGCCGTTTCCTTGGGCCAGGGCCTCGAGGATGGGCGTGTTTAACAAGGAGAGAGGCATATTTCCCAAGGGCCGTGTAACAACCAAGATGGGCATGGAGGCAACGGCTGCAACGGTTCCAGCCACCACGAGCCGCAAACTTACATGTACTGATTATGTATATATGTAGGTATGTAGGTACGCAGGTGCGTCGCAGGTTGCTCGGACGTTGCAATGTCATGGCGCAGATGCGAGATGCAGCGACAACGCAAGTCTCTGAAGCAGAAACCCGCGCCCAAAGGAGCGGTGGAGCGGATAAGACGATAACCGGACGGCAAACATGCCACTGGCTAGTGTTATGTCTCGGGGGCGCAATGTTGCATTGGCATGAAGGAGGCGATTCGGCTAGAGCAGTTTACATATGATTCAAAAGCCGAGGAGGAGGGGAGGGAGCGGACATCTGATACGACCTGTAAAGGCCTTTGCTGCATTGCCATGTGGACCAATATCGATTCGGGTGCATGGGCAACGCCTCTACGGAGATGAATCCCTTTGGCAGCTAGATAAACGACGAGAGAGACGACGACGACGACGACGACAAGTAACAAGTGCAATTTGACATGTGAATGTGGCTGGTGTGCAGAGGCCAAGACGAGAGTGGAGCTCCCTTCGGGATGGACGTTGCGTTTACTCGGATGCACAGCACGCACATGCACGTGCAACGGCTCAAACAAGAAACAAGGGCCGGGGTATATCGCGGTCTGGTCTGGTCTGGTCTGGTCTGGCAAATGTTGTTGTCTTATTAGTCGCAAAGACGCAAAGGGAAGAGGATAACTAAACAGCAGGTCAATGCGTAAGTGCCGCAAAGAGTTGCTTGTTGCTCAAACTCTAGGTACGCAGCCCCTTTTCTGCAAGGCATCCAGGGCTTGCTTGCCCATGGCTTCGAGAATGCCAAGCCGTTGCAGCAGCCTCGGGAAACCCTGGGATGTGGAATGCGGCTCGACGTTGCCGGCATGAAGAAGTAATTGGGTTGCCCCCAGCAGATTTGCGTAGGTACTTGGCCAAACGAGGCCACGTACTTGCAAGTAACTTGGATACTTGGATGGAGCCGAATGGAGATGGACGTCGACTCAACGGTAGGCAGGCGAGAGGCGGCCTCAACAGACAGCGTCGACCAGCCCATCAACTTGGGAGGCTTGGCAGCCGAGCTGGACAACAGGGGGCGAGATAAGAGCCAGAGCACGAATATGCATACATGCACGCTCGCACACAGCCACATGCTTCCGCGAGAGCCATGGCATGGCGGTTGGGGCTGGGCTACGTGATGGCTACGCAAGCGCGGGCGGGTCTGCCGGCTCACGCTCCGCCATGCCATATCATATCGCGGGAATCAAGTTGAGATGAATGTCTGAGAGGAGAGTGAGATGCAGGGACCAAGACAGACGCTGGCAACGGCCCAGATGCCTCCCCTACCATATCGTGTATCTCAGCCAAGTGCTCGATGATATGGACTCACAATGGCCCTCGGGAGTGGCGCGTTGGTATCGTATCGCATCGTATCGCATCGTATTGCATCGCATCACATCGGGAAGAGTGCCTTGGTTCAACTTTACTTTGGTGATGCTAGCGCAAAGGATAAGGCAAATGTCCCACTTTCACATGCCAAACCAGCCAGGTACGTACCCACACCATGGCGATGGTGCCACAACATGAGCCAGCGCAAGCTGTCAGCACCCCACCACCACGACTGAGAGAAGATTCGGATTCAATGGCGAGAGAGGAGGAGAGACAGAAGATGAGCAGGAGAGAATCAAGAGAGAGATGGTCACTGGGCGATTGCCCATCAGCGATTACCCACCGAGATACACTAAAAATGCACGCCGCTCTCTCTGCCAGACGTTGGGTGGCCTCGAGCTGGAGCTGGAGCTGGAGCTGGAGCTAGAGCTGGCTGTCTGACTATGACACAAGCCAGCAAAGCAGGGTGGGAGCTTCATCCATGCCCGGCAGCCACAAGCACATGTTAGAATTCGCCGGGTCTTTGTACAGATGCAGACAACACACTGCCTGCTTTGCTTGTGCGACGCCCCGTTCCATCATTACTACTACCACATTCCGTCTGCTGCCTTTTAGCCCTGCCCTTTTCTCACCCTCCTGCTTCTCCTTCTCCTCCTCCTCCTCTTCTTCTTTCTTCTCTTCTCCTTTCCTCCTCCTTCACCACCACTTCCTGTTCCCCCTCTCATCCACCCGCATCCAGACCAACAGCGACGACAGCAATACTACACATTGCCCACCTCTGCAAGCCACACGTAACCCTCCTCCCACCGACTACCTACGCAGCTTCAACAGCTCGACCCAGCTTCAACCCAACTAAAACAATACCGCCCATCTACAATGTCTTCCCACCAGGTCAACGGCGACGTCCCCAGCGCCACTCGCTCGTCCGCCTTCCTCCAGGTACGTCTACGCCCTCAATGCTTTGACAAACCTTGTCCAGGGCATCTTTGGCTGACCATTCTCCTCCGACGCAGCACCTGCTCAAGTACCCCATCATCGGCGACAGCGTTGAGACGTTCCAGTCCAACGACCTCGGCCAAAAGTCGATCCAGCTCGGCGACTCTGCCTACAAGACCTTTGCTGCCCCCGTCGTGCCCCTCTTCTCCAAGCCCTACCAATACGTCTCCCCCTACGTCACCAAGGTTGACTCTCTCGGAGACAAGGCCCTCGACCGTGTCGACGAGCGTTTCCCCGCAGTCAAGAAGCCCACCAACGAGATTATCAACGAGACCAGGGATCTCATCTTCCTCCCCCTCACCAAGGGCCTCGAGGGCAAGGACCACCTCCTCCACGTCTACACTGAAGAGTACAAGAAGAACGAGCAGCCCGGTCTCGTCGCCCACAGCAGGGCGGCCGTCATCACCCTCCTCATTGTCGGCAACGAGACGCTGGCTTGGCTCAGCAGCTTTGTTAGCGCCAAGAAGGAGCAAGCTAACCAGTCCATGAACGAGAAGATTAACCAGTGAGCTCGACTTGTTTGGGCTCTGCTAGTGCGGTGAATTGATGCCAATGTCTGTTTCATAAGATATACCCGGCTTCAGTTCTTTCTGGTCTTGGTTATGGAGTTTGGTCTACTCTTCTTGCTCATCTTTGCGCCCGTCTCGACCGCATTTCCCCTGTTGGCATCTTCTGACATGGACTATAATGTTGTACACTTTGCTTGCGGGAGGAGCCAACATGTCAACTTGTATGTTTGATGCCGAGAGCAAACATTTTTCATCTACTGGCCTTTGTGTCTTGTGCTTTGCACTGTCTGCGCCCATGGCTGAGCGAGTTTTTCATGTCTTTCCCCTTTCCAGAGGCGGTCTACTGGCACCTCGTCTCGAGCCATGTCGTTGAACAGTCACGTCTTTGGCGAGCCATTGGATGCGCTACATATGGCCACGATTTGCAAAAGACGGACGGTTGGACTCTGTTTTGTTGCGTGCTTACAGTAGGATGAGGTCGAGTTTACCGTTGAGGCTGAGAGATACATTTGTGGACATGGAATAGGAAGGAATAAAAACTAATAGATTTACTTGGCTACCTGTTTCACTCGTGCGACTGATCGGGATCTTATGACTGTGTCACGGAAACTGCGCAAGAGACCATTTTCCATTCAGTGAGACTCCTCTGCTGCTTTTGATGCTATATTGCCGTGCTGGTCGGTCTACCCAATCCGCCATCTACTGCGAGTGTTGTACACGCTGTACTGTCGTACGGGATGGTCTACCCAATCCGCCATCTACTGCAAGTTGTTGTATGTAGTACACGATCTATAGACTGCGGCTCAACAGATGGCCGTGGTCTCCGCCAGATAAGCCGCCCCTGGCCCCGCGGCCCAGATCGGGACATGAGCATTTCTGACATGAGACAATCAATCGGACATGGGAGCGGGATGCACCTGTGCCATGACGGGAAGACACGATAACGTATTCATCCGCAGCTAAAGACACGGGGACTGGAAGCATGGGTTAGAAGGGATCGAACCATGCAAGCACTGCACTGCGTCGGGCAACGAGGGGATAACGATCGTGACGGACAACAGCAAGGGACAAGGTTGTGAGTACGGATACAGTCGAGGACTCTGGTGAGGTCTAGCATCCTGCACCTCGCTGTAGCTTTCTTTTCTCCCCCATTTCTAGGAGCATGCAAGTGCTTCGCAATACAGTATGCATATGCCGTCTTTGCTGCACTCTGTTGCATTGTACCACATACTATGTATGATGGCATGTACTCGGGACAGGGAGGCCGGGAGCCTGGTCAGCTAGAGATGAACAAGGACGAGCTATCCTGGGCCAGTTTAATTGCGGGCGCGGATCAGTATGTGACCGACATGCAACTGGACGATGAGGGGGGGGTCATGTGAGGGCAAAAAGGTGAGAGAATTGTCTTGAGCAGCACAAGAGCGAAGATGCCAGCGCAAAGTAAAGCCAAGCAAGTCAGATTGAGTCGCCCCGTGCGTCCAATATCTGATACGAGAGAGATAGAGAGAGAGAGAAAGTCAAGGTGGCGATGGAATTGGACGAGGCGCATCTTGAGACTTGGCCGCATCGCATCGCGGCGCATTGCAGCATCGAATCGCCGCCATGGACAAAGTACAGTGTACACCCACACAAACGGGCGCGTTGGTTTCGCAATCATACCAATAGTTGGTTCGTTTGCGAGGTGGAGTTTTGCTTTTTATTATTATTTTTTGGCTGAGCGCTGCGTACGCAGTACAGCGCAATGCGTCTTACATGGTTCCAATAGTAAAAGACTTAATTGCTTCTGGGCAGGCCAATGGAGCGAGCAACTCAAGCAGTAGTATTTGCCTCAGCAGTAGTAGTACGTAGTAAGAGTATCGGCATTGTACAAAGTCGTGGTGACATGGTGCGTAGTATAATCCCCAATGGCAAAATGATCCCTCGTGATGATCTCTCTGGTTCAGCTAGCTGGGTGGAGATGACCATTTTCCATCTGAAACACGCCGCGGCGAGGGCAGGGGCTTGCCCTGGTCGGGATGGCACCGACGACTCGTGAGTGCACCAATGATGAGTTCCATTTGCCCATTGACTGACTGACTGACTGACTGGTCGGAATATGGCTACATGATGCGTGCAGCCCGTGAGGTGCAGACTCCGGTGAGTAACGGGCGAGACATGCATGCAACACAATGACGGACATGTCCGTATGTAGGTGTACACCGTACATGTAATTTCATGACACCTTGAACTACGCAAACCAACATTTGACCTCATAGTATGCCCTCCTGTTCTTGGATATCTAGATGGGCTAGTTGGGCGAGTCATACAATCACAGCAGTTCAACGTTGCTCATAGATCCTAGAGTCTGGAGCACAACATGGCGCATTTGGACCATGGCCAGACCACGGAAGTCGTTCCACCTCGCATCATCTTGGTGCGGGAAAAAACCATCGACAGCGGCTCGTTGGCGCGATGGTGTCGGCGACCGAGGTACGCCCCGTGCCAGGCCAGACCACATTTACCCGTCCAGTAGCACTCGGTAGTGCCTTGAAACCCAGTGAACAAGCCAGTCCTAGACGGAGGCGGAGGCGGAGGCAGCAGCAGAGTTTCAAGCATGGCCCGGCGGGCATTCGGAAAATCATACAAAACCTAGACTCCCAAGTCCCAAGAAGACAAGACGGGTGACGATGGATCTGGAGGAGATTCCCCGCTCCAGGTGGGGATGCGTACCATCTACATGCCTCATCATCATCATCATCAACTCACTCACTTGCTCGGGATGACGTTTCCCAGTGCTTCCTGAATAGACGGGTCATGCTTATCCGTTGTGCTTGACATGGCGATGCGCAGAGGACAAGTCAACGGTAATACATGATCGAATTTGGAGCTGTCGCCCGGAGATACAAGGCCCCAGATGGTCCGTGGAATAGATGGGTTTCTGATATTAGGACTATCTTGTCCTTTGCCATGCCCCTGTCAGCTTCTCAGCAATAGTAATACAATACATACCTAGGGGGACAATGGCCATGACGTTGTACAAGCTGGAATCCTCGGCCTCACCGATCTGGTGGCGCCGCTGTATTCTGTTCGTCTGCCGTTCGTTGTCGGAATACGGATAGTAATTTACAGAAGAAGGTTACCAGTTGGTAGTCGGATTGTTTAAAGGCTCTTGTGCTTCTGATCGTCGCCAAGGCCCACTTGACGGCTGCGAGGTAGGGCGCCGCTGGCATCACAGTGCAGAGCCAAACGCGCATACTTTGCACTAGTATGCATTGTCTGCTACGAACAGTCGTTATCGCCGCTCTGTTTGTACTGACGACCAGGCTCGAGTCGTCGACAGGCCAATTTCAATTTCCTCTCCTTCCGGCTGGCCGGGTCCGGGTCCCAGTGACGGGGATTGGCTGTGGTGGAGTTGTTGATGATCCCTGTTGTTACTGCAAAGTACCTACCTAGAGGGGATTACGAGTTCTCTTACCCATACGGAGTAGAGCAGTTATTCATTGGCTCGAGCTATCAGACAAAGCGTGCAACGTATCGGATGCAGTGTGATGGGTACAAAGAGTAAGACGGCAAGGACAAGCTTGGTCCATGCAAGAAGAAGAAGAAGAAGAAGAAGAAGAAGAAGGAAAAGGAAGAAAGAAAGAAAAGAAGGAGAAAAAGAAAGCAGCCCCGCCGCCTCGATTGTCGTGAGGGGGGCGCCCGGCTGGGGCTGGGATGTGACAACGTGGGAACGTGGCTGCAGTAACCATTGAGGTATCGTACTGTGTAGAGTAGCAGCCTGAGTGGTCCCGTCAATCTCTTGCAGCTCTTGCAGCCTGGCAGCTTCTGCCAGCTCTTCCAGTTCTGCCAGCAGGCAGGCAGGCTCCGGGCCAACCTGGGAATACGATGGGATTACTACATATGTACTCCAGAGGTATGGCCTGCATAAAGTTTGCACCGACCTGTCGTTATTCAACGGTCCAACGGTCGCACAGGAGCCGACAGAAGTTAGAACTGACAACTCAGACAGAGAGAGAGAGAGAGAGAGAGATGATTGTTGAACAACAGGCTCGTGCAAGTTGAATGCGAGATGCGCCTCTCGCTGGCCACTGACTGTCTTGCGGCTCGAGCTCGTTCGGCATACTTGGTCTGGTCTGGTCTGGTCTGGTCTGGTCGGGAGTGGTTTAACTTAGGTCCCGTCGGGTGGTGGCAGTGGCAGAAGCAGCATCGTCACTGGTACTTGCGTGCAGCAGTCGATCAGGGGGCGCCCAGAGCTCCACCGAGCGTCTGCATGTTCTGTACCTGCATCCACCCAATCTGCCAGCCAGCCAGCCTGCAGCAGAGGACCTAGGTACCGGGTACGCCATGTAAGAGCCAGGACAGCGCTACAGCACCAGTACAGGTGGCAATCAGCCTGTGCTCAGGCACTGTACCGGACGCATTGTTCTGCCGAGAATGTACCCGCTACCATCGTCCCCTACAGCCACTAGCCACTAGCCCGCTAGCCTGTTCGCCTCCTGTGAGTCCTGTCGCTATTGCCCCACCCTACCTCTCAGGCTCTCCACCATGCTCACCACCCCCAGGCGGTATCCCGGCCAAGCCCCAGCACCCGCCGCGAGCCAAGGACTAGGCCCGTCCCTTTAACTTGTCTTCCCCGTTCTTTTTCACCACGCTCTGCTCTCTGTTCGGTTCTGTTTTGTTCGTTCTGCCCTGCCCTGCCCTGCCCTGCTCTGCTCTGCTCGGTTGCTTCGAGTTAGCTGCTGGTTGTTGCAGGCATTGTTTCATTACTTAGTGACTTGCCGCTGACTCCGCGATTGCAACTCCCCTGCTCATCACTCCCTTTATCCCTTTCCGCCCTCCCACCCTTTTGCTCCTCTCCTCTCCTCTCCTCTCTTCGCCTCTTTGTCGAAATCTTCCTTTCCTATTCTTTCCCTCCTTTCTTCGACCTCTTCTCGAGGCTGAAGCTCAATCCTTCCATTCTCGACCTCTAACCCGACCCGGATCGAATGGCTGTTTAAGCATCGACATCCCGCTCGCTTTGATCAGCAGAGAGCATTTCGTCCGATTACCCACCTACCTACCTACCAAAAGGTCGCCGCCATGCCTCCCTCACTCAGCACTCATCCCTCCTTCACCCGGCCAAGGACCAGCGACCGCGATGGCAGGCCCAGCACGCGTGATCAAGGCCCCGACCAGAACCTGCTCATCCCCAGCCGAACTTCGTCGCTGCACTCCCGCATCACCCAACCGATACCCTCCGCCCTCAATGCCAAGCCCCAGCAGCGAGCCCCAAAGACCCTCACTCATGCCTACATGGTCTGCGGCGTAGGCCGCGAGCCTTCACAATGGGTCAAGGCCCCGGCTCCCAGCCAGGGCAAGATTGGCCACATGAAGGGCGCTGTTGGCCAGTTCTGGCTTCCCGAGATTCTAGGAAGCAGTCCTCGCCTCGAGCAGGATAACGACATTGCCCGCGCTCTGCACGCCGCCATGAGGGTTTGTCTCTCCCCCATTCTGAGCCCGCTCGTTGCTGTACTAGACAGATCCATGCTAACCAGCTTCTGTCTTTCCCATAGGCCTGCTTTCCCCACGATGTCGAGATCTGCACCGGCCGAAGCCAGCCCCACTGCGTTCACCACGCCTTCGTCCTTCAGCAGGACTCGTCTCACACTCTATATGGCATCTGCCTCCGCGTCTGGTCTCGAGCCGACGAGAAGAGAGCCGAGACAATTCGCGATCTACGAAAGCGAACCGAGAGCGACTACTACGACAACCCCGATGAGACCTACTGGATTCCCTACTGCCTCTCTTTCCTCTCCCGCTACCCGCTTTACAACCTTCTTGGTGACTATCTGAGGGGCATGTGGATTCACTGGAACAAGGCCACCAACCTTTTCCACGCCGAGGAGGTTTCTCGCATCCTCAGCTTCCCCGCTCCACGTCTCAACGACCTCGTCCGCATCGATATGAAGGACTATGCGCTGTGCTATCAGTTTCCCTCGTCACCAACTGGCTTCCAGAACTTTGCCATGTGGCCCTTGTTCAGCTGCCTGTCCATCCCCAACATTGTTGGTGTTATCGAGGCCGCCATTTCTCCCACGCGTCGCATCATCTTCGTCAGCCACTATCCGGCCATGCTCACCATCGCCGCCGAGACGGTGCGATACTGTGTTCGAGTCTATGAGTGGAGCGGTCTCTATGTTCCCGTCGTCCACGCCCGCCATACCAAGGAGCTCGTTCAGGAGCCTGGGCCGTACATCCTGGGTGTCACTGCCGAGTGCCGCTCACTGTTCACCGCCCCCACCGATGCGCTTGTTGTCGACCTGGACCGCAACTTCGTACTGACCTCCGACCCTCCCACCGCTCTGTCCCCTGGCCAGCGCAACAAGTTTGTCACCCGTCTCACTCAGGCCCTCAACGGCGATGTTGCTCCATCGAGCGTCCCACAACACCTTCGATCTGCCTACGGTGGCGGAAAGCTGGTGCCGGCTGGTCAGATTATTGTGATGCGAGGCGAGGTGGAGTCTATTCAGGACCCCGAGTGGTGGAACCAGGATGCCGTCATGTCCGTCATGGACCACGTCTGCGAGAAGCAGGGTCGCAATAGCGGCCTCAAGGCTGTGTTTGGCGGTTCTGTCAAGAAGCCGCTGATGACAAAGGTCTCCATGCGCCATCTCAATGAGATTGTGCGCGAGCGGAATCAGTACTCGCGCGATGCCCAGGAGGCTTGGCAAGACTTTATCAATCTCAAGGGCCGGATGGACACGGAACTAAGCAAGGTCACGAAGCGCAACAACTACCTCGTCGAGGAGCTCGAGAGCTGGAAGCAGCAGTTCCTCAAGTTCCAGGCCTTTGCTGAGCAGCTCACCAAGGAGACCCAGGACCTCAAGAGCAAGATTGAGAACCACAAGAGGGAGAACCGCCGCCTGGCCAGCCTCATCGATCAGCAAAAGGATGACAATGCTCGCCTGTCGGTCCGTCTTACGGGCACCGAGAAGCAACGCGACGATGCTCTCGAGGCTCTTGTCCTCCAGCAGGAGATCGCCGAGGAGCTCGAGCGCGAGCGCAAGAGGAACCAGAAGGAGCTTTCTCAGCTTCAGCATACCAATGTCACCCTTCTGCGACAGCGCGACGAGGCCCGCCGCGTGGTTCTGCATCTGCGCAGCCTGATCGGCGGCCAGAGCCACCACATGGAGCACCTGGTCCTGTCTCTTACGAAGCCCGAGGAAATCTCTCAGGAGGTTGAGCAAGGCTTTGATGACGAGGTTGACAACGAGGTTGAAGAGGAGACTCCCGAGAGCGACGATCGTAATCTCCGAGTCAGTTCGGTCCGCAACAAGCGACATTCGTCGTCGAGCTTTGTTGATGTGGCTGACCGTCACCTCAAGGACAAGACGGACGCCATCGCTCACATTGTCCGCAACATTGCCGAGCAGTGCCAGGCTGCTGTTGAGGGCCTGCAACTGGCCCAGGATGCTGAGAGTCGTCCTAGCCGACGCAACAGCAGCATGTCGACGGTTCCGAGCGACGACGGCCACTCTGCCGCCACTTCCGAGACTGCCGATGACAGTCTCCTCCGACCTTCGGGGAGGGCGTCCAGCATCCCTCCCACCCCGGATCTCATCCACAATCGGAGTAGTACCTCAATGTCCTACGCCTCTACGACCACTACTCCTGAGCGATCCAGCCAGCAGTATAACCTCCGAGAGGAAATCCCAACAAAGATTGTCGAGGACGATGAGGAGTTTGAGGAGAGTCGCAGTGACATCGGCGGCATCACTCACGAGCACGGAGTCGTCTCGAAACACACCAACTCCTTGATGCACCGTGCCTCGGGTGCCAGAATCAGCGCTTTCGGCTCCACTCGATGAACCGGACGATACATATCCATGGCGGACGCCATGTCCTGACGATGCCGGGCATGGCATTGATCCCTTTTAATTTTGTCTCATGATACGATGGCTGTTGATGCGGTCCATCTACGTTTTGTGTATCACGTGCCTTTATCTCGTGCCATATCTTGCAAATCCCGTTTGTTACTCTTATTGCTTGGAGTGGTGTCGATCAAAACCTGCGGATCGCGGCGTTCTATTTGTTTTTATTTTATTTGTTTATTTATTTCGGATTCTGGTTTAAGAAGATCAAGTCGTGCCAGCGCTCCGATCTCAGGCACTATATCCTCATGATGCAAATATCCTTTCTGGGAGGTGGTGCTATTTACTTCTTGTCCTTCGTTTGCCCGTCTTGAGGGCTTCATGTCAATGCAAACTCGATTTACTCCCTTTAGATCGAGAAAATATACTTGAAACTGTATCTATAATGTGGCAGATTAGCCTGCGTGAATATGATCCAGGCATGATGGTTTGAGCCGGCTTTTATAAATGTTGATGGCGACTCTAGATGGAATGGAGGTTTGGATTTTGAAAGGCATACATACTCCATGATACTTGGGTACTTGGGTACTTGGGTAGGTACGTACCCGATGTATAATGCATGGGTTGATAAGATAATGATTGTCCCACATAAAAGTTATCTCAATTCTGGAGAAAGAGCAAGCCGGAAGGTGCTGCTGCTGCCTCGTTCTTTCTGTTCCATCTCGCGCCAATCCACCGACAATCGACAATTGACAATTGCCCATCATGGCTGATCCAGTGTTGACTTCCCTCTGCGCCATCTGCCACGTCAATGCGCCAAAGTACAAGTGTCCGCGATGCGGACTTCGCACGTGCTCGCTTTCGTGCATCAAGAAGCACAAGGCTTGGTCCGAATGCACCGGCGAACGAGACGCAACCGCCTACATGCCGACGAAGAAGCTGCGAACGCCCGCGGGCGTCGACCACGACTACAACTTTCTGCACGGCATCGAGCTGTCGGTTGAGCGCTCCGAAAAACTCCTCGTCGAGGAGAAGAAGCTGCTGCAGGAGGAGGAGCTGCGGCCGTCGACGATCCAAGAGGTCAAATGGAAGCCCGGCCGGGACGGGCGCAAGCGCAAGGTTATCGTGACGAGGGTGCTGAAGGAGGCCAAGGGAAGGGTCTTTGAGAGGTTTCTATCGCAGAGGCTGAAGAAGCTGAATATCCACGTCCTGTGCGCGCCCATGGGCATGTCGAGGCAGAGGGAGAACCACACGACGCTGAACCGGAGAACGGGACGGGTCAACTGGCAGGTGGAGTGGATGGCGTTTGCGGCCGATGCCCAGGATGCGGAGCACGAGGAGCCGAGAACGACGCGGACTCTTTGCAAAGTCATGGACGACGTGCCGCTCTACCAGGCCTACCATGACATACTCGAAGATCAGCAAAGGACCAAGGGCCAGCCTAGAAAGTCGGCACGCGCCGGCCAGGAGGACCAGCTGTCGGATGCTACTTGGGCCGGGGGGTCATATCCATTGCAGGACCCTAGCACCGGCCGGTGGTCACCATGCCATGGCGCCGATGTGGCCATGTTGCCATCGGAGAAGGAAGAGGCCCAGAGAGGCCGGTTCCAGTTCTATCTTGCCAGGCCACGGACGCGATCGGATCTCCCGACTACGTTGACCAAACTGGAGCCCGCCGACTGCTTGCGCGATGTTCTGAGCAATACCCGAGTTCTTGAGTTCCCTACCATCTACATTGTGGATGGAGGGTCCGAGACGCTGCCCGAGGGCTTCGTCCATGGTCCCAAGGACGCAGTCGGAATCCAAGGGGCCAAGAGGAAGCAGGCGCCGGAGAAGAAGGTGCCCGTCAGATCGACGAAGAAGAGACGGCACGGCGGCAAGGATCTGGAGGACGGAGAGGTTCCCAACGATGGGCAAGGAGTTGACGAGGGCGACGACATGATGGCACTGGAAGCTGGCGACGTGATTGCAGAGCAGAGTTTTGGCGAGGATGATGAGGATGAGGATGATATCACGAGCAGCTCAGGGAGTGATAGTGAGTGAGCTGGCGGAGGCAGAGCCGGCCTCTGCGGGGGTTGATCGGGGCGCATTTCGGGGTTGGATTTGTTACTGCGTATATAGATGTTTGTGCTGCTAGATAGCCAGAGGGCATGATACCCAGGAACCTCTGTTGTTTTCAACTATTTTCGTTTATTCTCAGCTGCTCTTCGGGGTATCTTTCCAATTGCTCTCCGTTGAAGGATTCCAGCACCGGGCGGGCGTGAGTGAGTGAGTGAGTGGCTGTGCTGTGGGGCAGCCACACATTCCCACGTTGGCTTCAGCCTCCTTGGCCTTGCTGATGCAATGGGCCATCTGCTCTCTCGCCAACTCCAACTCGCCACGACACGATAACCAACACATTTACGACGACACGAAAGCCTTCAAGCCTTGGCCCAAAGCTCGAGGATCCACGGTGCGCTTCCTCCGAATCGTCAATGCGCCATCGCACCATGGTCTGAGCTGGCTGTCATCCACCCTTGTTGCCCTTGTCCACCACCGCCGCCGCTACCATTACCATCACCACCACCACTACGACCGCCTCCATCACAATGGAAGACGCATCCGTGCCCAAGCTCTCGGAGCTGCTGCGGCACCCCGACGACCTGGACAAGATTCCCGCCCTGAAGCTCGAGTTCTCGCGCAAAAAGGGCGCCGTCGACTCGCAGCTGCGCAGCGGGCTGCGCGAACAGCTCGAGACGACACAGTCGGGCATGACGGGGCTGAGCGACGGGCAGAAGACGGTGCAGATGATCAAGGACGAAATGATGAAGATTGACAAGCTGTGCTCCGAGTCGCAAAACATGATCAAGGACTTTGCCAGCATCAACCTCGTCTCCCAGGCCCACCGCAACTTTGGCGCCGTCGAGACGATGCGCCGCAACCTCGAGACGTTTAACGAGCGGCTGACTGTGGTTGAGCGGATGCTGGGACAGGACGACGAGGATAAGGAGAACATGCCCAACCTGCTGCCGTGCCACTACGAGCTCACGCAGCTGCGCAACATCCGCGACGACGCCATGGAGCAGATCCAGCGCGCCGACGAGCCGGGTCTTGAGTCGACGCTCGAAGACTACTTTGCGCGGCTCGACGACACCATCGACTGGTTCGACGAGCACGTGGGCCTCTTGGCGCTCAACCTCATCAACCTCGTCGTCAACGACAACAACGGGCTGGTGGTGCGCTTCGCTGTCGTCATGGACGCCGAGGAGAAGAGCGACCAGCGGGTGCTGGCGCTGCAGGAGGCGCTCAAGGACCACAAGGAGATGGCGGCGCGGTTCCAGGGCATCACGGACGGGGCCAGAAAGGTCCGGGGCTACAAGGACAAGTTCCTCGAGGCCATCAAGCTGAGCGCCGAGCAGCAGTTTGAGCAGGCGCGCGACGAGTTCCTCGATGACCCGAGCCAGCTCGAGAAGATTATGAAGTGGTACTTCAACGACCTCAACGCCGTCAAGATTGGCATGACGCCCCTCATGCCCCGGCGGTGGAACATTGCCAAGGCCTACGCCGACGTCTACCACCAGCTGATGCACGACTTCCTCGTGGGCATGGTCGACGGTTCCGAGGCGTCGTCGGCGCACACGCTCGAGATTGTTGGCTTCCCCGACAAGTACTACCGCAAGATGGCCAAGCTGGGCTTTATGCAGGAGGACATGGTGCCGCACCTCATTGACCACCGCGAGGCGGAGCTGGTGCGCGAGTTCCGCGACCTCATCATCAAGTTCCTCGACGAGTGGATCGACCGCATCTTTGCCCAGGAGCAGCGCGACCTGGCGGAGCGCAATGTCGAGGGCTCCAACCTGGACCAGGACGAGTACGGCTACTTCCGGACAAAGAACCTCGTCGCCCTGTGGCGCATGCTGCGCGAGCAGGTCGACTCCGCCGCCAACTCGCAGCGCGCCGACGTCGTCGAGGGCGTCATTGACGCCATGTTCCTGCGCCTCCGCGACCGCCAGCAGGCCTGGCAGCGCATGCTCGAGGACGAGGCCGCGCGCTACGAGGCCGGCAAGGTGCCCGAACTCGAGGGCTTCCAGGCCCTGCAGGACTGGCTCGTCGCCACGGCAAACGACCAGATCGCCTGCGTCGACGACAACGAGGACGAGGGCCGCCTCGCCTACCTGTCGAGCTTCCGCGCCATGTTTGAGCCTCACGCCGCGCCCGCCTACCTCGACCGCGCCGACCACGAGCTGGCCGCCCTGCGCGACGGCTACGTCGACTTTAGCACCTGGTGCATCAACCGCTTCGCCCAGCTCGTCTTCGCCGTCGACTTTGCCGCCGTCATGCCCGACTTCTTCACCCCGCGCTGGTACACCAACACGGCCATGAAGCAAATGGTTGTCACCGTCGAGGACTACGTCAACGACTACCGCCAGGTCCTGCATCACTCCCTCGTCGACATCTTCATCGAAATCATTGCCGACGAGCTCCTCGTCCGCTACCTCTCCGCCGTCCGCAACAAGGGCGCCCGCTTCCGCCGCACCGACCCCTTCCAGGACAAGCTCTTCAACGACGTCGCCACCGCCTTTGAGCTCTTCTCCTCCCTCCCCTCCCCCGACGTCGGCGCCTCCATCAAGGAGACCTGGCGCGTCACCGAGTCCTTCCTCAACCTCCTCACCGCCGACCGCGACGCCGTCCCCGACGCCTTCGAGGCCTTTAAGCGCTCCCACTGGGACCTGCAGATTAGCTGGGTCGAGGCCGCCCTGCGCTCCCGCGACGACTTTGAGCGCAGCATGCTCAACGCCGTCAAGGCGAGGGCCGCCCAGATTGACGTCGTGCGCGGGCCCGAGACCATCATGGGCAGGGTCAAATAGATGCATCCCTTTTACAAGACACACACACACTCTCTCTCTCTCTCTCTCTTTACCCCGGGAAACGAGACGGCCAGGATGGAGCGATGGAGCGATGAATTTGCCATGTATATATATATACTTGTTATATCGGTAGGCGTAAATGCGGGCCTCCCTTGTTCACACAACAAAGAACAGCCAGTTCATTCTTCTTGTTTGCTACAGTTGGTTTCAACTTCTTCTGATGTTCAACATGCCATCTTTCCTAAGCGTCGTCGCCGTTTCTGCAAACAGGCTCCTCCAGGAGCAAAATCGTCTCTGAGCAAATATCTACCATGGTTGCGACGCGTGTGCAGGAGGGCTAGCCCAAAACAACAGGACTACATACAAAATGGGCAATGATTATAGAGCCGACAGGGGCACATTAGAGAGCCAGAATAAAAGGGAAAAGACGCAGCAAGACAATGTTAGACAAAGGGGATAAACCGAAAGGTAAAACTGAAAACCCTGCCATCCCCGCTACAATACATATCCGAGGCGGCTTTCAAGAAAGGAGAGAGACCCAGCATGATTGCACCCTGAGTCTTAGCAAGACAACAGAAACAAGAATGCATATGCCGGTACGGGGAAGCTGTGGATGCACAATGATCGTCATGATTTGAGGTACATATGGAAAAAAGGTGATGAAGTAAGGTCATTGATCCGACCTGGAGCTAAAGCGGCGCATACGAGAATCCATCCGAGGCTATGACTGGTTGGCTAGGTGGTTGGCAGCCTGGGTAACGTTGTTAGTCTTTGCAACAAGAACGCCGCACACAACGGGACCGCATACCCTCTCAAGATTGTAGTCGTACTTTTCGAGAGCCGCCAGGGCATCGGAGCGCGAGTAGCCCATGCCAGTAAGGTTCTCTAGGATAGGATCATCTATACGGTACGCATTAGACGGCCCTCAGCCACGGGGGGATTCTTAGGCATGTAGATTACCAGGAGCGTTGGTGTTGGTCGCCGCCGGGGGCTTCTCGGCGGGCGCAGCCACAGCGCTCGGGGAGTCGAGCCCAGAAAAGATGGCGTCCCAGTCGTGAGTCTCGGCGCCCTTCTGCTGAGTGCTGCCCGTTGTGTTTTGCCCAGAACTGCCCGTGTTCGCGGAGACGAAGTCAAAGCTACTCTCGTTGCCAAAGGCCGTCGTCGAGTCACTCTTTGCCTGGCTAGGAGGCGGGCTGCTGTCAAAGACCGGGTTGAAGTCATCCAGACCGGATCGAGAAATATTGGCGAAATCCTCATCGGCGGAACCCTCCTTGGCGTCTTCCAGGCCCTCGAATTCGTCATCTAGATCGTCAAAGGCCCCCTTGGAGGGAGGCGGGTTCGATGGAACGGGTTGCTGAGCTGCGGGAGTAGCACCAGTGGCAGCAGCGCCAAAGATGTCATCGACCGACGATGGTTGAGGAGCAGCAGATGGCGTCATCGTTGCCGGGGATGAAGCTTGCTCACTACTGAACCAAGTGTTAGTTATCTGTAGACACAGTAGGCAATATCGGTGAAATACTACTTACCTGGCTTCCTTTGGCTCTGGCACGAATGCTGTGTCTTTGGCGGGCACTGGAGGACTCTGCGTGGGCTCGTTGGCCAACTCATGGCTGGGTTCTGGAGCTGCCTCGAAGCCCTCGGCCTTGTCGCCGATTGGTTTGCTCGGCGGAGAAGTTGGCGCGAAGTCGTCGTCAAATCCACCGTGCTCACTCGTAGAATCAGAGTCGTAGTCATTCTCAAGTTCCGAGATTGGTGGGAACTCGGTATCAAAGGCAGGCTTTGGCTTTGCAGCGTCGGGCGTCACCGGGTTCGGGATTTTGGCAGTGGTGAATGCAGCAAATGCATTGTCGAAATCGGCCTTGGCCTTGGCTTCATCAACGTTTTCAAAAGGATCAGCAGACTCAACAGCGGCCGAATCGTCTCCCGGAGTCTTGGGATGGCTCTCTTCAGCGACACCGTGAGCGGCATCGTGCGAGGGCTCAGTAGGCGTAGTGATGTCGGGCTGTGCTCCAAGCTGCTTATCAGCATCATCGGTTGGGAATGCACCCGGAATGTCTGAAGGGACGGGAGTTGCTGAGCCATGGAGTGGATCGTCCGCGCGAGATGCAGGAGGCGAGACATGGCGGGAGGAAGACAAAGACTCGGTGTAATCTCCAAATGGCAGGAAGCTAGAGCTCATCTGCCTCGACTCCGGAGGTGCAGGAGGGTCAACGGCTAGGGTCGGTTGCCTACTCATGACAGGAGAAGAGGCAGGGGGGGTCGCAAAAGAGCCGACGCTGGCGGTCGATGCCCCGGTGTTCTGGGGTTTGAACGAGGTGGGAGGAGGGGGCGTGCCGGACGAGCTTCCTGGGAATGACGGGCCAAACACGTCGTCAAATGACTTGTCCGAGGCCTTGGGGGTAGGAGAAGCAAAAGAACCCATGATGTCGGTGCTTGCAGTTCGGCGGAAGAAGGGGTTGTTTCCGCTCGAAGCCGACATGGCCGGGCTTGCAATCTGAGCGGATGTCGAGGCGGGAGAACCTGTGTTGACCTGGCGAGAGAGCTCCTCGTTGCTCTTAGCCAGGTCCTCAGCCTCAGCCTTTAGCTTATCCCGCTCGCTCTCGGTCGTGGATAGTTGTTTCTTATTGATGGCGGCAAGGCCCTTTTGCTGCCGGGCCTCGGACTTGAGCTTTTCCACCTGAGGCTTAAGCTGGGCGATCTCTCCGTTTACAACCCGGATGCGTTCCCTCAGGTTGGCGTTCTCCTCTTGATCAGCCTGCAGGGCTGCCAGGACCTGCTGATGCTCAGTTTGACGGTCGCGATAGTTCCCGTCGAGAGCCATGCACTCAGCCTGGAGCTTCTGGGTCTCGGTCCGGGATTTCTTCAGTTGTTCCTCGAGCGCATGGATGTCTTGGGCCTCCTTCTCGTAGAGGGTACGGAGCTGCGCGAGCCGTTGCTCAAAGTTCTGCTTCTGAGAGTTGGCCTGGTTGAGGTCATTTTGCACAGTAGTCCTCTTGGACTGAACATCTTGCATCTGCTTCGACAAGGAACCGATTTGGTTTGATAGGTTGGCTAGTTCTGTAGTTTCCCCAGACAGGTTCTTGCTAGCTTCAGGGTCGTGGTCCTCGAGGAGGTCCTCGGATGCTGCGGGGGCTGGCTGCTGGAAGGATCCCGAAGATCCTGTAGGCTGGGTGGCCAAGCTTCTTCCGAAAGAAGACGACGGGATGAACTGCTTTAACGTCGGGGCGGCTGAAGAAGCTCTAGAGGGGGACGACGGAGAAAGGGCAGCAGAGCCTCCGGAGAAAGGGTCATTGGCGTTGGAGCCCCCTGTCGACATGGTGGTCTGGGCAGGGGCAGGAGGCGCCGGGCTGGGTGCCGCAGAATCCAAACCAAACAGGTCATCCAGGGCAGATTTGGGCTGTGGCGGCGGCGGCGGCGGCGGCGGCGGTTGAGACGCTGCTGGCGGGGCATCAAAAGGCGAACTAGCGGTGGATGGGCGGACTTGGGTTCGAAGGCTTGGAGGAATCAAATTCGCGGGAAGCGTGCTGGGCAACGGCGTGCGGCCGCTCCTCTGTTGCCGGATCAAGTGCATGGCAACGGCAAACTGATCACGCGTCAAGTGTCCCTGGGAGTTGGAATCGGCCAAATCCCAAATCTGAGCCAAAGCGTCCTCTGGTAGGTTGGACTGGCTGAAGAAAGGAACAGCCTCCTCGCCAGTAATGTATCCCTTGTGGGCCTTGTCCAGATCGTTGTAGATCTGGTCAAACCTCACCTTGTCGGCAGGGCTCACTGCCCAGTCACCGGTACCGCTGGGAGACTGAGGGGACATGGGTGGCCGGCCAAGGGGGCTCGCGGTGCGCACCTGGGCCTGCCCACTCAACTGGCGAGGGATGGCAGCCATACCTGTGTTGACAGGCGTCTGGCGAGGGGCAGGTCCGCGTCGGGAAGCAGCTTCGTAGAGTCCCGGGGGCAGAATGCTGGGCAGGGCACGTAGGGCACCCGTCTTCATCGAAGTGAGCAGATGCATGGCGATGACGAACTCGGTGAGTACAAGGGCGCCTCGTTGCTCGGTGTCGGCGAGTTGCCATATGCGGCCCAGGACCTCGTTGGGCAAGCCAGACTTTTCAAAGATCTGCTTGGCCTGGTCGCCAGGCAGTAGGGAACCCCCCTGGAGGGGCTGCCGTTCAAAGAGGCCGGCATACTGGGCAATCTTCTCGGGAGTCAGGGGCGGGATGCGGATGGGCCCGCCGGTGCTCTGGGCTTGTAGGGCGGCGGGGGGAGGCGGCGAGGCCATGGGGGCGGGCACCGGGGGTGCGGGGAGCGGCCCGAAGCCATCGAATCGGGGGATAGGGCCCTGCTGAAGGGCGAGTTCGGGGGTTGGTTCGCGACCAGCCTGGGCGTGGCCGATGAGTCGCAAGACGATGCCAAAGCCAGCCGGGGTAAGGAAGCCTCGGTTCTCCTTGTCTGCGATTTGCCAGATCTGCCGGCTCTAAGGTTAGCAAATGGGGAGGGACGCAGGGCCAGGAGACGAACCTCGCCGAGGACGCGCGAGTCTAGTCTCGTCTTGTCAAAGAACTTGACAGCAATCTCGCCGGTGACGACGCCCACACTGTCGGTGTCGGCTTGTCGAAATAGCTGGCCATAGACTCGCTTCTCTTCAGGGCTGAGGTTGAGGTTCGGCACAGCTGCGAGACAAGGGGTTAGGTTAGCGCAAGAATACGAACAAGAACAAGAACAAGAACAAGAACAAGAACAGCCAACGGGAGAGAAATGGGCGATGGGCTTGGGACGCACCGGAATCAGGGACGCCGTCGGCGGCCATTGTCGCGCATGCGAGCTCCAGGTAATCTGGGATATATGAGGTAGGCAGCAGGTATATAGGAGCAACAGCAACAGCAACGTCAGCGCTGGGTGGAAGAGTCGGGCGGGTCTATCGGAGGCGGCAGCAGGAGGGCGGCAAAGAAGATGACTGAGGCAGATGGAGCGCGGCGAGATGCAGCTTTGACGAAGCGCAGATGGAGTGGCACCAGAAAGATTGGGCGGCAGATGGCGATTACTGAGAGGACCGAGAGGATGGAAGACAGGCAGCCTGGCTCCTTTGGGGGGGCGGAGGCTGGTGTTGTTGGTCTAGCGAGGCCCATGCCATGGGCCAACCACAGCTGCCCAGTGTGCAGGGGTCTGCTGGAGCTGCAGATACAACAAAGTGGGTGCTTGGGCGCTGCCGCTCCATGTACCCTTCAGGTGCCAACCGCACAGTGCCCACTGCCCACTGCCCAGCATCCTTGCACCCTTGTTCCTCGAGGCAGCTTAACTTGGCTGGTGCCTCGACAGCTTGACCAGCCACAAAATGAGCTCTGACTTGATCGCCAGGGCTAAAAGGTGCTTGATTACAAGTCAAAGATGTCTAGGAGTAAAGTAAACCAGCCAAGACTGCCTAGTTGGAGAGATGTATAGAGATCTGTTGTGTTTTGTCTAAACATTGCTCCCATGTGTTTGGTACCTGGGGATTTATCCAAGGTTCCTAACCGCCATGCAGACGGATACAGATGTCAACTCTCCGTGCAGATAGGTACGTTTCGTTTCAGTCCTCTGCCGTGGTAGCTGAAACAGGTTCATGCAGATGTCATCAATGCCAAACTAAAGCACAACAATCCCATCTTGACCGACCCTTACCCCAGCTCTGGCAGCTAGACAATGGCTGCAAACTCCATCTCTCGTGTGAATAAATGAGTGCTTCACATGCCTGACGGACGAGACCTTGACGGGGCAACCCGACGTCGCCACGACCAACACCACGTCTTTGGAATCCGAAAATACATACCTACCTACCTTGAGTAATTAAGCCTGCCCACCATGCTCACATTCGGATTTTGTATTTGTGATCCTCACTAGGTACGGAGTAGTCAAGCTGCAACTCACGATTCCATCATTCATTAGCAGCGCGGGTGGCTGCTTACGTTACCACACACTCCGAGACTTCCAGAAGTAAAGAGTGCTACTGTGACTGTATGTCGTAATCGCCATCATCCCCCCACCTTTTTTTCTCTTGCGACTCCAGAGACAGCATAACCAATCGTCTATATCTATCCATCCAAGGACCGCATCCTCCCTCTTCCCGCCGCTTCATCCCCCCACGCATCGTCCATGCAAGCCCTCCGCCTCCTCCCTCGCCTCTCAGCCTCGCCGTCTAGATCTGCCCCCTTACGAATCGCTTCCTTATCCCGTCATCTGTCGACGACCCCGCGCATCATGGCTCCCATCACCAAGGAGACCGACTACCTCGTCATTGGCGGCGGCAGCGGTGGCCTGGGCTCCGCGCGCATGGCCAGCGCCAGGTTCGGCGCCAAGGCCATGATTGTCGAGAACAAGAGGCTCGGCGGAACTTGTGTCAATGTCGGGTACGTTCTTGTCTGCTTTCTCCCTCCTCAAGATGTATGAAGCCGCAGTCATTGACAGTATCTGTTCCCAGCTGCGTACCCAAAAAGGTCACCTTCAACGCCGCCGCCCTCGCCGAAGCCATCCACGACTCCAAGGCCTACGGTTTCTCTGTTCAGGAGACTGCCCCCTTTGACTGGGCTACGTTCAAGGCCAAGCGCGACGCATACATCAAGCGCCTCAACGGCATCTACGAGCGCAACCTCGGCAACGACAAGGTGGAATACCTGCACGGATGGGCCCGCCTGACGTCCAAGAACCAGGCCGAAGTCACCCTCGACGACGGATCCAAGGTCCTCGTCAACGCCAAGAAGATCCTCGTGGCTGTTGGCGGCAAGCCCACCACCCCGCCCGACATTCCCGGCGCCGAGCTGGGCACCAACAGCGATGGTTTCTTCGACATCGAGACGCTGCCCAAGAAGGTTGCCATTGTCGGTGCTGGATACATTGCCGTCGAGTTTGCTGGCATGTTCAACGCTCTCGGCACCGAGACCCACCTCTTCATTCGTCACAACACCTTCCTCCGAAACTTTGACCCCATGATCCAGGAGGGCGTCACCAACGAGTACGAGAGACTGGGCGTGAAGCTACACAGAAGCTCCCAGGCTAGCAAGGTCGAAAAGGATGCCAACGGAAAGCTCTCTGTCACCTACCGCGACGGCAGCGGCAACGAGAGCACAGTCACCGATGTCGACCACCTCATCTGGGCCGTTGGCCGCACGCCCGAGACCAAGGGCATCGGGCTGGAGGAGGCTGGTGTCAAGCTCAACGAAAAGGGTCAGATTATTGTGGACGAGTACCAGAACAGCAGTGTGGACAGCATCCATGCCCTCGGTGACGTGACTGGCGAGGTCGAGCTCACGCCCGTCGCCATCGCCGCCGGCCGCCGCCTTGCCGAGCGTCTATTTGGCCCCGCCGAGTTCTCTTCGCGAAAGGTCGACTACACCAACATCCCCTCGGTTGTCTTCTCGCACCCCGAGGTGGGCAGCATCGGCCTGACGGAGCCTCAGGCGATTGAGAAGTACGGCAAGGACAACATCAAGGTTTACAAGACCAGCTTCACGGCCATGTACTATGCCATGATGGAGCCCGAGCAGAAGGGCCCGACCAGCTACAAGCTCATCGTCACCGGCCCCGAGGAGAAGGTTGTGGGTCTGCACATTATGGGCCTGGGTAGCGGCGAGATGCTTCAAGGCTTTGGTGTTGCCATCAAGATGGGCGCAACAAAGGCCGACTTTGACAGCTGCGTGGCCATCCACCCCACCAGTGCCGAGGAGCTGGTTACTCTGAAATAGATGGGACATGTTACCAAGATGTAGATGCAGTGCTGATTTCTCAGTAATGGCGTTTTAGACCGGAAAGATGGCTGTAGAAAACAGCGAGATGATGGTCGAAATAAGGATACACTTTTGTCACTCTTCACCTACTTCGCTTTTCGTGCTACACCTCAGATTATGATGCTAAACCCTCCAGCTATCCATCTAGGAGCTACCGGCACCCAGACATGTCCATCTCGCCTATGCCTCGTGGCCGTGGGTACTGTACTGCGTATCAAAGAACAGCCAGTCACCCGTAACGATCCCTCACAGGATAGCTGACCACGTTCTTCAGTAATCCTCAGGCCGCAAAGGCTTCCTCAGCAAAAGGCCATGCTACTCCGTAAGACTTTGGGGTTTACTCCCTCGATCTCCTCATGACCGACACGCGAGGGAAACCTCTATCCCGTTCACGTGTGAAACAAGAGATGCGGCGCCTATACAGGGAACACGTAACCATCACACTCGGATATGCCTTCTAGTCGGGACCGTCTCCTCAACCCTCTCGAGCATGCAAAAAGCAAGACGCTTTCTTTGCCCCGTCGTGGGTGAGCCCGAACCGTCCCAACACTTGCTAGGTTCTTGGTTACTCTGATGGCTCAGCACGCCTCCCCGCCCGCGTAGTAGAATGACTCTGGGGATGGATACGTTGTTTTACAGTGTGAAACACAAAAGCTATATGTGAACTGTTTCTACGCGAGGTCGTCGTCTGCGGGTTGGGGTACATGTGAAGAATACTTTGGTATGGGTCTCGGAAACGTCACTCCCACTGTCTACCTATTGACATGGAGTTGCTTCTAGACGTCTCACTCGCGTCAAGCATCTACAAGACATGAATGCGGCTATATTCGGCTTTGGTCCCGCGATCAAGAGGCCGTGGGCTGTATGTATCCCGACAGCGCAGGGAATCTCGACCCGTGAGTTGATCGACCTTGCGTCCCATGGCTCAATGGCAGTGATGTAGTTTGCTTGATGGGTTTCCATCACACTTGTTGGTAGATTGCCACTCTCATCCTCACCGCTTGATACCAGGAGACCACGCTAATTGCCCTATAACTGTTCGGGCAAGGCCGGCGGCTGTGAGGCTTCTCTTGATTGCGAGTCAGCAACAAAGATGAGGCATCTGGGTGTGTTTGGTCACAATGATGAAGCCCCCCCTGTGTGTGTGACGAGGGCCGAAACCCGTCGGCCGGATTCCAGACGGAGCTAGAAGGACGACAGGAACGCAACACGACGGACGATCTTTACCACTTGCGAGGCAAGTCATGTACGGCAGCACCACACTAGAGCCTCAAGAGGCCGAGGACTACTTGCAAGTGCGTCGATACTACCCTGGAGCCATTCCACGGTCATCAGCGGCGTTGAAGGTCCGGCGTTTCGTCGTCACACAGAGGCCGGGCATTATTGTCCTAGCGGCTCACGGGTTCCTGTGGACGGGACCGACACGGCAGCGGTGGAATATAGCTGATAAGAAGAGCTGATCACCTGGGCTCAGTTCCTGTTAGTGTCACGCCCAAACGCCACCTCCACACATGTCGTCGGTCCAGAATCTGGGGAAGCACGACGCCGCTGAAGCGTCCGGCTACCCATCTAGTCTAGGTACTAACTAGGGGGAGGAGGTTGGTGAGGGGCAATTACGACTTGCGTGGCACAGCATGACGATGAGGCAATGGATCGTGTTTCTCGGCATGGGGGAGGCGGGATGAGAGAGAGGGAGAGAGAGAGGGCTAGAGCCTACTCCGCAACCGTTTCGTCTTGCATGCGTTGGTTGACTGTGATTGCTCTGGCAGCCACAGCGTCAGGCTTGAGACAACGGAACGCAGGGCATCCCCACGTCGATACAGGGGCCTCTGTGCGATGGATTACGTACTTGAGCAGGTAATAAGCGTAACGTGCTGACCAGCCGGGCCGACGGGCGAGGGGGAAGGGAAAGGGAAAGGCTACTGGGAAGCCAAGCAAGCCAAACCAAACCGGCGGGTCGGTGGCCAAGTGGTGACGGTTGGTTGAAGAAGCAGGCGTCACATCAACAAACGGCCAAGGCCCAAGTCGACGGCGTCCCTTGGGCCATCGCCTCATCAATGCATCAGCACCTTTGGATTACCGCGATGACCCTGTTAGTCGTCCTCCAGGGAGGACAGGTGAGCCAAGACGCAAAGCAATTAGCGGGATGCAGCTGGACGATGCAGTGAGCGCCAGAGCCAGAGCCAGAGCCAGAGCCAGAGCCAGAGCCTTGGGAGGCGGCGCAGGCATAAGCCCGCCACCCCGCATTCTCCGTAATGGCATGGAGATTGCGGCCCACGTAGAAAAGTCTGGGGAAGCGGGCTGGCCGCCATGATTGGTCCACCTGGCTCTGGCTCTGGCTCTGGCTCTGGCTCTGGCTCGGCTGGCTACATCCAGTACTACCCTACCCAGGCCGCGAGACAAAGCTGCGCGTTGAAGGTATAGGAATAGGCAACGCCAGGTTCACAACCGAGACGCACTTGCGGGCATGTAATCTCCTGCCGTGTCCACGTAGCCTCTGTAGATGGTCTGTAGCTGACTGCCCACCAGCCAGTTGTTACCGGGCCTCGCCTCAGCTGCGCATGCAGTCAATTCCGTAACTAGATGAGCACTTGTCTAGTCGGGTCGTACAAGGCAAAAGTCAGCCTCTAGGCGGCGAGAATCCCTGAACCTGACCTGACCTGGCCTGGCCGGGCCTGGCCTGACCTGACACCCCTGGCATCGGCTGCCGTACTGTACTGTAAACTGAAGATTCCCCAATGCGTGGAGATGCAGCAGTAGTTGGCCAAGCACAGACGCTCAACGCCTGCGGCCCCAAGGGCCCCTAGCATGTTGGTCTGCCCTCGTCCTTGGCACCTGGCTTGCTGACAAGCTCGCCTGCTGGTTACATGCGGCGTTCCTCATATCATGCATGCAGCATCGTCGGTTAGCAACATGTAGCACAAACAGTCTGGCCAGAGGGAGGGGAAGGCACCCTCTCCAACTGCGCGATGCGTTCAGCGGCCAACAATGCCTTCCCCTCATGCCTCTGGCGGCAGGCAAAGGCGCCGGCAACACGTGGTATTGTGGTGCGAGGTGGGCTTGGGGATATGGCCCGGGGGTTGATTGTGACCTGTCAGATAGCCTGGGCCCTCCAAGGTCGAATGGCACTCTCTCGCGGGCGCTTTGCAATTGGCAGGGCCGTTTGATGCCGTTTGATACTCGGCCGCTGGGCGTGAGGATTACGAGATAAGCGATGGTGGTTCTAGAGCCTGTATGTAGGCCCATTGATAGACCCGACGGGCAATGCGACGCTGGGCCAAAAGCCCCGACATGCTGCCACGTTTGAGCCATCTCGATGTTTCCAGGTGGGGTTTATCGACCAACTTATTAACTACCACACGACAGAATGGGAGAGTGTTCGCGGTGGAGGCGATTACCGAGGTGCTAATGCCAACCCCAGGTCCGGCGTCGCATCTTTGTTTGACGCCCCTCCCCCGCCGAGTCAAGACCTATTTGCCCATCAATGCCTACTATGTAGTATGTGCATACACACAGTCGCCTCTGAGAGTTGAGGACATTTTCAACGCTCTGGTGGTTGACGGGAGAGCATCAATCACCTTGCCAAAGCGAGGCAAATGGACGCAGAGCCAATTGACGACCGGGACCTGAAGGAGGATTAAAACTCAATCTCGGTCGGAATCAAGTGAAAAGTTTGACCCTGCTGCTCTCCCGTCACAACCCTCGTGCCCGCGAGAGAGTTTTGCAATAGGTTGTCTTGTTGGCGGCGGAGGCGAAGGCTTGCACCTGGACAAACCCATCCCGCACCCAAGTGGGACGCGGCAGAGTTAGCTTCCTTAGGGCCCCCCCCCGTGCAGAGTGCGGGCGCCAGCCAATCAGGGCACCCACGGGAAGGGCCTGCGCCCGTTGAAGGAGCGTCTTCGACTCTTTGCGGAGAGCCGTCGACTGACGCTATGTGCTGTAGGTACCTAGTGTAGGTTCCTTTTTAACACGATCAGGCACGCATCGCCTGCCGATCGAGCATGCCGTGTGTTGATCACACTAACGGGCGATTCCACTTGGCTAGATGCAGAGTAGATACTCCGTAGCTCGATGTTGTGAGCATCCGCAAAGGAGTAAACCATTGCGTTCCTATGCGCGAATCCGCCGAGCTCCGAAATTGCAATGTCCGCCCCTCACCCGCGCCGGCAGAATTGAAAAATGTCTACCTAGGTAATAGTCCACGGCATTGCATCGCGCAACTCAATCCGACGATGGCGCCGACGGTGCTGGATCCCAACGGAGACCTCGACCTGAACATGCCGTCAGTTTGGGTAAGAGGGGGCTAATATGCAGCGACATGACCTGATACAGTCGCCAGCTTGCACCAGGAATGCATGCTGCATGCTGCGTGCTGCGTGCTGCGTGCTAGCAGTTCGGGGACGGGCCCGAGGCAAGCGTAATGCGGGAGGGAAAAAGGGAAAAACCCACCCAAACCATGCGAAGCGTGTAAGTTGCCTAGGGTATGGAGAAGAAGGGGAAAAAACATGAGAAAATAAAAATAAAAATAAAGGGTGACGTGGGGGTTCATGCTGGCGGATTGACTGACTGACTGGTCAGTTGGTTGGTCAAGAGATGATGGGATGGGGTGTGCAGATAGAACATCTCGAGCTGGGCTAAACAAGGGCTACGGCGGCTACGCTCACACGGCTCACAGGGCATCAAGGGTCAGTCCAATGGAGGGCTTCAGGGCACCCAGGAGGCTATGCTGTCGATCATACCAGACTCGGCTCGCAGCCATCGGATTCCCAGTATGGCGCCATGGGCCTGGCCTGTAAGTCGAGGCTTGCACGCCCTGCGACGGCGAACTCTAAGTCCCGAGGACGGACAACAGCGCAGCGCTGTGGGATGCACTTCTGGAGGGGATATGCCCATCTCATGGCTTGGCCAGTGGGGTTGCACTAGACGAGGGGACGGCAACAAAAGGCAAATCCCTTTTTTTTTTTTTTTGCCCCCCTTGGCCAAATTGTGTGACCTCGAGGCCCATTTGCTATCAGATCATGGAGTTGCATCCAGACTTGAGGGAGTTGTCGGGGTGTCGGACGGGTGCACCGTGCATGGCGACAAAGACGCGGCTACTTCCACAGGCATCCATAAGGCATCCCCACCACGGGGACAATGGCACCCATACGTCAGTACCTACCAGGTGCCAACTACGACACAAACCACACTCCAACATCACCCTTCTGCTGCGTAGGACGAACCGCTAGCCCAGAGGCTGTGTGCGAGCAAGGGCCGTCGACGGCTTCTCGTTGGCTCGTCGACTTGGACATGGCCTGGCCTGGTTGCTGGTTGGTCGCCTGCTGACCTGCATGCGCCATTCCTCCAACTGCTGGCGAACTGGTGGATGGCGACAGGGACATCTGCCTTTGCGGATGCAAGGTACAGCAATGTTTAAATCATCAAGGGACCTGCCGAATCCACCGCGTATCAAGACTGGCCATCCCATCCCTCGTCCATTGTCGACAGGAGATGCAAATTTCTTGTCATCAGCCCTTGCTGTACCAAACAAGGCCCCTTGCCTTGCCTTGCCTTGCCTTGCCTTGCCTTGCCTTGCCTTGCCTTGCCTTGCCTTGCTTACCTTTGTGGGATGAGAGCTTTTTTGCCAAGGCGCAGGTCGTCATGACGTCTACCGATGGGGCCCCATGCCACGCCTGGCCTGGTCTGGTTTTTTTTCTTCCTTTTTTTCCCTCCCCCATTCCCTCCCTCCCCTCTCCAATTTTTATGCCAACTCGGCTTGCTTAGCTTGCTTGGACCATTGCTTTTCCAGCTTCCCCCACCCTCCGACCCCGCCTGGCGTCCGCTAGTCTCCAAAAACCACTAAATAGAGCTCTGCTTGTGGACGTCGACGAGCTGCTAGCGGGACCGGGGGTTAGCTTGAGGGCTTCTGTATCCTGAGACTTGCCTGGGCCTTTGTCCACGTTCACCGTGCTGCAGCCACTTTTGCCTCGCACAGCCATCATTGCAGGTTTACAGCACGCAGAGGGACCGTGGGACCCCAAGTCAAATGAGGCTGGCAGGCTAGCCTTGTAGATGGTAGTGCACTCTGCCCACAATGCCTACCTTGGCATTGAGAGAACCTTATCATGTGGATACTTGGGCAGTCTCGTCGCTATGGTGCTGTAACTATTGTCCCGAGGGTTGCCATCAAAGGCGCCCACATCCCGAGCCGTGGTAAAATCCCTCCTCCTTGAAGCCGGGATCTTGCGAGAGTTGTCCAGCTTGGAATGATGAAACGGAGAAGAGAGCAGGAAATGACCAAACCCCATACCTACCTATATAGCAGACAGTATACTCCGTATATGAACAAGGGTCCAACTTGCATAGCAGGTACAATGACGACGACGACGGGACGACCGCGATTTCCGGGGTTCCTCTCGCTGCCAGAGTCACATTCGAAAGCAGCAGGCGCCCGCACCTCCACCCCGGCCTCCTCCGGTGAGCCCGGGGGACAAACTGCAAAGGCCCGGCCGTCAATCTGCGAACCAAACCTTTGACTTTTCTCTCCCTCCCCGTCCCAGCTCTACTTTCGGCACTTCTCTTTCGGTTCTTGGCCTGGAGTTGACCAGAGCCAAACTTAGGTCCCCGGCGAACGCCTTACTCCCGTCTCCCTGGAACTCTACGCGCCTGCAAACTTGGGCTGAACGCCACATGGCTTGTCCATGGCCAAGTCCAGCCGCTCGTTCGGATATCACCAATGTGAGCCACCCATCCACACTCCTGGGTCGCTCCGCAAGTACGGACTACGGAGCAGTTCGTGACGAGTTTGCCCTGTAGAGATCCACCAGTCCCTGCATGTAGAAAACGAGGCAATCTCCATCGACCGCATGATACAAAGGCACATCCGAAGAGAAGCAAAGGCTAGACCGTTGCACCACTCAACCCTCAGCAACTAGTACTCCGTACTCGCTATTCAAAGCAGGCGCCCACGTAGAAAGGCCGAAATCTCACATCTCAGGTGCGTGCGCTATAGCTTGGTTGAGACTGTCAGTTGATCAACTTGTGAGACACGTTTTTGGAGCTCACACTGTTTGGCGGTCATCGTGAGCAACAGGCATACTCCCTTGTACATAGTCGACTCTTCAGTTGTGAACTCGAGGCAGTGATCACTTCACCAAGCACACGTCTCGAGTTGCATCGCAACCAAGTCGCCTCCCAGATCCCAGCAGGATCAGTGCCCTGGGTGCCCTGCTGCATAACACACTGCAGTAGGTAGCACCCACCACCTCGATCCTGACGGTGGCGCGAAATGCATGCCCTCTGGTATACGTATACCTGGCTATATGATAATATTATATTGGGCAGAGTAACAGCTTGCAAATGATCAGAGGTAGGTATCTGGGTTAGGTTGGTGGGCAGGTAGGCAGGTACGTACTTGGGAAAATACGAAAATGGATCCCACCCCAAGCTGCATCCATCATCACAAGGCAGCTGGCCAGGGAGTTGTCCAGACTGGTGGTCAGGTGGCAACATCAGAAGCTGAGAGGGTGTGAAGCTTCCAATGGCAAACCTAGCGCCCTTTATTGCCCCCCGCCTCAGGACAAGGTGAAGGCAGAATACAGTAGGACTAGCACGTTTGGCGACAGGCGCGGGAACCACGGCCACGGCCACGACCACGGCCACGACCACAGCCACAAGGCTAACTGTAGCCGGAGGCTGGCTGTGACCGAGATGGCCATCTCGCTATCCGTATCAGCAAAGCACAATGACCGGGCGCTAGCGTCCCTGGCCAGCGGCCGCTCTCCAGGTCCATGGTACGCTGGTTGACGACTTGTCTCAACTCAACTCCCACGCAGAGAAGACGGGTATATGGCAATGGATTGTTCGTCACTGTCGATATGATGGCCATGTTGCTTCCTCTTTTGCCACTCATGGCAGCCACGAATAAGGCCCATCGGAGCGACACAATCGTGGCGAGGATGGAAGGAGAGTTTTCGCATCTTCCCTGTTGGCAGCACATGGCAAAGAAGATCAGGGTTCAGTTTCTAGGATGGACTTCGCTGTGGTTGCTGATCATCCTGTTTCTTTTTTTTATTCTGATGAGATGATCATCACCAGGGCCGCTATTGACGGGTGGCATGACAGGCGAGAACGTCAAGCGAAGCCGTCATGCGACAGCCCAGATCCAGCCCCGAACCTTTTGCAGCTGCTGACGGGAGTTTCTCAAGTGCTGTGGAGGTGCCAACTTGGGCTGAGCACATTCGAGGGTATTGAGAGCGCAACGGGGCTTGAGCCAATGAAAGTGGTGCGTGGGATACATCTTGATAGCAAACATTGGCAGTCTCGCCATGCCAACAAGGTCCCCCTCGCCAGGATGGTGCTTGATAGGACATATGCAGTCGCTCTGCAGTGCAGAGGAAGATGGCGTCACGCCTCGATTCCAGAAAGCGACGTGGGGGACCTGGGTGTGCAAGAACACGACCGGAGAGGTATCTAGATGTTTCGAGTCTGAGACTCGGTTGTCAATCCATGACATGGAGATTAGGCATGCTGGAGTAGCTTGCGGCTGGAGCATGGAGCATGGAGCGTGGAGCGTGGAGCATGAGCCATGGAGGTGACGGCGAGCTTTGTGTGCTTGTCTCTCTTTGGCTCACAAGTCGAGACTGCTCGCGAACCATCCGGGGGGCTTTGGATTGCGCGAGACAAAGGCGTGCTTTGGATTGCCGATGAACACACATGACGGCGGCCTCTTGAGACATGGTGTAACTAGCAGACAGAGCATTTGCGTGCTTGGAGTGGGGGAGGGAAAAGGTGGAGAAGCCGTCGATGCTAACAAGAGCTGGAGGGCAGCAGCCGCCTGGCAGCACAGAGGACAAGCACTGAAGCAGCACTTGTGCGGCAGGCTAGGCCCAATACAGTGTGGATGTGAATGCTGCCGTCGCCCCGCTCCCGAGCTTCCTCTTGTTCCATCTTCTGCCTCGGGGTCCAGGCTCCTTCCTAATGACCCAATGAAGCCCATCTACGGATAACTACGGCGTAGGGTTTTACATACATGCTGTACAGTCAGATTCAACATGCAATGCATTGCATTGCGTCAGGAGTCGGAGCAGACAGCGCCATTCTGGGCACGTATTGCGAAGACAGCTGCGCTCGCAAGAGATGCCTTGGCTCGACTCTTGCTCTGAGACCCCTCAATCAGTTCCGGTTCCCGCCACGAGAAGCCGGCATTGTTAGGTGGCACGGCGGTACTGCGTCGTCGTCGCAGCGTCCGTCGCAGCGTCCGTCGCAGCGTCCGTCGTAGCGTCGCAGCAGCACGACGGCAGACAGCCGGAGCAGACCACTGAGAGGCAGGCCTCACACCACAGGAGGCACCTCTTGTGCAGCGCAGGCACAACCGTACAGAGGTGCGCGGCCAAGGGAGAGAGAGGCAGAAAGGCAGAGAGGCAATAATCTGCCCACCACCGATGTCGCTGCCGTGTTCATCAGCCCAGGCCCCAGTGCGAATCTCGGCTGATGCCCTGCAAGGTGGGAACCTATCCGGGTACCTCATGGGCTTTCGAAACAGCGCCTGAGTCACATCATGGCTGCTGGAATCGGATTGAAACGGACAAAGATGAACAGAGACCTAAGCGATGGTTCGTTCGTTCGTTTGTTCGGTCGTTCGTTGACTAGCCCAGCCAGACAGCTCCAGCTCAATCTCAATCCCAATCCCGGGCTGTCTTGGAATCGTGCGTGCGTGCGTGTGCGTCGTCGCTCTCGTTTCGATCCCACTCCCACTCACTCTCACTCTCACAGCAGCGTGCAGGCGGCGGCCCAATACGTACCCGCCCCCTGGAAGTGCATAAAGGCACAAACGCACCAAGGCACCAAGACACCAAGACACCAAGGCACAAAGACCTGCACAGATGGTGCATGTCCCAATATGCCCCAATATGCACTAATTCACTGAAGACGTCCTTTGTGGATGCCTCAGACACCCAGCACACCGGGGTGGGGGTGGGCATCAGGGTGAGGGTGAGGGTGAGGGTGAGGGTGAGGGTGAGAGCGAGAGCGAGGGCCAGGGCGTGAGGGCGTCAAAGGCGTCAGAAGACGCCCTAGGTAAAGGGGGTGTGGGTGCAGGGCCAAGGACCAAAGGGCTCGCCGGGTTGAGGTGAGTGAAGTTGCTCTCGCTCTTCGTGCTTGCCGCCTGCGCCAGAGGAAAAGGCCAGTAGCGTCAGATGGGTACGTCTCTCGTGGGGCCCAGAGCAGATCCTTGCTGGCGCTAGCATCTGCTGCAGGGCATGTTGTGGGACTCTTGCCTATCCTTGCCCCCTGCTCGTCTTCGCTGTTCTGAAGCCCCCGAGGTACCTTTGCCTGCCTTTCAGCGCCCAGAGGTACCTGTTGCGCCATCCTGCTCTCCCAACTGGTCATCCACGCCCGTGTCTGGTGAGCAGAATATACATATACATATTCCCTTCCCGCTGCCCTCCAACCCATCCTCATCTTCATCTTCATCCTCTCTTCTGACCACCACCACCACTCTTCCATTGCTTCTCCTTCTCTCGACTTGCTTGCATACCACTCTGCCTCTGCATTCGCACTCAGCCCACACAAATCTCAACTCAACTCAACTCGACTCGCAACTCGTAACTCGTCACCCACCCACCACTACCAACCACTCTCGAGCACCACGAGCCGACCCTCCGTCTACTCAACCGCTTGCCCGCCTCGTCTGGGTTTCCCTTACGCACATTGCCAATACCTCAACAATGGACGGCCTTTGGACTCACTCCTTCTGCCTCGCCTGCGACAAGCAGGTCCAACGAGACACCGACGCCTATTGCTCCGAGTCCTGCAGACTTGCCGACTTTGAGAAGACGTCAACCCCGAGCTCACAGGCTAGCTCGCCAGGTTTCGCACCTTCCTCCTACCCCTGGTCGACGAGATCACCCTCGCCCTCCAAGTTCTACCTCTCGCCTGCGTACGACTTTACCAACGCAAAACCATATGGCACCACTGCCGCTGGCCACACTCTTACTCCGTCGAGCTCCCATAGCAGTCTCTGCTCCATGCAGAGCACGTCTTCAACCGACGGCAACCAACTGTCCCTCAAGACCCGACAAGAACTGCGAGCGTATGCCGTCTCCTTTGAGCAAGTGAGGATGCAACGACGACGATCCTACTAAGCGAGTCCCGCACGATCTACTTTTTGTTCGATCGCACGACGACAACACACCTCACACCCGCCTCAGACAACCTCGATCAGACTTCTTTTCTTTTATCTTGGGGCATCAATCACAACGCAACTCATTTATACCGTCGCAATCATGGCAGTACCACAATTCATACACCGTCTACAGCTTTCCTTCTTTTTTCTTTCTTCTTTTTCTTCCACTTCTTCTCCTTCTTCTTTTCGTCTTTTGAACAATCTGCTGTAACAAGAAGGCATTACACCGGAGCACTGCATACCAAAAAAAGTTTTCAAAGTTTCCATTTCGACCAACCTGGTGGGATCATCTGGGCAGGTTTTCTCCTTTTTGGGTTGACGGGATACGGGGGCCAAGAGGGGGCATCTTGTACCAAACATCGGCAGGAGTTGATGTCTTACGTTTCAGAGCATGGATAACGGGAGCAATGGGAGCGAGGCAAGGACATCATGACATTGGGACACGACAGCTTCTGCCACATGGCAGATGGCACAACGGGATTTGGAGAGTTTGGCGCACAGGATGACCAAGTCCACGGACGTGGCTGGTCTTTGGGAACTGCATTTTCGGACGGGGAAAGACATGAACGAATTGTCGGGAGGGCCACAGGAAGACTGCGCAGCATCCTCACAATAGCATTTAGCATAGTCCACTGAGTGGAAAAACAATGACGCGATTTTTCTACAATTACATCTTTCAAACAGTTGTCTTATTCGTGATGATGCCTCGATATGAGTTGATTGCCTGCCTTGCCTGCCAGCGTCCGCAGACTTACAACGCACGTGTGGCCCTCGGAGGCTTGGGCGTTGGTTTACAGAGTATAGCGGGGATGACCCCAGTAGACAACACAGTCACCTGGCCGTCATGGCTCCACGGTAGCAGTTGGCTCAAAAGCTAAGAAATGGCGACTACGGAACTAAAGATGGGTGAATGACTGGGCGCTAGCAAAATTCGGATGGGCACGTTTGGCATCAGCGCCTCTAATTTGATGTCATCACGATGGGCAAAATTTTCCCGCTCATTATCCATCCCGTAATACAGGCTAATCTTGTCCATCATTCCGTCACGCTCCATTGTCGTCGATTAACCGGCCACCCGCCTCGCTCAATGCAATGCCCGGCGCCATGGGCTCACGACAATTCCCGCAACAAGGCAACGAACGGGACGAGCCATGATGATGCCACCGCGAGCTCGGGACGGATAACTGCGGGCAATTGTCCCCGTCTTTTTGGCTGTGATGCTACCTCGCCCCCAACGTCGACAGGGGGGGCACAGAAGGAAGCAAATTGGACCACTGAACTGGCTGCATTCACATTCTAATTTTTTCCCCCTTCTTCCTTCTCTTTTTCTACTGATGCTGGTGCTGATGCTGATGGCCGCTATGCAACTACGACATTGGCATGTGCATGTAAACAAATGGATACGTACAGCATGTCAGGTTCGTCTGCGCTCACCAAGGGGCCCCAGAGAAGCACGACGAGTCGACGACAGCGCATGATAGTGCGCCCGCCAGTCCCGGACCATACCGAGTCGTCCGTAGGTTATTTGGCGCGGCGTTGCTCGGGCGGGTGCATGGCGGCCCAAGGCTGGGGAATATAACGTCATGCCTTATAGCTCTGCTGGAACTAGAGGATGCCAGCGCACCTCTTGTTTCCCGATCAGCAACCCACTGCCTCTGTCCGTCCAGGGACGGAAGGATAACCACAACCTGGTGCAGACTGGGGGACTGGGTTCTGAAACAACGGGCACGGGAGTGAAATTTCCCTTGGCCAAGGTTTCCCGACTCCATCCGGGCCATCCTGCGACGATATTACTCCATTCCATTCGCCGCAACAACGGCCGGCCGTGGAGTTGTTGCTGGTCGACGGTCGGCCGAGAACGACATCATTGTCGGCGCCATCCGCCCTCGTAACCTCCTAACCCCGAGGGAAAAGCAATGCTTCTATTACGTGACCCTGCCTGCTATAGCACCGGCCAAGGTAGTGCCGCCGCCTCTTCCTGTGGGCAGGCAAGGTGAAGTCGGCAGTCATCAACAGGCGGCTGTGCTCGGCAGTGGACCGTTTCAGCGGGAGGGGCCCCTGTGCTATAATATGTATGTAGCTATTCTTTCCATGGATGCCTATGGCTCTATAACATTCACCGGACGGTTAATTCCAGGTGATCCATGGCAATTGCATGAAACCAGTCTTTGTCATTGTTGTTTCAATGTCGAGTGCTGTGCAAAGGGCTACCCGCCTATGACGTAGGGCATTCATTGGGCGTGTGCCCGGCTCCTCTGCTGCGCTCGTGTCTCGGTGATGCATTCATCGTGTCCATGGAATAATATGCCATTCCAGTCGTACCTACACAGCTGAACCATGCCTCGATCCTGATTGTCATTGATTGTGTCCTATTTTTCGAGCCCAGACAATGTGCACATCCTAGGCTGATCAACTGCTTGCTGTCCGTGTCTGCTCCCCCCGTCAATGGCCCCATGTTCCAAAAGTCTCACACACACAGAAAACAGCCACTGGGCTGATGCCATCCCATGCCATCCCAGCTCTGACTGTCCCGTGCATTCCCGCCTGTCAATGGCCCAACAATACGCAGACTCACATAGCGCATGGGCTGGGTTGCAAGCTTCCGCTTGTTCTATTCAGAACATGACATGGAAGGCCAAGGCGCAAGGGGGGGAGAACCATTGATGCCTACTCCATACAATTCATCCGTGCTCCCGTTGCCCCCCCGGCAATGGATCGTCGCATCAAGCGCAAGAACAACACAAGAGCAACACGAAAAGAACCCAAAGAAGGAAAAATAGGTTTGGTTGGTTCCCTGCTGCTCGTGTGCGGTTTCACCACGTGGATGCGTCCGTCCCCTCTCGCCGTCGTCGGACGTCTATCCGTACATGGTAGATGTGCAGACGTCGTTGCCCAGCCTCACCCATCTTCCAGGACGACGATTGATCAGCTGACGTTGCAGACGATGGATGGCTTGGGGAAGACCCATCTTTGCCCGTGCACGCTTGTTGCAAGACTAAGACTCACGAGGCAATCGACGAACGACACATGGCCTCCACTCCCGCATCAGCCTCCTGCTTAGCCCTGAATGGCTCGTCATTTGTGACGGACGGCACGGAGTATCTTGGATATGGGATAACGGATAGCACGGAACTTGGGGGTTTTCTGTCAAGCATCGAGCATACGCGTCTCGCAATGTCCACGCAGCATGGCGTACAGATACACCCAGTCCAGTGGCATTTACAACAAACAGCATAGGTCGGTACCCAGGTAGGTAGGCATGCGCTGGTATGCATCATTTGTGCCAGAAACGACACTCAAACAAACAACCTTGGACAATGGAAATTGCAATTGCATCAGCACAAAGTGCGACAAAGTGCCGTCTTGTGCCTTGTGCCTTGCTCCACTCCTCCTCTCGAGGAATGAGGAATGTGGAATGAGTGCGGCTTAGGTATTGATTCAAGGCAGCACGTCGCTTCGCCTCGCTTCGCCTCGCCTCGCCTCGCCTACCGGCGGAATCCGTAATCCGCCCAAGGCTGATGTCTCGAAGCCATGGGCTCATATTATAGTGTCTGCACCCATAGAAGCCTCGGAACGTGTCAGCCACGACGCTTCATAGCCGACGCAAGCCCAAAAGCAGCCTTGTTCGCGAACAGTTCCCGATTGTCGATAGAAGCAGCCTCGGGCGTGCAAGAATTGAGAGAGGGAGCAGGAGACTGGCCCGAGGCCCAAGGGTAAGCTCGGGGTGGGAAGCCACCGGATGAGGCCACATCCCGCGTTTAATCGACTGAGTGGCGTTGATGGGCGCGCTGCCACGAGCCGCACCTCTCTGGTTCTAGGCTGGAGGCGCCTTCTTTCATGTTGCTTCCTGGCCGCTGGAGACGACGGCATCTCTCTTCAACTCGTGCAGCTTCAATCGCACCACATTGAAGCCCATGGAACCAGCCTCCCAGCGAAGCCTCTTTTCCGGCTTCCCTTGTCGTTCACGTCTGCCGCCATCCGAATGCGGGCTCGACGGCAGTTGTTCCGAATGCTGAGGTGCCTTCCCGGCCACCGGTACGACGTGATCCAGAACACTACGAATGGAGAGCTTGCCGTCTTGTTAGACGTGCTGCACGGACAAGCCTCTGGGTCTTGCTGAGACCCAGCGCGAAACTTGGTGTCTCGAGACTGGTGCAACAGCTAGAATAGGTGGGCGAGTTTCCATTTTCCACATCCACAACTCCCAAAGGAGTGAAGATGGGTTTTATCGATGCTTGATAGGTCTCCAATTGCAGCTTCTCTCCTCACAGCTCATTCAGACCGACCGGGCACGAGGCTGGCGGAAGAACCTTGGGCAATGTATGTAAGCTGGCAAGGCTTAGAGAAGCCCATGCCATGGGCGGATTGGCCTGTCAAGGTGCCAAAAGAAGCAAGCAGCATCAGCCACGGCTGCATTATTCCTCTTCTGTTATCCCAGCCGGGTGTATCATGAATGTATAATACATGGACTTGGCTGCAATGCTGGTGGCCTCGAATGTCTCAGATGAGCCTTCTAATGGAAGACGGACAAGCCAGCCGACGGGCCACCGGGCCCGCTACTAAAAAAACACTGTCTCATCACGTCTTTGCACGCCTAGTGGTTCTCGCGATGCGTTCGGCGTTCAGAGAGCGAGATGGCTCCAGGAATGCCCACCACGCCTTGTGTCACATCTCGCTGACCGACCGAGCGAGCGCGAATGCCGAGTTGCCCATCGCTCTGCAAAAAGGACGCCTGAGTAGTGCAACTTGTCATGCAGCGTGCTCACGGTCCACGTCGTGAGCGAGTCCAATTCTTTGCTGTGCCATCCTCCGCGTATCCCTCGGTGCTCGTGCTCGTGCTTGTGCTTGTGCAGTGCTGGGCGGCGTCTCGCGGCACGCTCCTCTCCCCACAAAAGTCGATTGATGTGTTTCACCGGTGTGTCTTTTATTCATTCACCTCGTGGTGTCTTTGACGAAAACAGAACAAGTGGTCAATCCATCGCCAGACGCCCCCCCCCCTGGGAGCAACCGACTTGAGCGCTGTTGAGCCGAAAGGTCTCACTTTTGGGGGAGCTCCATTATGGGGCTCTGGTCCCGGTGAGCATGCAATCACGTATGTGCTACTGCGGTGCTACAGGACGAGGGCTGGAGAAACACTGCATTGCTTTTTCTTGCTCTCCTTTTCGTTTCTTTTCCATTCTCTTCGTCGTGAGGCCCTCTTTTTACACTTTCTTCTTGCTCTGGAATCGTTGCCGGTACGTAATAAAGTGCCTTGCTTGCTTGGGTGTGTGTGTTGGTTTCACGGCCATTTCCCTCTGTGTCCAACGCCCGCTATGGTCGGAGCGAGCCAAGGTACGAGTGACGCTCAAGTGAGTTTGCAAGGCCCGAGAGGGCCGAAGGAATTAGGGTTTCTGGGGTATCACCATGAAGCCTGCTGTAGAGCCGCCTCCCGGCCAGATCCCTTACCAAATAGCCGGCCAGGGGTGGAGGCTAGGCGGAGTTTATTTCTGCGTCAATGGGACCTTTGCTCTTGGGCCCCCCCGGATCGTATGTTGACGCGTAGCGGCGTTCCAGGCCAATGTTGGACAAGTACAGTACCTCATATAGTATGCAGCAAGCGCCGCATAAGCGCCTTGCTCAAGACTCAGCCGAGCGTGCATTGACGGGTTGCAAAAAGACCATGGCGAACAAGTTCTCGTCCGCGTATAGAGCACGGAGTAGGGTTGGTAAGCTAGCATTCGCTAATCGACGAGGGCGCAAGGAACCTGGCAAGCCAGGGCTGTAAGCTTTGGCCTAGGAAAGTTTCAAGGACAGGCCATGTATGATTATCCCAGGAGAAGACTTTGCTCTACCGACCATGTCCAGTTTGCCACGGGCAAGACAAAAGAGGGATCACGGCAACGCTTACAAAGACCAAGGCTGTCACTGTGTAGCGCGCCTTGTCAAATAGATGAGCCAGGGCAACGGCGCAGTCACTACCAAAACGAACGTGTTTCACCAGTGGGCACTGACAGCTGACGTCCAAGAGCAAGGCGCCCCTTGTTTGGGCGGCACATGCGGGCGCCATTGGCCGTGGAACGAGCGAGCGTTGAGCTGTCAGGCTACAATTCAAGGGGTCGTATCCGGCAAGTCTACGGTAGCTCAGTGCAAGTGCAGTGAACCGCAAGGCCTTGACTCGAGGTAGCGGCCCAAAGGCGGCTGGCTGGCTAGCGGTAAGGGTTGGTTCCAGATTGGCAAATGGCAAAGTGAAGGCTCTGCGGAAGCTCGTGGAAGACGCGGTTGCGCTCGGGATCGACGCTCCAGGCTGGGTCGCGTCCGTGAGCCGACCAGGGGGGGGGGATCTACCCGTGTTTGCCAAGAGACTTGCAGCGAGTCGACTCGATGGATCACATCGAGTTTGCAGATTTCTGTTCGCAGAAGCATACCGCTTCACTCGCAGCCATCTGGCGTCCACATTGACAGGTGCCGGTGAAGCCGAAGTCGACAGTCGAAACCCAAGGAAAAAAGACGAAGAAGAAAGGAAAATACAGCGACAGTCATTGCAAAAGCAAGCACCATGCACTAGCGGCCGAAGAAGATTGACAGCCGCTAGGCTGGAGATGCGGAAACCAGATGGGAAAATGAGAAATGGACGAGGACGGCACTTGTCGTGCACAGAGGCTTCTCCTCATCGGCGTCGCCAGTAGTTGGGAATAGCATCGCTTCTGGCGGCGGTGCACGGGGGCCAAGCACAGACGGAGGAAATCTCTTCTTAAATCGAACAAACTGCAGCTCATCGAGATCTTGCTCTTTGGCACAGACCAGCGCCAACGGCGGATGAAGGCCAGTGCATACAAAAGGGGCCTGTGCCCGTCTGTGCCCGTCTGTGCCTGACCGGTGACTGTGCGATATGAGCCTAAATAGGGCCATGATCGTATTCTGGAAGCTGGATGTCGGTTATATCGTCGACTAGCCGTTTTATGGTGTGTTTTACCACTTCAGCAAGGGATGCCCGTCCATTCCATGGCATCCGGCAACACCAACGACAACGCCCACGCCAACGTCAAAACGTCAACGTCGCCCATCTCAGGGATATCGGGTGTTGGCCTAGTGTTTTCGATACCCAGATTGTACCCTAAGAATTTATGCACTAGATACATTTGCATGGTTTGTAATATGGGAAAGTGATGGCGGTGAATCACGCAGTGGATATTCACTTCTCACAGTTACGGAACAAGGGCGAGAGTGGATGACAGGTGACTCAACTCACTCCCAACTAACGGATCCAGTACCAACTACCAAGAGCAAAGGCAGCTAGAAGCCATGGCGGTGAATAACGCCAAACCACGGGCCAGACCTGGAGTCGACGGGTGTAAGAGCAGCTGGCAGCCATGACCCGGTCAGAAAACTGGATGAACAATACATGTTAGTCACTGCATCGACGGGCGTAAGAGAATGAGTTGCCGGCAGCCAAGTTGGGTAATTAGTAGTGAATAAGAGCCGAGTTTCAAGTTGACGGGTGTAAGAGGACCTGCCTACCCACCTCTGTGAAGCTGTCTGAAGAAGACGGAGCAAAGGCCCAGGGAATAATAACACCGTCTTGTCATTGCAGCAGGCCTGAGATGATGAGAAAGCTTCTCACTACTTGGCATGCAAACTGCGCAATCACAATACCGTGCTCTTAGGGAAGTCGTATAACGATTGGGATTACGCGAGTAAACGCCTCGTGAGCTAGATAGTTAGGTAGTCTCTGCTCGCCCCGAGCTTTAGCAGCCGTCAAGTCAAGATGCTCTTGAAGTGAAGGTGATCTCGGTCACCTAGCCAACCTCTTTAACCTCCCAAAGCAAGCTCCGGCGAGCCGCCTTGTCCATCTGTTTATTATCTCCCACATGGCATCAACTTCCGAGTCAACCGATCCGGCTTTTGAGAACACTCATCAGAATTACTTGCACAAAATCGACTCGAATATCCGATGAGCAACGAGATCAAAATGGCACCAGCTCCCCGCGACAGCAAACGCTTTCTGAGTCCAGAGGGAGTCCCGTTGGAGAATAAAAGGAGCAAAGCCATCTACTTTGTGGAAACGCCCGGGGGAGGTCTGCGAGAAGCGAGTCCCTCAAAAGTGTACCGGCCAGGCTTGGGCAGTTTCCATCCTCTCCCCCTCTCCAACGAGGCATGCATTCCCAACGAGAGTGAGGCCGGCGGCTTCTCCCAAGAGCGGCTATCTACCATGTCGGTAGCCGAGAAGCTCTGCAAGGGCATCGCCATTGGTTTCTCCCGGGAGCGTGAATACCGGAACGCAGTGGTAGGCATGGCAGGCATGGCAGGCATGGCGGGAAAGGATCAACGTGCCCAGCTCCGAGCATCACTAGAAGATGTGACGACGGTTGCTCGACTGCAAAGGGTCACGGAACGTGCCTTCCACCTGGATCCCCGGCTGGATCCGGTCCGGGTCGACCTGTCCGCGACGCGGGCTCGTGGTCCCAGCGAAACGATTTACGCCGGGATGACCGACAAGCGCCGCGCCGATAATGTCTTTGCCGACTTGGTGGATGAAGAGTGCCCTGACAGGAACGCCGCAAAGAGGGCCAAGCTGGATGATCTGGCTGGGCATTTCAAGAAGAGAAGTCCTTACATGTGAGCCATTCGTGATAGTCGTATGCTTTGTCTTGAGGCTGACGGGTGTTGCGATGAACCAGGACTGCTGCTAGTGAGCGACTCCAAGCCATTACAGGGCTGGCCAACCAGCATCCATACTCGCCATGTGCGATGCCGCCTCGAGCAAAACAACTTATTATGCACGTGGAAAGAAACGACCCCTTGGCGAGGCCGATGCCTGGTATTTCGTCACTGTCATCTGGCCCGTTGGTTAGTTCCAACAACCAAGGTTTGTTGGCTTTCCTACAAAAGACATCGCGTCTCAACGGGTGCAAGAAACTCAAACTGCAGTCTCTACTTTTCAGAGATGCCAAGTCAAGCGGCGCCCGGGCAGTTGGTCGCGGGTTCATGGACAGCAACGCGCAGCAAGGAGAAGGGGTGTGCGGCGACGATGCCGAGACGATTATGAAGATCGACGCGGCAACGGGCAACATTGCCATGTACGAGACGGAGATGCAGGTAATTCCCCAGAGCTTTCGACATATTTCCTAAACTGACTCGACACCCTGTTAGCCTCAATCAATCAGGAACTGCAAGGACATGGACTTGGTTCAAGATTACGAAGCCTCTCTTTCACATTGACGGGAGAGCACCTCCGAAATTGGCCCAAGGCCCGATGCCAGACTCGTGGGTCGTCTTTGCAATTCCCGACGCGGAAATCATCAAGATCCAGGGTGTGTAGGAACCTCCCGTGGTATCGACGACGCAGAAGCAAGAGTCTTCAACCCCTAAACTGGGAGATTTTGGGAGATTGAACCTGGACAGCTACAACTACGCAAGGGCGTCACAGCTCCACCTCTCATTTCGATTCAGCAGAAACGGCATTCCGAGTTTTGCATGCTCTGAGAAGCCAGCCGGCGCCCGAAAAAGGGGCATTGTGGACGACTTCTTATGGGTGGACGACATGTCTGGGCTTTTTGGGGATGCAACGCAGTGGTGGCACATCTTGAAGCATCGCGCCATGACGAACCGAGCGTTGTGGCAGCAGGTACAGCAGGCCATGGCCAGGTTTTCCTGCGTTGTGGAAGCAGAGGCAGTGCCTGGAGCCGTCTGGGAAGAGATGGCCGCAGAGCGGACGGCTGCCAGCCAAGACGAGGTTCCCTTGGGCCGACGCGATCCGGGTTCCGGGACTAGCAGAGCAGTGCGGTGTGAGAAGAGCGCCAAGTCCAATGGAACGCGCTCGAAGCTTCGCTATGAAGTCCACCAAGACTGAGAAGAAACCGTCTGCTGGGGAAGTGACTTCGGCTGCAGATGGATCAATGGCGTCTGATTCATGATGCATCCAAGCAGCCAGTAGTTGCTGCTATCTGGCCGCATGTGGTGGCCTGTCTGCAGCGCTGACGTTGGATCATGGGATTGCTCGCTTACAGCATCGGGTGGTGAAGAGGAAGAAGGATGATACAAAATAGGCGCAGGACGTCATCTGGTCGAGGATTCCACTCCATTCTGCCTCCATACTTGCGTAGGATCACCAAGTGTATGGGTTTCGTAGACTCCAGACTCGAGATTCACGATTCAAGATTCCAAAAACCCCTTGGTCAAAGATAGGACGTCGATCGTTGCGGGAAGGCTGACAGGTGTGGAGAGTGCTACGCAGGCTCTGATTGGCTGCACGGCCACAGCTGTGCTTAGCTGTGCTCAGCGGCGCAGGCGGGGCGGGTTAACATTGCACCTTTTGGGAGCAAGGGCTCCTGCTGCTTGGGAGGCTCCCCGCCAAAAACCACTTGCTACAACTTTTTTGGTGCGCGCCCCTCAACTGAAATCCGTCTTGTTCCTATCTACCTCCCTCTCCACCGCCCCAACTCTCTATACTCGCCGCCCTCGCTTCACTGCGCCAAGGCGATTTGTTGCAATCGAGCCTCTGTCTCCCCGAATCCCCCTCTAGCGCTTCGCTCTCGTCCGAGCGTCTTCGCCCATCATGCAGGCTCCGGTTGTGGTTATGAGTGAGCAGCTCCCCCCCCCCCCCCTTGCTCCTTTGCTCCCTTGCTACCTTGGTCCCCTGTGCTTAGGCTCCCAACATCTGGAGCTCCTTGCTGCCCCCCTACGCCCTCGATACTGACCATGGACAAACAGACACCGGCGGTGGTGAGCGCCAAACTGGTCGCAGAGCTCAGCTTTCCAACATTGCTGCTGCTAAGACGTACGTTGCCGCCCCGCCGTTGCGCTCCCCCCGCTATCGTGTGCCCCAGAGCTAAACCAGAGATCCAGCGTCGCCGATATCATTCGATCGTGCCTCGGCCCCAAGGCCATGCTCAAGATGCTGCTCGACCCCATGGGTGGCATCGTGCTCACCAACGACGGCCATGCCATTCTCCGCGAGATTGAAGTGTCGCACCCCGCCGCCAAGAGCATGATCGAGCTCAGCCGAACACAGGACGAGGAGGTTGGAGACGGAACAACCACTGTCATCATTCTCGGTATGGACGCAACCCCATCAAGGCCTTGACGTTTGGTTGGTTTGGTTGCTGACCGGTTGTCTAGCTGGTGAAATTCTGGCCCAAGCTCTCCCCCAGCTCGACCGCAACATCCACCCTGTTGTCATCATCTCCGCCTTCAAGCGTGCTCTCAAGGATGCCCTGGAGATTATCGAAGAGATCTCCCAGCCCATTGACGTCGACGACAACAAGGCCATGAACCAGCTCATCTCGTCCTCCATCGGTACCAAGTTCGTTTCTCGATGGATGGACCAAATGTGCGAGCTTGCGCTCAAGGCTGTTCGCACGGTGACGTGGGAGGCTGGCAACGGCAAGACCGAGGTTGACATCAAGCGATACGCCCGAATCGAAAAGGTGCCCGGCGGCGAGATCGAGGACAGCCAGGTCCTCGACGGCCTCATGCTCAACAAGGACATTACACACCCCAAGATGCGCCGGCGCATCGAGAACCCCAGAATCGTTCTCCTTGACTGCCCTCTCGAGTACAAGAAGGGCGAGTCCCAAACCAACATCGAAATCACCAAGGAGGAGGACTGGAACCGCGTTCTGCAGATTGAGGAGGAGCAGGTCAAGGCCATCTGCGAGGCCATCATCGCCGTCAAGCCCGACATTGTCATTACCGAGAAGGGAGTGTCTGGTAAGCTCTCGAGCACACACTCATCCTTGCCCACGCAAGGCCTTGGATCAAGTTACTGACTACAGTATAGACCTCGCTCAGCACTACTTCGTCAAGGCCAACATCACAGCCCTCCGCCGGGTGCGAAAGACGGACAACAACAGAATAGCCCGTGCCACTGGTGCCACCATTGTCAACCGAGTAGAGGACATTCAGGACTCGGATGTCGGTACCAAGTGTGGTCTGTTTGAGATTGAGAAGATTGGCGACGAGTACTTCACCTTCCTCACCAAGTGCCAGGACCCCAAGGCCTGCACGATTCTCCTCCGAGGCCCCTCCAAGGACGTGCTCAACGAGATTGAGCGAAACCTGCACGATGCCATGGGCGTTGCGCGCAACGTCATGTTCCACCCCAGACTGTCGCCTGGAGGCGGTGCCACGGAGATGGCTGTCTCGGTGAGGTTAAACCAGCTGGCCAAGAGCATCGAGGGCGTCCAGCAGTGGCCCTACAAGGCCGTTGCCGATGCCCTCGAGGTCATCCCCCGAACTCTGGTTCAGAACGCAGGCAAGAGCCCTGTGCGCGTGCTCACGGATCTCCGTGCCAAGCAAGCCGAGGGCAAGAGCTCATGGGGTGTCAACGGAGATACGGGCACCATTGTGGACATGAAGGAGTACGGTGTCTGGGAGCCCCAGGCGATCAAGCTCCAGAGTCTCAAGACTGCCATCGAGGTATGTTCCGCCGTGTTGGAATCAATCCGTCCAGTTCCCTGCTAACCCAGTTCATAGGCGGCCTGCCTCCTGCTCCGAGTTGACGACATCTGCAGCGCCAAGAAGGCGCAGCAGATGAGCGCCCCTAGTGGTGGCGGTGATGAATAGATGAGATGATATGCCTACACGTCGGCGTCTACATGAAGAAAGGTGAAGGAAAGCACGGCGGAAGCTGTGGGTACGGTTGAAGTGCGGTTTGGTCACGATGGGTACATGTAGGTTTGCGTTGGTCATACCCTGTACGAGCCGAGGACGATATAGACAAAAGACGCTTGAGCAATGAAACACTTGAGCATGTTATGTGCCTAAATGAAAGAAAATTGGGTATCATTGAATTAGGAACCTCCCAAAGGGGGAAACGGTTCACTGTATGCTGTCTAACGACTTCTCTTGTCGGTTCCCTCCCTCTCTAGTCCTTTCCGAGCGCTATTACAAGGGACTTGATGTACAAAAGTCCTGGAAGATCAGTCGTCGTCGTGGATGACGAGACCAGGGACTTGAGCGGAACCCTGGGACTCGCCATTAGTGTTGCTGTTGGTGTTGCTGTCGTTGTCAGCAGCGGAAGCGGCCGGCGCGCCAGGCTGTCGCGAGTTTGCGGCACCGGAGCCAGACGCGGCGGGCTGGTGGGCGGCGGCGGAAGACTTGGGCTTGTTGGCCTTGCGGGCCTTGAGCTTGTCGCGCTTGTCGCGATTCTTGCGGGTGCGCTCCTCGTCCCTGCGGAGACGGTCGGCGCGCTCCTTTTCAAACTGGCTCTGGTCCTGCTCGCGGCGGAGGTCCTCGTCCATGGAGCGGAGGCGCTCGTACTCGCGACGGCGGCTGGCCTTGTAGACGTGGAACTCGCCGGAGCCGGCGCCGGCGCTGGAGCCCTGGACGTTGGAGACGATCTCCGGGGGCGGCGCGGCGCGGCGGTGGGCGTCGTCGCCCGAGGTCGGGGGGATTCGGACGTGCTGGTCGGGGCGAGCGAAGAGGGCGTCGAGAGAGGCGGCCTGAGCGGAGACGGGTGTGAGGGCGCGCTTCTTGGTGGGCCGGTGGGAGCGAGGGTCGGCAGAGGTTGGGACGGACTCGGGGCCGGGCGCGGACATGGTGATGGGGAGGGGGATGGGATTGCGCGGCGGCAGCGGCGAGGTTCCGGGTGAGAGAGAGAGGCAGACGCTGGGAGGGAGTGGGACGAGGGAGGAGAAGACAGGGACAGGCAGGCGTCTAGGGACAATGGATGGGGATTGGGAATGGAGTTTGGTCAGAAGAAAGAAAGATTGGCGAGTGATGAGACTGGGGCTGTCTTGCATGTGCAGCACCTTGTAAGTGGTGGTGCAGATTTTGCCGCTTAAGCGCGCGGGTGACTTGGCCCTTCTTGGGTGGGGCTACGAGAAGCGAGGTACCCAGGTACTTGGGGATCCTGGATGCTTCACCATGGCTTGATTCTCAAAGCTCATCTGCCGCGATGGCATCAGTCGGGTTTGAAACGACAAGGAGTCAAAAGTGAGCCGTTGTGACTTGACGCATGGGCAAGATGAAGTCGAGAGCCGCCCCTGGAAGCCCCGGTCGATGAGTCGAATCCATCATGCCATGATGGGGTCGCATGAGCATGAGGCTAGAAGAACCGTCAGCCACCGAGATGGAGATGCGATGGTCCCAGTGGCCTGGCTGCAGGAGCCGGGGTTGTGATGGCGACCAGGTAGGTACATATTATATTCTATAGAGTTGTATGTAACCCAACAACGAACGACTGTTGAGAATGGCAAGGTTACTGCAGATGCAACTGCAGATGCCTATGTACCTATGTCTAGATGCAGATGAAGCGAGGCAATCAACGACAGCTGACGGGAGAGCATTGGGAGACACGGAGAGAGCTCAGGTACCTGATACCTCGGGCCTGGGGAATCGGCACTCCACAAGGCGGAACGGCAACGGTACGTACCTCGCCGGCCAACGGGGACGGGGACCTTTCCGATTACACAAGCTTGGCAGCATTATTTCATAACGTCGTCCCCATCAGTCAAAGTCGAGTCTTTACAAACAACACCTACAAGTACGCGTCCACCATATTCTCTCACCTCTGCCTCTGCCTCTACATCTTCATCTTCGCCTTGGCCAGCATCCTCGCCACAGCACAGCTTCAACCCATCTGCCCGCCCTTGGCAAAGAGGCTCCCGTCTCTCACGACGTCACTTAGCCCGCAACCCATATACCCAGCCAAGCCATGACCAAACCACGATTGATAATCCTCGTCCGCCATGGCCAATCCGAGGGCAACAGTATGTCCTTTTCTTTTTCCTCCTCCTTTTTCTTCCTATTCTCCTCCTCTCCCTCTTCTCCCTCTGCACCGCTCTGCTCTCAAGCGCGGCATCTCCGTCTGCGTCGACTAGAACTGGACTGACTCTTGGCTGTGATCCCCTCTAGAGAACCGCGACATCCATCAGACAATCCCCGATCACCGCGTCAAGCTGACGTCCGAAGGCTGGAATCAGGCTCACGACGCCGGCCGTCGATTACGGGAACTCCTCCGCCCCGACGACACCCTCCACTTCTTCACATCCCCCTACCGACGCACAAGAGAAACCGCAGAGGGTATCCTTGCTACCCTAACCGCCGACGACCCCGAGCCCTCTCCCTTTCGTCGATCCAACATCAAGGTTCACGAGGAGCCCCGCCTCCGAGAGCAGGACTTTGGCAACTTCCAGCCATGCAGCGCCGAGATGGAGCGCATGTGGCAGGAGAGAGCTGACTACGGCCACTTCTTCTATCGTATCCCCAATGGTGAGAGCGCTGCCGATGCCTACGATCGTGTCAGCGGATTCAACGAGAGCTTGTGGCGTCAGTTTGGTGATGATGATTTCGCCAGCGTCTGCGTGCTAGGTACGACTACGATTCCATCCCCGTTCGCCCCCTCCCAGCCTTGCTAAAGCTTACATCTCGTCCAGTCACCCACGGTCTCATGTCTCGTGTCTTCCTGATGAAGTGGTACCACTTCACTGTCGAATATTTCGAAGACCTTCGCAACATTAACCACTGCGAGTTCCTCATCATGCGCAAGCAAGACAATGGCAAATACCTGCTCCAGAACAAACTCCGCACATGGTCAGAGCTCCGCCGCGAGCGGGCATCCAAGGATAAGGACAAGGATAGGGAGGAGAGGGAAAAGGACAACTACAAGCTGCAACGGAACAAGACCTTTGTCGTCACTCGCCAATGGGGCGGCTGTCCCAACGGGTGCAACCACAGCAGTCACTACATTAAGCGCGAGGATCTGGAAATCATGCGTAAGAAGGATATTGAGAACGGCGGGCCCGCGGCTTACGGGCAGACTGCGTCGCCAGCGAGTCCTTCCGGGGGCGTGACGATGGATACCACCAAAACCTTGCTGCGGCTGGGTGATCAGAGCGCACCTGGCCAAGCTGCCAGCCCCAACGGGAACGGCTCAGAAGAAAGAATCTCCAGTGTCGCAGTGGAGGGCGAGGACGACGTGCAGCGAGCCCAGTCACCCTATCTGCACATCGGGCGCGACGGAGGCGGCACCTACTCTGGTCACACTTCGGCAGCGGATACCGATACCGATGCTTCCGACGACGACGCCCACGACCTACACCGCGTTGCCTCTCTCAATGCTCACAAGAAGAGCACCAACACAGCCATCAAAGACTCGGTCGTCGAGGAAGACACGGACAGCGGCGCTGATTACCTGGCGTACGAGGACGAGAATGGGACAAAGCAAAGGCGGACAAATCGCCTGGGCGATGCCTCACCAGAATCATCCGTCGGCGGTGACCGAGACGCCGACGCCGACGCCGACGCCGACGCCGAGCTGGAAGACCTCTCCGAGGCAGAGAAGAAGGACCGGAGCATAGTGGGTAGCATCTACTAAATGCTACGACGACATGGTGCCCGGGCACCTTGATGACTGTTATGATTCAGAAGCAACGACGCGGCATTTCTGGCAAATGCATCGAAGCAGCATTAATTGACAGGCTGGCTCTCCCCCTTCACCTCTCATGACCAGGCGCTCAATGGCCAAGAACACAATTTGCAAATAAAAAATAAAATAAAAAATAAAATAAAAAAAACCGCCACAACGTCTTGAATGTTTGCTCCGTAATTAGTGAGTAGGTTAGCCTACACAATCATGTGCCTACTTGGCCGACAAAATGCAACATTCACTCCAGTCTTGTGACGACCGAGTCTCGTTTGCTCCCATGAATCAAGACGAATATATCAAATTATTCGCATCTTGGACCGCCACTGGTGCTGCGTTCATCTGCTACGTGGCGGAAATAGTCTTGCTCGCAAACTCTGCCACAAGACTTTTGTTTCTGCACACACACACCTCTCTCTCTCTGTGTGTGTGTGTGTCTCTATCTCTCCCTCTCTACGTAATAAATCCATCAGGCCTCGAAACCGTGAAACCTCGTCCGTTGTTCCGTCCCAATGTTGTTACACAAACAAGTTGCAAGGCCAAAGTGCAAGACGAGAGAATTATAGAAATGAAGTACCAGCCCTAAATACATGGTGCCAAACTCCTAAACTGCCTTCCCCCTTTCCATGATGCCCTGCCCGCCAGAGAAACGATGAAGCTCGTGAACCATGTTGGAAGGGGTATGCTTTGGTTGCAAGAAAAAAGAAGAAGAAGAAAAGAAGAACGAGGCGAGAGAAGGGAAGATGAAAAGAATTAATGGCCCGCTTTCTCTGCCTTACATGAATTGAATTGAAGGCCAAACCGACCCGGGTAATGGTGTCGAGGACGAAACCATTGCCAAAGAGAAGGAAAAACGTGCCGAGGCAACGCCTAGGAGGTGTATTCTCGTATAGTGCACTGTCTTGTTTACAAGCCGTCGAAAAGAATCTAAGTCTAGATAAATATGGCGCCGCTGATTAGGTCGCTCGTTCTTTTCCGTAAGCTCGTGGGGTATATGATTCCGGGCACGGAAACCGGTCGCTTGCATCAAACATATAAGGATGGTGTGAAGTTTTGGAAAGGGTTCAGGTATCAGAAGAACTTGGACATGGCCCTGCTGAGATCGATAAAGTCGACAGGCTTCGTGACGTAGTCGCTAAATCCCGCCGCGACACACTTGTCTTGAACGTCCGACATGACGTTGGCCGAGAGAGCAATGATTGGCATCCTCGGATAGTTGGCGGCAAGCTCCCATTGACGGATTTCGCGGCACGCCTGGTAGCCATCCTTGCGAGGCATGTGAAGATCGCACTGCGGGTTCGGATGGTTAGCAGCACATTCGGCTTGTTTTTACGAGTTATTAGCCAGGCGTAGCGTGCTTACCAGAATAAGAGAGTAGTGTTTGTGAGGCTTGGAGAAGACCATGCTGGTGCACTCCTCGCCATCTACTGCGATCTCGACGTCGACTCCAATCTTCTTCAGATACTTCATCAAGACCTTCTGGTTGACCGGGTTATCCTCCACTAGGAGCACCTTGTAGCCCTTGTTGCCCATGCGCCGCTCAATCTCCAGGTAGCTCGCCTTCTGGTCCTCGACCATCTGCTGCGCTGTCGAACGGTTTCGGTCAATGCTCAGGTCACGCATCTTCTTGGGATCAAAGATGACGGCGAATCGTGATGGCTTGACCGGTTTGTAGATGAAAGTCACCAGGTTCTCCGAGAAAAGGTGCTGGTACTTGGTGTCGGCTGCCATCTTGATCACTGTCTGCCGCTGGGCCGAGTCTGAGAGCACAAGGATGGTTGTCTTATCGACGGTCTGAGATTTGGTAATCTGATTCATCAGAGAGATGATAGTCTCGGCCGACGGAAGGTTGACGACAATGTGCGTAAACTTGATAGGATCCTCGCCCCCGATCAGCGTATGGGCTTCCTCCGCGCTCGCAAGAGCTGTGATCTGATGGGGAACATCTTTCGGCAGGGTCATCTCGATGTGTTGCGTCGTGGCCTCACGGCTGTGAACCTGGGGGCAGATGATGAGGATCGAGTACATGGGCGGCCGGAAGTCTTCGGGCGATGGCTGCCCCGCGTTGTCCTGGGTCGGGGTGGCACCCGGTGAGGTGCGGCCAGAGGGCATCTCCAACTTCATCTGGGAGAGATCCTGTCCGCTAGCCTTGGCAGCCTCGCTGAAGCGCGCCAGACCAGTGTTGACAGATGTTGCCGAAGATCGATCCGTGACTGGCGATTGTCCTGATCGCACTGAAGGGTTGGAGCTAGCTGAATCCGCAGCAGGCGACGTGAACTCAGAGTCGGTACCACCGGCGCTCACGGACAGGATACGCGGCAGCTGCGGAGCAGGCAACGGCTTGATGTTCGACGGCGTGCTCACTTCTGGCTTGTGCGCGAGGGTTGTGGGACTCCTTGGCAGGTTCGGACCGTCGTCCGAAGTCGGAAGTGTAAAGCGTGCGGTAAACGTAAATGTCGACCCCTTTCCAGGCACGGCTGAGCCCTTCATCTGACCACCGTGGAGCTCGGCAAGCTGCCTCGAGATGACAAGGCCGAGGCCGCTTCCCCCGTGCTGGCGGGTGCTGCTACCGTCAATCTGGCTGAAGGGCTTAAAGATCAAGTCGGCTTCCTCCTTGGAGAATCCACGCCCGGTATCCATAATAGCAAACTCAAGCATAATCTCTCCCTCGGCCAAGCTCGATTCCTCGTCGCGGTACACTCTGCATCGACTAAAGACCTCCCCCTCGGAAGTGAACTTGATGGCGTTTCCAATTACGTTGAGCAAGACCTGTCGAATGCGAACCTTGTCACCCTTGACCCAGGCCGGGACATCGGCTTCGATGAGATAATTCAGCTCAAGTCGCTTGGCAATTGCCATTGTCGAGACAAGCTCGTTGACGTCCTCAATGAGGGATCGAGTGTGGAACCACTCGTATTTTAGCTTCATCATGCCTGCATCAACCTTGGAGAGGTCGAGAATGTCGTTGATGATCATAATCAGACTGTTGGCACTCGTTTGGATAGTGTTGGTGTAGTCAAGCTGCTCTTCATTCAGTGTGGTGTCCTGGAGGAAACTGACCATGCCGGAAATTCCGATGAGGGGGGTTCGAATCTCGTGAGACATGTTGCTGAGGAATCTGCTCTTGGACTCCATAGCCTCCTTGAGTTTGGCCTCGAGAAGCTTGTGGTCATTGATGTCCGTAGCGGAGCCGAAGTACGAGCTGGCGCCGGCGCCGAAATCGATCGTGTCAATCTCAACACATCGGATGAGGTGCCAACGGTACTCGCCCATCTTGGATAGAAGCCGAACCTCTGTCGTGTATGAAACCCGACCATTGCTGTCAGTGGCAACCTTGATAATCCCCTTCCGAGCCAGCTCTGTCAAATCAGCAGACGGCCATTCACAGCCAGAGCTGCTGCTGGAGCTGTTGTGGCGAGAGAGTGGCTGAGGTGCATTGCCCTGAGACCCCACGTCCTCGAACGGCTGCGGGTTCGGTCCTCGGAGCGTGCTTACTGACGTTGCTTCGGAGGAGGTAGAACCCGGATACATCTTCTTCTCCAATCCTCCCCTCTGTCCCTTGGGGGTAGAGGATTGTGTCGGGGGAATTCGACATTTGGCCAGGTCATCGGGGTGCACGAAATCCATAAAACCAAGACCCAAAGAGTCTGTGAAGCTCTGGCCCGTATACGACAGCCACTGTTCGTTGGCAAATGTGATGCCTTCGTCTTCGGTGGCAGTAAAGATGATTTGCGGGATCAAGTTGGCGAGTAGGCGATGCTTGGCCTCGGACGCTTCGATTTCCTCTTGTCGCGCCGCCTTCAGCTCGGCAATGTGCTGATCATGGATATCCATGTACGAGCCCAGAAATTGCATAATGACTCCGCGCTTATCCTTTGAAGCTACTGCCCTGGCGTAGAACCATCTATAGGCTCCGTCAAATCGTCTGATGCGAACGGTCCTGGAGAACTGCTCCCCTGTCCTTATCGAATGGCCCCAAGCCTTCAGGTAGTCGTCCCGGTCATCTTGATGCAGGCTGCCCCAAGGGTTGTCGGCAAGATCAGCCGCAGTTTGTCCGCGGTAGGATAGATAGCGACTGTTTACCCAGACGATCTCGCCTGTTTGCGGAAGGGCAACGAACACATGGGCCGGTAGCGAGTCTAGAATCAGCCCTTTCAGACGGTCGGAGGGCGGCGGCATATCGACCGCCACATTGTTCAGCGGGCCGGTTCGAGATGGACTGGGGGCCGTAGACTGCCGACTGTTGAGCGTGGAACTAGGCGGGAGAGATTGGAAGGTGGATGCAAAATCGGCCCCGTAAGAGTGTAGCAGAGTGTGTCCGTGTCGACCAAGTCCAGACTCGGTGCGCTTCTCACTCTTCTCGAAACTGTTGGCGTCAAGGGCATTTGATGAACCGCTCTCTCGAGCATCCAGCATTGAAGGTTTCTGCAGAGTGGTTGTTGCAATCTCCTCACTACCACGGGAGGCTTTGTCCGAGAAGGGACTCGCACCAATGGATTCTTGGGATGGGGTTGAGCTAAACAATCGTGGGTGTCGCTTCTCCTCGCTCGATCCCCTTCTTGGCCTTGGAAACCCGAGTCCAAGGGATTCTTGCCGAGAAGGCGCTGCCACTTTTTGCTTGGTGCTAAAGTAGCCCTCTCCTTGAGAAGAAGCAGCTCCAGCTGGGCTTGACGTAGGCTGCTGCCGCTTGTCGGCAAGAAAGCTCAGGGATCCTTGATCCCATCCGGGCGTTCCCAGAGGGGAACCAGCTGCGCTCTTTGACATGGCCGAGTAGTCGCTGGGGCTCGTCATGCTACCAGCGCGCGAGTGCTGAGGTACGAGGTCGTCAGCTGTGAGATACGACACACTTTCAATGGGGCGGCCATCGGGAGCCACGGCACCAAATCCAGATCTATGCGGTCGTTTCCGTTGGATCCCAGCCAGCTCAGTCTCCAGATTGCTATAATGCCGGCACAGGGAAAATGTCGTGGCCATATGTGGTGCCAGGTGCTCCAGGGAGTGGCGCAAGTTGGAGGGATATGGAATGAGGGGACTCAGAATGGACAGAATGGCAATGGGGGCTGGTTTGTCCTTTTTGAGGTTCTCTGGCGTTTGGCGACCACTCTCCTCCTTCGAGTCCGCCCAGTTTTCGCTCTTTCCTCTGGCATGAGACTTCTGCTCCATGACTGAGTTGTCGAGTTTGAAAGGGCGAGTGGGTTTCGATAGAAGAATGTGCGATAGTGGGATGTGGAGGACTGTCCAGGAGTTATCGACGCCAATGGCTTCAGGTGGACGCATCCCCGTATAGTCGGCTGTACCAGATCCGGGATTGAAAGACTCCTCATCGACCATGGCGTCGGTGAAGAAGGGGTTCTCCTTGGGATCAGCGCGCAATGCTGGAGAGGGCGCGGGAGACTGTGCCCACGGCGATGGGGGCGCCTGCTCATACTCTTCGTACTTGGGGGTCGGAGGCCGCGGCCTATCGTCGTCCAATCGCGCCTCAAGTCGAGACACCAGTCCCTTTGATTTCTCGCCAGAGACGGTTTTACTTCGTGCGGGCATTCGTGAGGTACTGGCTGTGCCGAGAATGGAGGAGAGCTTCGAAAACGATTCAGAACGTGGCTTATGTGTTTTTTTCGTCGATTCGGCGGGATCCTTGGGAGGAGGTTTCTGCTTGGGAGTTTGTTCTGGAACTGCATTGGAAAGGTAGGGATAGCTGCGGGTGAGAGCGATGGCGTGGCCGCGCTCCAGCACTCGCATAACGCCGCTGTGGTCGATGAGAGGATCTGCCTCGTAATCAAGAGCCTGGAGAACCGGCAACACGCGACCCTGGCCCCCTTGCTCGGGTAGCAGCGGGGCCTCCCAGCTGGGGACGGATTGTTCGGCAGCATCGTGCCTATCCAAAGTTGATTTGTTGAGTTGAGCCTGTTCAACCATGGAGTCCCTCGCTTTACGACTCCATGGTAGGTTGCTCTGGCTCCTCGCTAAATATGAGGGCCGCTGAGGGGGGTTTGGAGAGGATCCCGGAGCCTTCTCCCTGTTTTCTTCGTAAGCAGTATAAGAATGGCGGCTTGTCAGGCCTGGCCGTGACATGTCGGTGACTCTAAGCATGTCTTCGGGGTTGGGGGTGCCTTCAGATATCGCCCTATCGCTACTGGGGAAGGCACTGCTCCCCTTGGCCATGTAGCCCATGCTCAAATCGTCTTCCCTGCGGTCGCTGTAAGTGGCCTTTTGACCCCAGGGAACGTTTTCAATGTCTGTGGAGTCAGCGGGCACGGCGAGTGTGACGCGTTCTGCCTTGTAGACATCTCTCATTATCTGGACAACTGTATTCCACCATGCGTCCATGCCAGGTTCGGCGGCGAGCATCAAGGAGAGGTCGTAAAGATTGGGGTTGGGAAAGTCGAGATTGCCGGGCTGAGGAGACATGACCGAGGGGTTAAAGGTGAAGTTTGAAGCTGGCGTAGAGTTGCCCGAGAGCAGCTTGTCCTGGGCAGCCATGGCCAGACCCTCAAAGGACATGGATTGCAGGGACCGAGGGGCACCTGTTGGGGAGAGACTGGTGAAGGGCCTGTGCAGATATGAGGGCACGAAACCTCCAGGGGCCATCCGGGGGAAGGGATAGGATGGCGTCGCGGCGGTGGGCGCCGGGGTCGTGCCGCCCCGGACTGTAGCTCCAGATTCGGAGGATGCTGTGGTCAAGGTGGAGGAGGCAAGAGGCGAATTCAAGAGCGTCTCCTCGGGGATGGGCGAAACACGGGCTTTGTCGGCGGGGGTCGCAAGAAGTCCTCGCGCGGACGTTTCTCGACGCTCCAAATCTCGGGCTAGTTTCTCCCGGTAATCGTGGAGCTGCTTTTGAGACGTGGTCATGCCGGCATCATCAGCGTCGGCGCGTGCTGGCGGTGCCCGACCGAGAACCGTCTCGCCGGGGAAATTGAGCGTTGGAGTCTGCGGCGGCAGTACGTGGTCATCACGCATGGTAGAGTTCTGAGGGCCGGCTGGTGAGCATTCAAAGGGATTGGGCGAGAGAGTAGACGAGTGGCGATGCGCCATTGCATCTGGGGCGTTCGCATTCAAAGTCTCGTTTGATGGGCGGCGCATCACACCTCCATGTCTGGCGTTGTCGACGGTCGGATTATCGACTGTCGGATTATCGACTGGCGGGGACGGGGACGAGGAGTCGGAGTCGGAGTTGGAGTCGGAGGGGTGGCGGGAGGAGTGTGCGGTGGAGGCACCGGCGGAGGATGGAATCGGAAGGGTGAGTTGACGCGTCGAAGAGAATCCGGACTTGTCGACGGGCGGCGAGTTGAGGCTTGGCATGCCTCATGGGCAAGATTGTGTGTCGTTCGGAGTAGGTTGGGGTGCCAGCCTGGGTCGATGATAGCTGGATGGATGCGCGGATCGGGGCGAGAGGCTGCGTCGAGAATCTGTCTCGGCGCACACGGGACAGTTGAAAGGGTGGGGAGGGTTGAAATTCGGGCGAGGGCGGCTCAGGGCGCCTAGGTAGCTACCAGGGCTGTGCGGAGGAGATGGAAGCGAGTCGGGAGGGAGAAGGAACCCTCGTCGGTAGGCGGGAGATGCGATCTATGTGCGTGGTATGGCCAAGGTAGCTGAGCTGAGCTGGGCTGAGGCAGGCAGGCAGGCTGGAGTAGGTAGGATTTGTTGTAGTATGCGGGCGCGTCTGAGCCGTGTGGAGGCAGACGATGGCTTGAGTGCCGAGTGGTGCAGCAGATGTGGAGAGTGGTGTGTGGTGTGTGGTGTTGCTGGCGGTAGTAGTGGTAGTGGTGAGAGTGAGGGCGAGGGCGAGGGTGAGGATGAAAGAAAACGTGACGAATGTTGTCAGTGGCTGCTAAGGAACCACCCGCCAACCCTTTTCGTGCGTCGTAGTGGTAGCGGGCAGTAGGTTATGGGCGGCCGGCGGTAGGACAGCCTGGGGTCTCCCTTGGGCCTGGACAGTACCTACAGTGCAGTACCTGGTACTCAGGGAGGTACCTACTGCTACGGGCTGCGTAGTGCGCACCTAGTGCGTAGGGCGCTACAACACTGTAGAACCTAGTACCCGGTAACGCCAGCAATCGCACGGAGGCAGGTAGCGCAAAGTACTGCCGCAATGCCGCACCGGGGCCCGCAGCACCACGGACAAGGCAGTCTTGGCCCTTGGGCTGGGGGCCTCTTGGGATCTACAGCAAGCTCTGTCTCCTGCGACAATCAATTACTCCCCAGGCGACTAGCTGCCTATAGTTGTTTTCGGTTACGGCGGGTCGGGGAATGGAAGGGAGATTCCCCAACGGCGCCGGTACTCAAGCTATTAGATAGTCCAGAGCAGAGGTCAGTGGTCGCAGTGGCTGCCCAGCCCCCTCTCTCATACATGCGATACATGCATGTACATGGTGCAGATGGGGAAGCGCTAAGCCAGCCATGGGGCGCGATGACGTAGAGGAGGGGCCGGGAACCTGACTTTCCCGTCCACGACCATTACCATTCCTCGCATATGTGCATAATGACGATACACGGCCCCATACCCTGCGGCATCTCTATTACTGGCTTGCCAATAGAACCGCCCCTTTAGCCCGGTAAGAAAGGTGAGTACCCCCCTTGGGTACCTCAGTACCTAGGTACTCTGCGATATGCAAATCCCCGACCTTCATGTCCAGCACGTCCAAGTACCACGGAGTAAGTGGCCGTCTAGGTAGTTACGGAATATCGCTCTGGACACATTCCCCGTAGGTGCCTAAGGTAGGTAGGTAGGTAGGTACCTAGGTTGAGGCTCAGCCGTTGGAGAAGGCTGACAGAAAGACGATTCGGACAGCATTCTCTATACTCCGTACATGGACATTGCAAGGTAGGAGGCACCAAGGCAGCTGGGCAGCTCCGTTGTACGTTATAGTGCATCTATTCCAGACGAAAATACCCAAGTACCTGCAGTCGTTGCCTTCCATTACTACTTCCAGTAGCTCCAAAGGTTATTGCCCAGGGGCACGCGCCCACACGTTCCTATGCTCACACGGCACCTGTCATGTAATATTCGTACCTACTTGGAGCCAAAGAACCAAGGTACCGTAAGGTAGGAACGGAAGAGATGATGGTACTGCTTCCAGAGTAAGGTTGTGAACCATTCTTCCTCCGTCTCCCGTGCACTCCGCTTGACATATGACCTTTTCTCCTTACGATAAAGCATACCTAAGGTACCCAGGGCACTCATCATTCATCCATCGGGCGCATGATTCTTGTCAGACCGCATCTCGGTCAACGCCAGCGCTCGAGCCGCAGCCATCGTGGGTTTCTGTCATGCGCCCTCAGCTTCAGCCTCATGCTCGTCATCTTACAATCGCCGATCCCGTGGCGTTTCCGCGCCTTTGAGTACTGACATGCCCTTGCGGAGTACGGATACGGGTACAGAGCAGCACTCTGAGTAAAATGATTGGCGTGGCATTGCCCAAAGGGTCACTCCTCTCATGTTATTTGCGCCCTTGAAAGTCGATGCTTGGATTGAAAAAGCCCATCTGGGGTCGCATCACAGCACAAGGAGAGCTTGCACAGCACTTCATTCGCTCTCGTCGGCGCCAGGATGTGCTGCCGTCTCCTTACCGCCGTCTCCTTACCGCCGTCTCCCCTCGCGCCTGGGATGGTTGATATGATATCATGCTGACTCGGATTCCGTGCACCCTGTCCTCATGTTGCCGGCAATCTTTTGTGTTGACTGGTTGGCTTTTCAGTATGTATGTACCGCGCGTTTCGTCCCGTCCAGTCCATTATTCTACGCATGTCGAGGCCGGCTTTTTGGGCTTTTTTTGGACGAGTCTTGAGCCGGTCGTTTCCCTTGCCCTCAGTATGCCACTCGCCTCGTAGACAGTGGAATGAATTCATTCGGTCGTTGTGGAAAAGGGGGGCAGCCAAGCTCCGGTCCATTGTTTTCTGCCCTAGGGGCTTCTCAATGCTTGCTTAACTAGGTGCTTACCATGCTCGCACTCTTGAGTGTAGTCACAGCACCCAAGCAATTAGGTATTGTACTGACATGTTGACAGCTCTGCTAGTTTGCGGTTAAGCGGGACTGGCCTGGCATGGCACGTCTCTGGGTCGGCCGCATCTTAGTTGCTCTTGTTCTTGTACCAATCTATGTGAAGCACACCCCTTTTGCCAATATCATGTCAGTCAGTGGTGCTGCGGCGGGCTGGCCCGTGTTACCGTATCGCAGGCTTGGCTTGTCGCATGCTGCTGAGCTGTTGTGCCCCGTCGCATCAAGCTGCGTGTCGCCTTGGCCTGCGTATTTGATCCAGTCAGCTGATACGTTTGGGATGGAATATTCCAATACATGGTAAAGTGTTCGGATAGGATACTTGGCGGAGCGCATGCTCCGAAAGGGGGCGACATGGCAGCCCTCCAACCCTCCACACTGGAGGAGGCATCCTGGCCAAAAAAGAAAAAAGAAAAGAAAAATAATGAATGGAAGGGAAAAATAAAAAGAACGGGGTCCATATTGCAAGTACCTCACTACTCCGTACGTACTTGGGTCATGGCTTGCTTGGGGAGGGGAAAAAGGCGCGTCCACCGACGGCCAAGGCCGTTTTTGGGGGTTCGGCCAACCAGTGCTCGGGCCTGGGCTTGGGCTCAAGCTGTGGTTAGCGCATGAACCTTTTGCGGATTGGGCAGTCTCGGCCATTCTACCTGTTGATTACCTACCTACCTACAGTACATTCTGAGAATCGATGAAGCAGAAGCAGAATCAGAATCACAGCGACTGCAGAGGGCGGCGCTGACTGTCTTGTCTGGTCTGGGCCCGCTGCCGTGCAGTACATGGCTTGACGGGTCGCCTGAAGCAGCCGCCATTTCAGCGTCAGCACTCGGCAGCGCCCATGACGTCTACGCCATCCAGCAGATGCGTCCTGACGTCAGCGGCGTCCCACCGAGATGCCGGCCAGACCCCTGCTGCAAAAGCGGTCGACACGTGTCCGGCTAGGGGTAGGCACATGTACCTTTGCAGAGTACCTCCATGCCAAAGTGTAGGGTACTTGGTTGAGTAGGTAGGTATTGTGTTGTCGTCAAGAGTTGCAGATATTTATAAGCCAGAGAGAGTTGCCTACCTCTATCAGTTGACTCAAGTCCTGCTAGACCATGACTGACAGATGCGTGCCATGTACTCTATACGGGTCAGTTTGAAACAACCATCACTCACGTAAAAGACAGCTTGGACCTGTGCCATTTACCATTCATTGCCATGGCGATTGCCTGCCATCAATGCCATGCCAAGCTCCTACCTACATACTAATTAACCCTACCAACAACAGGCACTGTAGTGCCTGGGTATATGTATATAACCAGGTTGTCTCAAAGTGAGTGGGTTATCAGTCCATAAAACCGTCACCCCGCAAGGTTGCTGGCCGTTGACATGATTGCTGCATGGAGAAGCCTCGTGCCGCCTCACTTTGCCAAGGGCACGGATTGTTGCTACAAGTGCCTCTTGTTTTGGCCTTTTCCCAAGCACTGCTCCCTTTAATCTCCATTTCCATCCGCCCAGAGTCGACACACGGGCTCTTTGACCTTGCAACCCCACGCCTGGTGCCATGCCTCCGAGTCTCCCAACGCCCGCTGCTCATCGTGTCCGCCGCAGGACCACATGGACCGCCACAGCCAGAACATCTGATCTCCCGTCCTGTTGCCAAATCCAGGCAGCTTCGCATCCGGCGTGCCGGCCTGCGTGTCCTTCCAGACACGGTATGCCGTCTCGGCCCCGAGCCTGTCCGCAATGGCCTCGCCCAGCACCAGCTTGCCGTTGACCGGGCACGTCTCGGTGCCCTTGCTGACGTTTGGAACCGTTGCATTCATCCCATGATACTTGTCCATGAAACACCGTGTCCTGTTGTGATAGTCCTGCGCCGTATCCTCTGTCCACCAGTCTGCCAATGTTCCGTTGACCAAGACGCTTCTCCCTACGCCGTCAAACGCATGCGCCATCTCGCGCGCGACGACGCTCCCGTAGCCCGCATAGTTGACGTACCCCGGAAGCTCTCTCCGGAACATGGGGAACTGCAGCAGGCCCCCCGCAACGAACATGTTGTTGTGCTGGACCGAGTAGTAGGCCTTTGTGTCGTACGCGTTGAGCGGCCAGCTGGTTTTGCCTGGCCTGCGGCGCTTGCTAAACTGTCCACTCCAGGCTTTACGCGATGCCCACCTCTCCAGCTGCAAGTAATCGCTGGCGTGAGTCCAGCCGTCCTTGCTTCGCCCGTCCTTGCTTCTGACCTCGGCGCCAAGGTAATAGTCTCCGAGCTCATCCCAGTTCAATATGTTGGGGGACTGCAAAAGGGAGAGAGAAAAGAGGTCGTCGTTAGCTGAGCACCGTCTTTGTCTTTGGGCAGCAGCTGTTACTTACCCTCCGAGGATGGCCAACCATTGCGTGTATCCGCCTGATCTTGTCGATGGCATTCTTCCTCGTGGAGCGGTCCAGCCACTCTGTCTTGTCCAGCATCTCGACATACTTGACCTTGAGCTGCGAGACAATGTCCTTGGCCATTCCATACGCCGCTGGAGGAACCGAGTAGTTGGCGTAAACGGCGCCCACAATGTGTCCAAAATGGCGAGACACTCTCTGTCGGCACTTTTCATCCAACCCAACCTCTTGATTCTAAGAACGAGGTTGTTAGCACTAGACAGGATCCGTTGCCTTTGGTACCAAGGGGATACTTACAAGGCCGGTCACTTGCTTGAGCAGTTTTCGATAAGCCACGGAGATATCTTCGTGGAGGATGCCGTGCGTTTGCACCAACAGCTGCCACAGGAAATAAGCACGCAACGTCTCCCTATCCAGCTTGGAAACAACGCCAGACAGTCTCTTCCAGTAGTCGGGATGCAGGACCTCGAAATGATAAATGTTATCCGCGGATTCCGTTTTATGTGCAGGCTGGGCTTCGATGACCCTATAAAAGTTAAGCTCAGGGATAGTCTCGTTCAGCTGCTTGTAGCCCATGACGGCATAATGTTTCTGGACGCCAGGTTAGAACCCTCGTAGACGCCTGATGGTGATATAGGCTGGCTGGATACCTTGAGGTCATGCCAGACTATAGGCGCGGGAGTCATGTCTATAATCGTCTGCTCTAGCTCGAGGACCTTGTGAGCGAGCCTTTGGTAGTCGGGGGTGTACCATTGATTCCTGTACGCCTTCTTGAGATACCTGGCCATGATTTTGGTATAGTCCTGCGTTACGGACGAATTGTTGTAGAGCTCCTTGGTCGGTAGGCCCTTTGGGATGTACGGCGTTATAATGGCGGTGGTGTTCGACTTGGGAAGCTGGTTAGTATGGACGACTCTCCAAGAGGACCCATCACACTTACCGAGTTGTACAAGGAAATTCCAGGTCTGATTTCCGCAAAGGCCCAGAGCTGGTACTGCGATAATGCCGTGGTGGCCTTCTTCATCACGTCGTGGTCACGCCAGTCGATTGGAAGGGACATTTCTGAAAAGTTCTGGGGCTTGGAGGATCCGTCTTTCGACCAGCTTGTATACTGGCTGAAAGCGTCGTGTATCTCTTTCATGATGGGCCGAATGGGATCCAACTTGGCACGTTTGGTAGTGTCCCAGTCTCTGCAGGTGTCATAGTATCGCCTCATGCGGTCAAACAAGCTCTTCTCCGTATCAGTCCGACGTGGCTGCTCGCCCTGTGTTTCTTGGTCAATCGCGTGATTTCCAAAGGCAATTGGGAGGGAGAGGGGCCTGTACTGGAGTACTAATTGGTAGACCCATGATATAGTCTACAGCTTGGTCGTTGACATTCTTCAATTCAGCCCACGGAGAGACTGGGTGTCTGCTGTTAGCATTCTGATGGTCCCCCCGAGGACTGCCGCTGACACCGCCGCAGACGACTACAAGATGTCAAGGTCAGCAACGATACATCAGCATCAAAATCCAAGAAAGATGGGCAGTATCCCACACTCGTTCCAATCCTGGCACGGGTCCAACTCATCTGCCTTGGGGGGCATGGACCCGCGGAGTATTGCAGAAGCTCGTTGGCATAGCGCTGATTCGCAGAAGATGCTGCCCCCTTTGCCCGCTCCAAAGACTTGAAGCTGGAGAAGTGCCGTTGCGGCAAGAAAAGCCCAGCATAACATGACTAGCTGATCGAAGACCAAACAACACCTGGGCGTGAAGCAAGATACACGGAGCTGGTGAAATATGAATGCGGAGCGCCGTGGAAAAGGACACGATAAAAAAAACCTGTAGAGCTTGTATTTTTAAATAAAGTATGTTCTCATCGCCCAAGGCCCCAAGTTTAAACGTCTCAACGATTTCCTGTTTGACTGTTGTGTGTATAAAATTCCAACCTTATTAACCATTGTACCAACCGACGATAAGCTCGCCCGAGAGAAATTGGCTCCGACCATGCACATGCAAGGAGTTGCGTGACCGCCATCTCCAACATTTACGATTCAAGAGCCTTCTGTAATCGTTTCCAGTATTGGCAGGACAGCGCCGATTAAGCCTGGACAGAGCGCTTGAACCCAAGCTTCTGCTTCTGGATGCGAGGAAACACACCGATTAGGATTAGTAGCGAGAGAAGCACAGTGGACCACCATTTGAGCTTGAGGACATTCTTGTTGAAGTCCGTGTCGACTGCCGTACAGACGGTGACCAAGAGAAGCACGAGAATTGCATAGCCGCTGTAGCGGTGGTACTTCCACATGGACTTTGCTCGCTCCTCGCCGCCGTAGAGCTTTGGAGTCGCCCACATGGTGAAGCCAACGAGGTACTGGAGCAGCAGAATGATGGAGGTGATGACGCCAAAGTACCCATGGACCGAGTGAAAGTGAGGGCCGTGGCTCGCAAACTTGTTGTACTCGATGATGACGACGCCAGTCACGAGCAGAACAAAGGCGACGAGGTTGAGCGATGCGTGGATGCGCTGTCCGATGCGCTTCTGCTCGGCCGTGTGCGTGGGCTGCAGCGTCAAGATGGACTGGACCAGCGTGAGGATGGCCAGCGACTGAGCGAGCGGGTGCCCGGAGAAGAGGATGACGGGCTTGGTGAAGACACTGGCCCAGATGAGGGCAACGAGGAGGATGATGCCAAACTGTGCGATGATGCCGGTGCCTAGATGGATGATTGTTCATGTCAGCGCCCACTTCCGAGACAACGTGAACCACGTATGTACACACCAAGAACGAGGTTTCTCAGGTAGGAAACATCTTCTCCTTGCGCCGCATCGCCCGGACGGCCAAGCAGTGGCTCGCTCTCTGAGCGCTCAACGGCGACTCCCTGGTCGGGAGGCGGGCGGTTGGGAATGCCTGTGGCGCTGGACATTGTGGTTGCTGTGGGATGGGCTCTCAAGTCTCGTTTGTTTGGGCGAGATGGCGCGGCGGTTAGCTGGTCGTTCTTCTCTTCCCTTTCTCAGTCATAAAAAGCACCCACGACGATGCAAAGATGGAAAAGCAAAGGAAAGCGGGTGAGACGGCTTGTTCGGTAAAGCTGGAGCTATACCGATGACGACAACAGCCGTTGAAAATTCGAGCCTATCAGAGCCTGGCTTTTGCAATCGCGAGCAAGCACGCTAGGGTAAGAGAAGATGGCGGGGTAGCGTACTGTAGCATTTCTGTGAGACTGTGACACTTCCACATTTCCAACATGGGCAAAGTAATTGCGCCATTGAGGACGGCCGGGTAATTTACTAGTTAACTATGTAGCTATGCTACAAATGGAAGAGGCAAGGAACGGATAAGTAGGTACGTTTACCTGTGATGCATTCGGACATGGTGTTGTCACGTTCCTGACTTCTTCGTCAAGCTATCCAGGCCTGATCCTGATCCTGATCCTAACCTATGGACAAGCAAGACTACGGCGAAGCACATGGGAATCTACAAGCAGCATTTTCTGTAGCATCGAGGCCAAGGTATCTGCGATGTCTATCTCTCTAGGTTCTCCGGCTAACCTCTGCAAGGTGCCCACTCAATCTAGCTGGAATGCCTGGACGAGATATGGCATTGTTCAACAAGAACAAGCAGGTCGAAACGACGGAATCAACAGCGTCTCAAGCTCTACTACACATGTACTTGGAAGCTTCTCCCGCCATCCGAGCAGCCCAAGGTGGAGGGATTTGCCTTATTCGGAGCAAATACCACATCATGGCGTCCCGACGCTAACGATGGTGTGGATGGATGATAAGCTATCTCCACAGACACCACCGACTCCATAATTGCCGAAGCATGGGGACGAGTAGCCAAGGTAGCCGACGGCGCCCGGCGTCTTGACATGGCCGCTGCCGTCGGAAGTGGCCGAGATCCCCCTCTCCGATCCCGCCTCTCAAAGTGCGGCAGTTCTAACTTCTATTCATCTTGTAACCTTTGAACTTTGCGTTGCAGGACACTATCCATCAACGGCGTTCTTTCAAAGCCATTTCACGACCATTACACATCCTCGCGGTACTATGGCCTCCATTTTAGATGACATCGAGTATAAGCTCGAGTCTGTCGATGCCTCTCGCCTCAGCAGCGATGCCATCGACAAGACGTTCCGCTCCAGCTGCATCGGTGAGCAACTCCATCTCGGCGATTGCGGGGGATGTGCTAACAGGGAATAGACCTCATCTCGGGGGCCCTTGGTGGCAAGATCCTTGCCTTTTCAGATCAATGGTTTGCCGAGGCGGCCAACCTCTTGACTCCCACTGCCCCCATCCGGCAGCCTGGCAAGATGGTCTTCACCGGTGCTTGGTACGACGGCTGGGAGACCCGGAGACACAACTCTGAGTCGTTTGACTGGGTTGTTGTGAGGCTAGGTGTGGCCTCGGGCACTGTCCAAGGTGTCGAGGTCGACACGGCCTTCTTTTCCGGCAACCACGCCCCCGCCATCTCGGTCGAGGGCTGCTTCAGCCAGGACGACGATGAAGTGGTCTCATGGCAGGGCGGCCAGGGCAAGTGGGAGACGATTCTGGGTCTCGAGGAATGCGGCCCGTCCCAGCGGTTTGGATGGAAGCTCAACCAGCCGTCCCAGAAACAGTACACCCATGTCCGTCTCAACATGTATCCCGACGGCGGCATTGCACGCTTCCGCCTCTTTGGACACGCGGTCCCCGTCTTTCCCGACGACAAGGAAGCCATCTTTGACCTCGCCGCAGCCCAAAACGGAGGCGTCGCCGTGTCCTGCAGCGACCAGCATTTCGGCACCAAAGATAACCTGCTCCTCCCGGGACGGGGCAAGGATATGGGCGACGGCTGGGAGACGGCGCGATCCCGTACCCGGGGCCACATTGACTGGACCATCATCAAGCTCGGGGCACCCGGCTACATCTCCAGCTTTGTGGTAGATACGGCCCACTTCCGGGGCAACTTCCCCCAAAAGGTGGCGATTCAGGGTATCGAATGGACCGGCGACGGAGAGCCCTCGGCCGATGTGGAGGCCTGGAAGGAGGTTGTGCCGCCGAGCAAGACGGGCCCTGACAAGGAGCACGAGTTTTCGTGCTCAACCACGGATGTTGTGTTTAGTCACGTCAAGCTCATCATGATTCCGGACGGCGGGGTAAAGAGATTGAAGGCATTGGGAAAGCGAGCAGCAGCATAGCCTAGGCAGGGGGAGCTGAATCTCAGATCTTGTGTCTTGGATCTTGGATCTTGAATAGCGGGTGAGCAAAGGGGGCATCCCCATGTACTCGGTACAATCCTGCCAACCTTATTCTCGGGCACAGCCGTACAAAGTGACACCAAAAGTACCAGGCCGAAGTGGATTTTGCGTGTCTCAAGTGAAGGCACCCAAGGGGTAATTGCTGTGCCCTGCTCGTGTGACGATATTAACTTGAGACCGTCAGAGAGTGTCTCAAGAGAGTGCAAAGAAAACCATGGAGGATGGGTACGTACCCCCTGTACTCGCCGACTCCTCCGTCATCAATGGGAAACAGACACGTGCACGGGCCACGCCTGTGGCTGAGCTCCCCGTTGCCAATGTCCGCCCGCAGGAGGCACGCAGCAAGGCCACAGCTCTGGTCTAGTCGTCGCCTGAACGTCCATTTCTCCATACCGTCCCAACTACCGAGCTATGATCCAAGCAGACTCTCTGTCCTCCTAAACAACATTGCCGTGATACGAACACATCGCGATACTCATACTCGCCAACCCCGCCGACGAAACAGCCAGCAGCAGCGGCTCCAAGCACCCGCGCCCGCCGCATCCGCTCCGAGCGAGTTCCATGCGCCAACCACCGAGTCTCGACTTGCCCCTCCTTGTATCATGGATCTAGGGCATCTGTCCGATAGCGATGGCGAGCAGAGGCAGAAGCCCCGTGCTCTGCCAGCCGATCTCCCTACCTCGCTAGACGATCGTAGGCATGCTCCGGTGGAAGCCCTCGTGCAGGAGACGGAGATGTACGATGGATGGCAAGGTTCGTCGAGCATCCCTCTTGGCTACCTAGGTGCCTACCTTGCGACCAAGATAACCCAACTAACCCAAACTCTGCCACAGGACAGTCCCAGTTCCTTACCACGCCAGCTCTGGCGAAACCCCTCGACTTCTCCAGTCTTTCTCTCAACGACCGCGGGTACGATGACAACATTACCCAGGGCCCCAAGGACAGCGACACGCGACTCATGGAGATGCTTGCCGCGCAAGCCGCGCACCACACCGGTCCCGTATTTGAAGATGAGGATGCCATTGTGAAAGACGAGAATCTGTCGGATTCCGAGAAGAAGGACAAGCTACAGAAGGCGCTCAACATGGCAGCGAGCAACGGGGACGTGGAACGTATCCGCAAGATCCTGGACGGAAATGCGAGGTCACTCATCGACGTCAATATACCGGATGAAGACGGGACACCGCCACTCATCTACGCCAGCTGCTTCGTGAGTCCTAGTCACACTTCAGAGAGCCTTGGTGGTCGCCTGCTAACTTGATTGCAAAAGGGCCACGAAGCCGTTGTACAAAGCTTGATCGATGCCGGCGCAGACGTCAACAAGCAGGACCAAAACCAGTGGAGCGCCCTCATGTGGGCTATGACGAATCGGCACAAGGGCATCGCGAAGCTCCTCCTCGACAACAACGCATCCTCTGACCAAAAGACCTCATCTGGACGCACCGCCTTTGACTTTGTGCCTCCCGACAGCGACATGTCGTTTTATCTTCACGACAATGGGTACAACATCGGCAACGCTGGTGTTGGCGACGACTTTTATAGCCCTGGCTTCTCCCAGGACCGGTTCGAGGAGGAAATGGCAGAAAACGAAATGCGCAGGCGATTGATGATGGAGAGTGCTCGAGATCTCGAGGTTGACCTGGGCAATGTTGGAATAGATGACCAGCCAGAGGTACGTTTCCAGCTAGGCCTCGCAACGACGACCAAACACTGTTCGGTGCACTAACGTCACACAGCCGGTCGACGAGTTTGAAGAAGAGCAACAGGAGTTTGACTGGACCCGTTGCCTACATGATCAGATGTTCGTCTTCCAGGAGCACGAGCTAGACAGGATACTGGACATTATCATTACCAAGATGACGCCCCAGCGATCGCCCTCCCAAAAGCCCGTCCCCGCAAACATGATATTCCTGAGCGCAAGGTATGCACACTACCATTCGAGCCCGGAGCTGTTGGAAAGGCTACTGGTCTCGGCCATGGACTACATCAACGATGTGGTGGAGAGATGTCAGTGGGACATGACGATACTCGCTTTCTGGATATCGAATGCGACACTCCTTCTCCATTACCTCAAGAAGGATACTGGGCTTGTTGAGGCCACGACGGAATTCCAGGCCCAACTGGCGGAGCTCATCAACGAAATCTTTATCTTGATTGTCCGAGATGCTGAGCGACGTCTGGATAAGGTGCTGGATGTGGCCATGTTGGACCACGAGACCATTCCGGGATTCGAGGACATTACTTTCCAAAACGAATGGAAACTATTCAAGCGGAAAGCAACAGTCAAGGAGGAGCCGCCCGAGAAGAGATTCCGCCCCCCATCACCAAAGCAACGGGCCAAGCCGGCGCCTCGAAACGTTACCTCGCTCCTGTCGTCGACTCTCTTTGTGCTGGATCTATATGATATCCACTCGGTGATTACGGCGCAAATTGTATCGCAGCTACTGTATTGGATAGGGGCTGAGCTTTTTAACCGAATCATGTCGAATCGCAAGTACCTGGCGAGAACCAAGGCTATGCAGATCCGCATGAACATTTCGATATTGGAGGATTGGGCAAGGAGCAACAACCGACAGGCCGAGCACTTTGAGGCTGGCGATATGCGGGCGTCGGGGGATACTACAATGGAAGCTGCGCGGAGACACCTGGCGCCGGTGATTCAACTACTCCAGTGGCTACAGTGCTTCTCGTCACTTGCACCAGATGACCTCGAGGCGCTTGTCGGCACACTTCAGCAGCTACGGAGACTCAGCCCCCAGCAGCTCATGCACGCGGCGCACCATTACCGACCCGAGGTTGGGGAAAAGGGGCTTCCCAAGAGTGCGGTCAAGTACCTGACGGCGATACAAAAGGAGATGGCACTGAAGAGGGAGCGCCGACGTAGCGGAATACCCGCCTCGCCCAGGCAGGATAGCACGCCGGCGACGCCCGTTCGCGGAGCCAACGGCAACGGACTGGAGACGCCCGGAGGCGTGCAGGGGACGCCGAGACCGCAGGACGACGACTTTTCAGATGACGACGATGCGCCAGAGCACCTTTTGCTCGACCCGGCGCTGATGCTTCCGTTTACGCTGCCATCGGTGACGGATATGCTGGTGACGTACGGGGCCGGGCTTGGAGGGGTAAATCGGGAACGGGAACGCAAGTATATCCCGACGGTGCCACCAGAGTTTCTGGAGAAGCTCGAGGTCAGCGGGCCGCGGAAGGATCCCATGTTTGTGGAGAAGGATTGGGAGAATGAAGAGGTATGAGACTGTGGGAGGCACAAGAAGAGTTGATAGCAAAGGGCAACCCAGGCCAGGCCAGGCCATGCCATGCCAGGCGGCGGCCGAGCCGCTCCGAGGGAAGCCGAGTTTGGATCCTAGCGTCAAGAGGGGTGACAACGGGGAACAGGCACAAGCGCAAGGCAAAGGACAGCAGTGGCAGCAACTGGTCTCTGTCGACGGAGAGCCGACGGCAGCAAGCCGACAAAGGCGACGACTTGCCGGGACAGGATTGGCAAGTGGATGCCCGAGCGAGATAAAGAGCAGCCTGCGGCTGGGCCTAGGCTGTGGAGCAGAAGCATCCAAAAGGCCGAAGAGAGCAGCTAGCGGTGAGATTGAATACTACCTTGCCTTGGGGATTATTTTACGTACGTCCCACGACACCAAACACGGCTGGTGCGCCATGTATGTACTACGTACGTGTTAGTCTGTATGTAGGAGAAGTGTGTACATGAACGAGCAAGTCTGTGGGCAAGAATGCACTGCTGGGCTCAATGTCATGACTGACGAAGTCGTTGATGTCGTCCCTTGTCCCATGCAAGCACTCAACCCTGGCGTGGAATTGCGCACCTAGATGCGATTGCAGTTTTCCCAGGCACGACTGGCCTCTCGGCTACTCCGACGTCCAATCTCATGTCAGCGGACGGGTTTCGCATCTCATCTCGACTTGTTCCCATTGGGGCCCGTATTGCAGTCGTTTACAAGGTCGATCTTGGTCACAGCTCGGGATTGCGCGGTATGATTGGACCGTGGGCAATGACGGATGTGCAATGCCAAAAAAAGATTTTTTTTTTTTAAAAAAAAGGAAGAAAAAGGGGCGGCGCATGAAGGAGGAAGGGCGAAATCAAGGGGGAAGAAGAAACGAAGGACGGCAAAAAAAAAAAGATTCTGTTTCTTGGTTGTTTAGGAACGTGGAGCGATTTCCATGGTTCAAAGGATTTGCCCGTCTGTCGTCGCAGCCCAAGTCTGCTTGATGCATGGCTGACCGCTCGCTCTACTTGCAGCACGGATGGGAAACAATACGGTCCACATTCCACGCGAGAAAAGACAAGACGCGGGTCGGGCTGGGCAGGGTTCGTACATGAATACTGCTATAATGAATAAGTACATGACAGTAGTAAATAGTTGGGTGTTATTAGTCTTGTAACCTGGCGTGGCGGGATGAGTTGGCGGGCTGCCACGTCAGGGCTGCTTGTGGCCTGGTGCAGGCCGGGGGTCCGGGGCCGGGTGATGGCGCCGGAGCCGGAGCCACGGCCAGGTTGGGCAAGTCAGTGCGGCCGGGGCTGAAGAATCCATGGATGTCAGTTTGAGTTTTCTTCTTCTTTCTTCTTCTTCTTCTTCTTCCTGATTTCCTTTGCGTCTTCTCCGCCCTGTTTGAGCCGCCATGCGCATGTCAAGATTGGGGCTGGATCGCTGCATGCAAGCATTAAAAAAAGGTGCCATGATGGCTGTGGCTGGTGCCCCTGTCAATGTTCGGACATGTCTACCGGATCGGCTTGGAAACGAAACGAGGCCCCGTTGGATCGATCTAGCAGAGACATGCACATGGGACAAGGGAAGACCAAGGGAAAGAGAAAAGAGGCGGAGGGAAATGGAGCACGGCAGGGCCGTGGCCAAGCAGAGGCATGGGAGGGATTGCCAGACAGGATGCTCCGAGGGAGGGATGCAGCGCGTTGCTTTGCTGGTTGGCCGGCGATGCTGGTGACACCTCAAGACGGCTGGATGACAGCAATTGGATGTCGCCTCACCATGGGATGTTACGTGCCCCTGTCTAACGTTGTATGCAGGCCGAGGACGACTCTGTTGTCCATGTGTATGAGTCAGTGGTGGTAGTGGTGGTGTTGGCGCGGGTACCTTGCAGATGGTGCCCTCCTTGGTGCGGAGTAGAGTACAGAGTAGAGTACAGAGTAGAGTACAGAGTAGAGCACAGAGCACAGAGCACAGAGCATTGACGATTGCCGTCATGTCAGTCGGCCACTAGCTAAAGCACAGGGAGAGGAGGCTGGTCCGCCCTTGGCTGCGAGCTGTGCTGCGTTGTACATACATAGTACGGGCTACGGCGCGGTGCTTGCAGGGATGGCGAGGGCTGGTACGGTCAAGGGTCCAAGAGACTGGGTGCTGCTAGAGGCCAGCCCAGGCCAAGCCAGCCCAAGCAAGAGGCGTTCACCGTCTGCAGTCTGTCGAGGGCGAGTGAGGTGGACGATGATGTGGCTGTCGTTGGATGGAGCTGGCGGCTCATAGTGGACCGGGCCTAGCTGGGGATCCCACGCATTGACGGCTTAATCAACATGGCGCGCACACGCACAACGAGGTGGCAGTCACACAAGCCGGCAAGGCAAGGTTGGATTTACACAATGTAAGAAAAGAATGCAAGTAGATGGTCGGGCAAAGCAAGCCAGAGCTGGCCAGGCAGGCCCGCATGAATGATACATGTACTTATTGCGCTGCCGCCGGCGTCGTCCTCTCAGCCTCGACCTCACGTAGACAACGTCCGCCCTGCTTTTCTCTCCCCAGCCGGCTGCAGATGATAGCATATTGGACCCGCCGTCGTTTGAGCTTCGTTTGATGACGACGAGCTGCTGCCAGTTTCCGCCGCAGACACTCGGGATAAAACGCCATACAGTCCGTTGTTGGGCTTGACCTGTTTACTCACCGACCCAACTCGACTCATACGCAGCCCTCGAGGTTTCACTTACACAGATACTCCACCATCGCCAACATCACCACCACCATCACATGTTCAAGCCATGCCGCCGCAGAAACTCTCCAGCGTTCGGTATAGGGACCGCCCAGCCGTGCTCAGAGCCACCTTTAGGGACGACGGGGGCCTGGTAGGCCTTCGCTACGAAAAGACGACGGCGGCAGAGCCTCCCATCCCCGTCACGTCGTGCAACCGCCGCAGCAGCAGCCGGCCGCCGCTGTCGCGCCCGGCATCCTCGAGGTCGACGGCGTCGTCGCCATGCTCGCAGCGTCCCGTAGTCGTCGCGCCCCCGGCTGAGGAGCACCCGGCGCTGCGGTCCTCGTCGTCGCTGCCGCTGTCGCTGTCGCCGCCATCGCCGTGGCCGTCCATGTCGTCGCTGTCGTCGTACTCGTCGTTTCCGTCGTCGTCGGGCCGGAGCTTTGTGTGGCCGTCGACGTCGGCAGCCAACGCCAATGCCAGCGCCAGCGTACACGAGCGCAAGCGAGACTCGGGCGTGGCACGCACCAACTCGTCGGCCTCGGCAACGGCGACGATTGAGGAAGAGGCTGAGGCTGAAGCTCAGGCCGAGGAGCACGAGTACAACGCAAAGTGCTGCTCCCTGGCCGTGGTGACACCCGTTGACGACGGCCAAGACCAAGGCCAAGAGCAGGACCACGAGGATCCATTCGTCGAGCATGTGCCCGTCAGCTACGAGGGTCGCGTTCCTTTGTTGTCGTCGGGCCCGCACCGCTCCTTTCCTTTTTCCTCGGCGTCGTCGTCTTCGTCGTCTTCCTCTTCCTCTTCTGCTTCTGCGTCTGCGTCTTCCTCCCCCGCTTCCTCGCACTCTTCTCCTCACTCCTCGCGCCCATCGTCTCCATCTCCATCTCCATCCCCAGACCCCAGACGGGCACGTGCGTGCTTGTCGCTGTCACTGTCGTCGCCGCGCAAGTTGGTCAATCGCCTGAGCATGCGGACCGGGGCTCGTTTCAGAACCAAAAGTGAAAGCGTGCCTGTGCCTGAGCAGCCCGGGCCTCCGTTGCGGGGCCCCTCGCCAGTGGCAGCGGGGCTGGCAGGCCTAGAGACAGGCATAACAGACCTAGAGACAGGCCCAACAGGCCTAAATGCAGGCCCCGGAGGCGCTACGGCTGCCAGTGCCGCCGCCAATGCCATCCCGACGCCGCCTAGCTATGGCAGGAAGCCGGCTTCCCGCTTCTGGCCTCGCTCCATTTCCATGGCCAATGCCAATTCCAATTCCAATTCCAATTCCTCACCCGCCACGTCAGATTCCCAACGGCCTTTCCTCCCCCTCAACATCTCCATCCCCTGCGACAGCTTCCTCGAGGATGACTTCCTGAGCGCCATCACCTTTTCCAACCGCGGCAGCATCATGTTTGGCGCAAACTTCAACCCCCAGCCCTTTGATGGCGACCACTTCACCCGCCACCAGCCCCTTGATTCATCCGCCCGCGACTCTGAACCCAACCGCAACGACAACGACAACCACAACAACAGCAGCAACAACGACAACAACAACAACATCATCGTGATGGAGGCCAATCCTCATCCCAGCGACAACAACAACGTCGCCGCCAACAACTCCAACGACAATGGCCGCCCCGTCTCTCCCCTCACGCCCACCACGCCCGTCTCGCGACGGCGACCCAGCCTCGACTCCATCTCCTCTGCCGATGATAGCGCCGATGACGATGCCAATCCCAACTCCAACAACATCCCTCGCAGCTCAACGCCGCCGCCTCCCGATATTCGCGTCCTGGCCGCCGACGTGGAGAAGGAATCTCAAAAGGTGAGATCACTCTATACTGTTGGCCCTGGCCCCGACGGCGAGCATGACCTGCAGGCCTCGCCCTGCAGCCGTCCTGAGCCCATCAGGGAGGCGCCGTCGGTCCACGACTCCAATGACCCGTATGGTTTTCCTAGACGTCCCAAGTCGGCTTTTCAATTCATCCTTCCTAATGCTAACCCGCCTTTGGCCATCCAGATCCCCAAGTCGTCTCTCTCCAGACTGGGCAGTTCCCGTTTCTGGAAGAGGCTTTTCCCGATCCTCCGATCCCCTTCCTAGGAAAAACTACCAAGTCGCCGGCGGCATTGAGGACTGGGAAGACCTCGAGGGCGCCCACGTCGACCGCTATGGTTTCATCAGCCTCCCGCCCCCTCCCGCCTCCCGCGCCGGGACACCATCCGAGTTCAAGGCTGCGCAATACTCTCCTAGGAAAAGGAGCTTGCTCCAGCGAAGGGAGCTCGTCGGCCTCTCCGGATCTCCCCTCAGCGGGAGTCGGCGCACTCCCACTCGCAAGGTTTCGGCCCGCTCACTCCATACACAAGCCTCCGAGGTGTCGGTCACGTCGCTGCGCTCGTCGCGGTCCGTCATTCGCCAGGCGAGCAACTTGCTGCCGCACAATCGCGACAGGCGCTGGATGGATGAGGCCGGAGACATGCTCAACGTCACCCCCAGCCTACAGGACATCGTCGAGGAGGTCCGAGCCGAGAGAATGTCGGAAGCGCTCAAGCGCAAGGAGTGGGAGAGATCGGAGAAGTGGAGGAAGATGGCCAAGATTGTCCGCAAGGGCGGCGAAGGCCAAGGCATGGATTTCGAATTCGACATGAAGAACCCCAAGCTCATTGAGAGGACGTGGAAGGGCATTCCAGATCGCTGGCGTGGCGCTGCCTGGTGGTCGTTTCTGGCCACGAGCGCAAAGGATCGCCCCGAATGCGCCTCGGACAAGAGCGTTGTCGCGGAATTCCACCGTCTCCAACAGCGCCCCTCTCCAGATGATGTTCAGATTGACCTCGACGTCCCTCGCACCATTAACCGGCACATCATGTTCAGACGGAGGTACCGCGGCGGCCAGCGACTCTTGTTCCGCGTCCTCCACGCCATTTCCATTTACTTTCCCGAGACGGGCTACGTTCAGGGAATGGCGTCGCTGGCGGCAACTCTGCTGTGCTATTTTGATGAGGAGAAATGCTTCGTCATGCTGACGCGCATGTGGCAGCTACGTGGCCTGGCACGCCTGTACCGTCCTGGGTTTGAGGAATTGATTGCAGCCCTGGCCGACTTGAACTCGCGCTGGATCAACAGAGAGGTGGCTGATAAGCTGGTAAGTCGCCATTTCTCTAACCCCTCATTGTCCTATCGTTCAATGGAAAGCTAACGCGGACATGCTAGACTGAGCTGTGCATTGACCCTACTGCGTATGGAACGCGCTGGTACCTGACACTCTTCAACTTGTCCATTCCTTTTCCAGCACAGCTTCGAGTATGGGACGTGTTCCTGCTTCTCGGGGACGATGCTCCTCAGGAGAGGCCCGGCTCTTCGAGCTCCCACGTCGACGGGACGTACGACGCGCTTCATGCCACCAGCGCCGCGCTGGTACAGGCTCTCCGCGAAGTGCTACTCGACTCGGACTTTGAAAACGCCATGAAGGCCTTGACGTCGTCCATCCCCATCAAGGATGAGGATCTTCTGATGAAGGTTATGAAGGCGGAGTGGAAGACGCACCACGGCAAGAAGAAGACGTAGCATGTCGTCTTGCCATGACTTGTTGTCTTTCGAGACATGACCCCACACTCATTTTGCATGGTTTTGATTCCCTTTGTCACTTGAGATTTGGAGGAACGGTGTTTGGGAATGGCCCTCCGGTTTGCCTCATTGCTTTTCTCTTCTTCTTTTATTTGCAAAACTGCTCGATACCCCCCTTCTTTCCCTTTTGGAGCCACGGCTTCCGAGGGACCACCAGCCCCGACGGCTATCCATCCCCTTTGTCTACTTGCAGAGGTCACGCCATGAAAGAAGAGTGGCGGCGACGGAGTGCCTCTATTTTTTGGGACGTTATTGCTTGGGGCCCGGGAATTTCTAATCTAGTATACCCAATTCCTGATGTTGGGGGCTTTGTTCTTGTCTCGTTGTTTATTTGATTCCCCCCCAACGTTTTGCCGACGCATCTAGTTTCGAGGTGCAGTCTCTGGATGGCGGGACGATGCCGGATTTCCCTCTTGCCAAAGGGAAATATTATATAATCAATTACCATGCATATTTGAAGCACTCTGACAATTGTCTTTGCATGGAGAACATGACCCTGGTAGATGTGTGTTGGTGAGAGCGGTAAGGTATCCTGTCAAGTAGTAGACTAGCGTTTCCGAGCATCAGCGAAACTTGCCAGAGTAGTAATGAATTCATCCTTGACGCCGTCCTCGGCATTTTCCCAATTTCACTCCCCATGGCTTCTCGCGGTCCGAGTCGAGCTTGTCCAAATGGCTGGGCTGGCTACGTCCTCTCATGTCCGGACTGCTCCTTTGTACGCAAAAAGGCTCAGCCTGGCCTGTGCGTCCTGTCCACACGACCACTTTCCCCTTTTGGATAGCCCGGCGCCGTCGCCGGTCCCGGGGCCCCGGTCTTTAGGAATGTCAGTGGGGACATGTCCGGCCGGGCCCCCCGGCCCTCTTTTAACATCAAGGTCCTCCCCCCCCCCCGCCGAGGTGACGGCCCCTTTTGTGTGTCAAGCTTTGCGCCGCACTTCCGAATCGAGACATGGACTTTTCCCCGGGTCGACGCAGCAGAGTCGGAGCTTGCATGCAGGGAAATCATCCGGTCCTAGCCCGCCCTACTCGCAAGGCCTCTCATTTCTTACAAGTCTTTGCTATTCTTACAGCCATTGTAGGATTCTTTCATATCAGGGCCTTGCACGCAACTGCGCGCCTTCTCCAGCGGGTCGCCATGGCCTCTTCCCATTCGGGGCGGATATCTGGCTAGCAGTCACTGGCCAACAACATGGGAAACTCAACTTCCTTTTGAGTTGTATTGTTTATTCGTCAGCTACAAAACTGGCTTTGCCCCGTCCGGGCCTTTCCTGACGGGGCTTTTATGGTAGAGGTAGGTACATGTTTCCCCTCCAACCGAACATGGGGTACACGGGGGTAACGAGGACGGTAGAGATATCAAGGAGCCAGACATGTTTCCCATTTCCTTGGCCATGGGTTCCTCTATCCACCAAACCACAAGGACGCCCCGGGGAGAACTCTGGTCCAGGGTCCGCGCCTATGGCCTTTCAAGATGAATACATGAGAGCAGATGCGATACAACAGACTTGTCCAAGATCAGTGGCTGGTCCAAAGGTTGAGCGTCTGACAGATGGAAGCGACTCGGTATTGACATTGGCCACAAGAAGAGGTGCATGCTGTCAAGGCTAGTGTCGTTCCAAGTTGAATTACTAAACGCCATGGGCGGGCTGACTGTAGTGGGACCACTGCTTGATGCCGTCTGTCCTGCTGCCAATGCTCCCCTCCTGGATGGCATCACGTGCCCGGGTACGGCCTCGAACCCAATAGTCGCGTGTCTCGGCATTGGGCTATCAATCACGGCTTGGAATCGGTCGGGGGGGTATGGCGTGGGTGCGGATTGCTTCCGCTGGTAGCGTGTGGTGGAGCTGAATGCTGAGACGAAGGTCGCGATGGCCCTTCCGACAGCATCGATGAGACGGTATGCCTGTGAGTGTGAGGTTCGCCGCGTTCTTTGCTCCCAGGCTCCTGAGACGGCGCCCGCGCCGTCGGAGGCGTTGAGCTATGGACGGGCGATAATGGACGGAGTGGTCCCCCGAAGCTGTCTCGACGTGTTCTCATTGGCCCGGGGGACCTGTATGATGAGATGTCGCTTCTCTGCCGGGCATGGCCGCGTCGTGCGCGTGTTGCATTCGACCAACTGCTCTGAGCAAATGAAGGCGGGGATCGAAGTCTCGGTTCTCCACGCGGGGGCGACGGTGCAGGCTGATGCGGCCCCAGAGCCTTGCGCTTTTTGGGAGTCTCCCCTAATGTCACAAAGCCACGTTAGCCTACGGCGAGTCTCGCTTTCTTTTGTTTTTCAACGAACCGGAAGGGCTTCCGGGACGGTTCGAGCTGCCGCTTTGCTGTGAACTGGGTGGTTGCCAGTGATGGAAGTAGATGGAAGGGCTCGCTTGCGCTTCGTGCTGAGGTTGCTGGACAGGCGGCATTTGTGGGTGGGGGGGCATCCCCGGGGCCCCTGCGTGTGTCGGGGCAGTGAGACTCGGCATGTTCGGCGGTGCTCCTCCTGGTCGGCCTATGACGCCTGAGACTGTCTGCGCTCGAGATCTCGTGGGCGACCCGGGAGCGGGGTACGCATACGTCCCGGGTCCTGACGCAGGAGGGGCCGGCGTCGGGATGTTATGATATTGGCTGTGTGCCTGGGCTTGAGCTTGGGCTTGAGCTTGGGCTTGAGCTTGAGCTTGGGCTTGGGCTTGAGCTTGAGCCTGGGCCTGGGCATCGCGCTGATGCTCTGGCGAGACAGCACCATGCGGGGGTAAGAGTTGAGGACGAGGAGCCTGGGCCGGGGGCATAAATTGCTGTGCCCATTCCAAGGCAGCCTGGGGTAAAACGCCGCCGCTGCCCATACCGGTGAAGACAAGAGGAACCATGGCCGGGGGGATACCACCGGAGAGCGAGGTGCGCAACATATCCATCTCGACCTTTCTTTGCTCAAGACGTAAGCTCTCTTGCCTCGTGCGCTCCTCTTCCTGTCTTCGTTTGTCTTCCTCGGCCCTGGCCTGTAGCCAATGTCTCATGGATTCCTCGGCGCCCTGCCACTGCTGAGGAGGTGCGGGAAGTTGGCCCCAGGCATCCCGTTGATGATGGCCCAGAGAGTGGTGCGGCGGAGGCGGCGCAGGGCCCGACGAGTGGTGTGCCGGGGGAGGTGGAGGCGGTGGAGGCGGCGGCGGCGGCGGAGCAGCGGAATTCGGGGGCTGCTGGGGAGGAAGTGTCATGGCCGCCGGGGGAGGCAGGCCACGATGAGGAGCCGACATGGGCTGGGAGGGCGGACTGTGGCTACGATGGGATATAGTCCGTGATATGCTGGAGAGTTCGTGATAGCCCAAGGGGGGAGAAGGTCGAGAGGTTGAGGGCGGAGTCGGCAGATCATGGACGAACTTGTAACCGAAAGTTGGTGGCTGCTTGACGGTAAGCATGGTGGTGTGAGCTAGATGCTTGTTGACGGAAGCTACACCGGCAGGTGTGAAGTATGGATAGCGGGGGAGGCGGGGAGGAAGAAGCCACAACAATGAGAGGCAGCGAGTGATGGAGATGAGGGAGTGAGTGAGTAAGGGTAATGAAAAGGCGAGGTTGGTAACAATGGGTGAGGTGAGGGCAATATGAGTGCAGGACAAGATGAGGGGCTCAATGAATCAGAGTCAACGGACCCGAGTCAGGTCAGGCAGCAGACGCGAGAAATCAAGAGAGGCAGAAAAGGCCCCGAGAATGAAAGACGCAGGATAGGATGGAGCAGAAGGCTCAAGGCTCAAGTTTCAAGACTGGATCAAGGAGAGTGAAGAAAAGAAGAAGATGAGATGAGATGAGATGAGATGAGATGAGAGTTGGGTGAGGACGAGGGGAAAAGGCCAAGGGAAGCAGACGAACAAGCAGAGAAGGGACAAGAAGAGAAAAAGAAAGGCAAGAAGCGTACGATGGATCAAGATCGGATGCGGCTGCAGGACGCTTTGTATGTCCAGGCCAAGCCGGGAAAACAACCTTGCAAGCTGGATGTGACGGCCAGCTCAAGATCAAGTCAAGTGGCGGTCGAAACAGGCGGGGCCGAGGACAAGCAGGGTCTAGCTCATTTGGAGATGATCATGGATGATGCCTCTGCCACATGGCCATGGCACCCGAACTAAGTCTGTATTGTACAGTATGTGAGTAGGTAGGTAGGTAGGTACTTGGTTACAGTATCCGGACATCGGAGTGGCCTGCGAGTTTGCTGACAGCAAGTGATAGTGCGGTTACGTACTGTATCTGGCGATCCGGGGGGGGCTTACAGGTAGGTAGGTAGGTCTGTAAGTAACTGGTCGACTGCCGACAGGGGAGAGCCGGGCTGGGCTGAGCTGGGCTGGGCTGGGCAGGCAAGTGGGGAGAGAAAGATGGCGGGCGGGAGAGGACAGACAAGAGGCAATATAAGTGGATGGGAGGCAGCAAGAGCCAAAGAGAGCAGCTCTGAGAACTAACTAGCATGTATCGGCTAACCCAGCTAACCCAGGTAACGAGTTGAGAGTTGTGTTTACAGCGCTGGCGGCATTGAGTGAGTTGGGTGAATGGGTGGGTGGGTTGGTGAGCGCCCATGCAGCCAGTGACTGGGTGGGTGTGCCGACGGGGTGGGGAGCAGGCCGTTAGGTAGGTGTGTGGATGGGATGAGTGGGTGTGTGTACCTGAGTCGAAAGAGGAATAGAGGCCAAAGGTAGAGCGGCCTCGAGAGCTTGTCAAGGTCAAGACAAGAAAGGCTCGAGAATGAGGCTGAGAGTGAACAAGCAAGCAAGAGAAAAGAGAAAAGAGGACGAGATCCTAAGACCGGCACGGACAGCGGATGGACCCGGTCTGCTCTGGGTTTGGACGGGCAGCGACTCGTTCGGCTCAAATATCGACTATTGCCGAGTCCTTGACGGTCCAGCCTCGACGGTCCAGCCTTGACGGATCACCAAGCCTGGCCTCTAGATGGCCAAGCAGATGAGATGAGATGGGACGGGATGGGTGTGGGCGTGGGTGTGAGATTGGGTTGGAGGTGGCTGTTGGTTGGTTGGATGAGACGGGCCGGCTGAAGAGCCAACGGATCCCACGAGAGCAGCAAACCGAAGTGCAATCAATGAGTGATGCCAAGGATCCATGACCGGGGAAACATCAGCCACGAGGGTTTGTGAAGCCGATGGGATCCAAGAGGCTGGATAAACGGGCGGACGGACGGACGGACGGACCACAAGCTGCACAGAGATGCAGAGATGAGGGGGGCGACGATGGCGACGTGCCGGAAATAGAAGGCAAGGCAAGGATCTGTCTGTGTTATGCTGAGTGAGTATGGCGCACAGCAGATGGGAGCCGGTCACAAGGGCAAAGGAGCCCATCAATGGGGGCAATGCAAAAAGACGGAGCAAGAAAGCAAAGCCCCCACGGAACGACAGACAAGGAAGCGCGCGCGAGCGAGAGCGATAAAGACTAAAAGGAATCGTAGAAGATGAGAGGCGAGAGATGAGACGGGATCGAACGTGCGGGAGAAGGCGTGATTGCTGGCTCATGAGTGGCTGGGGCGCATCTTACCACCTCGGACTAACAAGACTATATCCAGCACTATCAATATCTCTACCTCTAACGCCTTTGGCTCATACCTACCACTTGGATCGGAAAGATACCTGCACAATGGGGGAGGATCTGAAGGGAAGGGTTTTGGGTACCTACCTAGGTAGGTATGTATGTATGAATGGACCGAGACCTGAACCTTGACCCCTTGGCGACTCGCTCTGTCGGTGTAAGACGCTTCACTCCCAATGCCTCGAAGAAGACGCATACGTACGAGAAGCGAAGAGAGAGAGAGAGAGAGAGAGAGAGAGAGAGAGAGAGCTGGGGCCAGGGAGTCGGAGGATGACGCTAGAAGCAGTCAGGGCCGTGTCAACCCAGACCCCGGCCTGGCCAGGCCAGATGGATGCAGGCTGGAACGACCTGGAACGGCTGGAGCAACCGGAACCACCAAAGAACAGGACATGGTGCCAGTGTGGAGAAGGTTGCGAGCCTGGTTTATTTCATCAGGAGCACAGGCGCAGGCGCAGCCTCTGTATCAGAGAGATGGGCGTTTGAGCGGATTGGGCATTGGGACGGACACAGTCTTGCTTGCACACGCTCTGGGACGCAACCACAGATTTATGACTGGGATGCATGGGCGTGTGCGTGTGTTGTGCAGACGTGTGGCGCGCACAATGGGTGTGTGAAGATTGAAAGGCGTTACTATAGGTGCTGTATTATTAGGTACCATTGATGTTGGTTCTTGGTGTCATCGTCCAAGTCGAGCAAGGTCGACCCGGTACAGTGTCTGTAATTAACCGCATATCGCCAACGGCAACGGATGGCGCTTTGCGTGGCTGACCAGGTCTGGGAGCCATTGTCCCGCGCTGTGGCTGGGAGGGGGTAAGTTGGTAAGTAAGGAAAACCAATGCTGACTGTCCTGCAATTGCGGTTATAGACAGCGCTGCCTAAGTAAAGGGAGGTCCTAGTCGACCTTGCCCTGTCTGTCATGTCTAGATCGAGTCCGTTGTAGCTCGATGGTAATAGTACGAGTCAGAATAGGTCAAGGATGGGACAAGGATGGCGAACGGACCCATTGAGTCTTGACTCGTCTCGTCCCTTTAGCAGCGTCGAATTACGGTCGAGGCCATTTTGCTCTAGTGACTTTGGGTTTGCTTTTGATTGGACTTGATTCTCTTTCTTTCTCGTTGTTTCTTCTTCTTTTCAATTTTCTTTCTTCTTTTGGCGGCGACTTCTTTTCTCCTGTTTTACCCGCGTCATGTCGTGTTGTGAGTATCGTGCCGCAATCCCTGGCTTGGCTTGGCTTGGCTTGGCTTGGGCTGGGATGGGCTGGGCAAGGCTGGTGGCCGACTGGAAAATTGAGGTGCAGCAAGACGAGAAGTTAGAAGAAGGAAAAGAGTGGGGATGGGGCTCCCCTGGACAGATCAGGTTCAGGGCACCCGTGACCCTGGTCAATTGAGATTTGAGAGGTACGTACCGTGCAACAAAGGCTGTGAATCGACGACGGGAAGTGGGCGGGGATCGTGAGCCTATTCTCCCGATTGGGCAATCGGTGGACACCGTTGGGACTTGCCTGCTTGTCCGTGGCGCCTGCTTTCTTTTGCTACTTCAAGAAACGTACGGTACGTGCTTGCTGATTGCTGCTTGCTGCTTGCTATGCTGCCTTCCTTGTCCAACTTGCGCAGCCTTGGGAGTTTGCCCCCAGTCAATCGAGGGCAAGCGCGGAGTACCCAGCCAAGCCAGCAAGCAAGGATCTATCAACTTGCAGCAACAACAACCTACCAACCTACCAATCTTGGGAAAAAGAAAAGGCCGCATGGAAAAGGGAGCAAAGTGGAACCGAGTGAGGAAGAGAAAAAGAAAACCAAGGCCCCAAGCACCACCATTTACATGACCAACACCAGGACCGCCACCAGCACCAACTCGAGCATCAGCGTCAGCATCGGCCTCAGGACGAGAATTAAAAATAAAATTAAGCATTATCCCAACGCAGCTAGACCTCGGATGCTTAGGTGCTTGAGTAGGTCATCTCTCCATTCCTCTTGGTCAATCGCGCTAAGTATCCCCGTCCGCATCAGCAGCGAAACGGTCATCTCTACGTGTTCCCTCACCATCACCATCATTAGTCAATCAGTTGCCACAGTGTCTTTCCTCTCAAACGTCAAACGCCAGATAGACTCTAGTCCCACGCCGTAATGTGATAGATAGGGTTCGTGCACTCAACCCTAACCAAACCGAGCCAAGCCGTTGGCGGCTGAGCCAACCCCCACCCCCTTCCTGGCGCGATGCCATCTCCTCAAGGGGCAAAATGAAAAGCCGTACCCAAAGCAGTTGGATCGTGGGATCAATACAGTACCTACAGCACAGTTGGTGGAAACTCAGACAGCAAACGGCCCAGGGAACAAGCCTGGCAAGCAAGCCTAGGCCTCGACCAGCCCACCACATCCTTTGCAACGCCACCTTGCTGTACTTACACCTGATACAAGACAAGGCAAGGCAAGGCAAGACATGACACAACGAGATAAGACAAGACAAGACGTTTCTATCCGGTTGGGGTTGGGTTGCGCCAGCCCTCTTCCAACGACAACTGGCTGGTAGCCCGTTCTTCATTGCACAATTGTTCTGCCCTTTCACATCTCTGGATGTGTGGAGATGCACGTGCATGCCCATTCGTTCAAGCACGCACGACATCATGTGCGTCTCAAGCATAGCCTCAAAGTATTTACACTTATAGCCACGCGCAAGTGCGTAAGGCGATACAAAGTAGACATGGATCGTCTCCTTTTCGTCTTCAAAAGGCTTCGGGAGGGAGAACAAAGAAACTCAAGAGGCGCGGCCCGCTGGCTGGGCTGGGCGGGACGGCCGGAGAAAACGGAGCGGGTGAGAGATGCTGTCTTGGACGGGGACCAATTCACGTCAATCTGTTCGCTGCTGCATGTACGCTGTGCAGTTTACCTCGCGTTGCAGCGCCTACAGATACTCCAGGTATCTTGTCTTGTTCAACCAACCTACTACGCATTCCGCACTGCATGCCGGCCATACGTGCAAGCAGCTGTAACCAACAAGTGCTCATGCATGTTGCGAGGTATGTGCAGAACCGCTCCCCAGCATGGCAATGATGCGGCCCACGAGCACTTGGAATGGATACCACACAAGGCCAAGAGATGCCAAAATCGATCCGCTGCAGGACCACCCCGCGTATACCCGACTTCGAAACGAGGCTGAAGTCCAGTTGCCACAGGCTAAAAGCGCAAGTATCTCATCAAAGAGCTCAGGGAAGGGACTGGCTGCGACACATTTGCACATGCAGCATGCATGTACGATATGAGCTCGTCCTCGGGGAGCTCCCAATCCAGTCCAGATGGGCTGGCTGGTCAAACATCCATATGCAACCCGCGTAGAGCCACCGGGTCGCGCGAGCGGCGCAAAAAGCGGGCATCGGCGGCTGCGGATTCGACTTCCGTCTGGTATCCTGCCAGTCTGCCAGACTCCAAGGACATGCCCTGTACAACGAGAGTCGGTCGAGACCCCTACAGCCGCATTCAGGAAGACGATGGATGCCCTAACGGGCTGACGCTGAGGACATGGACGTCATGGCCACGAGCGCGAGCGCGAGACGAAACACCGAGTTAAATGATACTGGTTAGCGTGGCGGAGATGCGGGAAAAGCTGTGTACACCATGCTGCGTGGGATGAGCAACTTGTTCCATCATTTCCATCATCAACTCCTCAGCTTCAAGAGTTGAGCCCCATTGCAGCCAGCCGGTTTCGTGGGTAAATACTTGTCTGCCCAAGTGCCGAAGACCGGTGTACAATCGTACATCGTACTTGTTAGCTCACCCATGCCACCCATGCATGGGCCCTTGCTTGGATCCTTGCAAGTGGGCTAATGTCGATCTGGAAAGTCGGCCTCGTTCTTTACACCCATCCCGGCAAGAGCTGCAGAAGCGCCTCCCCACATCTGCCAGTCCCCTTGTCGAAATTGGAATATCTGAAACAGCCATGCAACCCTTTACTTTTGTGTCTTTCGTCCGCATCCTTACAGAGGCAAGTGAGCAAGCCCTCTGGGTTTGCCAGAGCCCCTGCCACTTGTCCAGGACGACGATCATTCTGTGCCGGCGGTTCTCGCCTTGCTGTGTCTGGCGTCCCACGTTGGAGAGTTCAAGGGGAGGGTTCAGAGGCTCGGAGCTCGGGGCCTGGGTGCTTGTTTCCTTTTCCCACATTTGACGTCTCACCGGGTGTTGGTGTCATTACAACCAAAGACTGCGGTTCACATTCTCAGTCTTACTGTTGTTGGTTTTTCCCGAGCTTGTACCAATGTTGCTTGGACCTCTTATTGTCGGCGGAGAATATGCCTCAAGTTGCCTAGTTGCACCGTCCGCTGAGTAGATGTGGGCTGGCGTAGGCATATTCATCCGTCGTCAGCCTCAGTCTCGATGGGGTTGCAACTCCATTCGATCTGGCGGAACATGGAACACTTGACACTTGATCAAGAACTATAATATCGAGGTATCCATGTCGCTGCATCGCGGAACCCCTCACTTACCTACGTGCAGATGTTGTATAGGCACTCTGGCATGTATGTACCTAGGTATGTAATCCGGCAGATGGACTGTTTCACTCCGCCAAAAACAACTCCCGCTGTCGCCGCTGCGGTCAGTGGAAACATTCAAAGCCAACCAACCAGATGGGGGCATCATACCGAGTACGGGAGAATCGGTATGCAGCTGGTATGCGTGCGCCCGATGAGCATTCCAAGGTTGGCCAAATGTGACTGTGATGCGATGGGATACGACGCGATTGCGATTTTGAAAAGCTAGCATGGCCTTTCGCGAGCCGCATTGCCCGCTGTGGGGTGGGTGGTGCCTTTGTCGTATGGTGTTTTGTTTTGTTTTGTCTTGTTGCTTCGACCACCGATGGCCTTGTTGTTGTTATTCTTGTTCTTGTTCTTGCTTGAGGGTGCACGTTGCGAAAGCGGCGCCCTAAGCGTGTCGCAGACACATCATTGCTGTCGACACGACTATCATTGGAGCCATTGGGGTGACGACATGATGTTGTTTCTCCTCATCATCGACGCTCTGTCGCCTCGAGTGGCGTCGCATGTCTCTGGCTCAAGGTGAGAAGGCGGCCCACCCACCCCCGTTTCGGTCTCGTCGAGAACAAGGTCTTGGTAGATCGGCCACTAGTTTGCTTAGTGGCCAATGCCTCGTGGACGCCCCAGTCCAACGGTGCCGTTTCCATCTGTGAACCTTTTCCCGTTTGGGCCCATCTAGTGCCTCGGCCGGCCGAGTCCAGACTGCAGTCGTTGACGGGCACTACAACCATTTGGTTGCTTGTTCCAAGAAACGGCACGCGCTAGGCTGCTGTGCTTGATGGGATGGATGGGGATTGCTGGCATCACCAGGTCATCGTCGTCGACGACTACGACGATGACAACCTCGAGCGAGAGTGAGGCTTGCGAGGGCGAGGGCGCTTCTCCAACTTGGGTAGCCCAAGGCATGCCGCCATAACGTCGGTGCTGCGGGGGCTGTCATACGCCCATGGTTTCCGAGCATCGATAAAAGGGAAGAAAGCCATGTCTCTAGGACACGACGGCCATCGAGCGCCATGCAACTTTGTACATGGTTGGTGTTGCACGGATGGGCTCGTTTCGCCATCCCGCCCATTATCGTGGGTGCTCCCGTTTGAAGATCCCTGACCGTTGGCCGCTTTTTTTGGCTTGATCGACGTTGAGAATTCCCCATACGACGCGCAGCTAGTCGCCATTTCCATGGCGATAAACTTCAAGCTTGTCGCTCATCCTCGGGACGACTGCCCATAGCGGCCAGCGTCTCGAATACGAGGAGGTTCGGTCTACCAAGGCTCGAGTCGAGTCGAGTCGGCATTGCATCAGAGCAGTTGGCTTCGCTGGAATCACACCATCACACCGACTCCCGCTGATACTGTGTAGGTTGGTAGAGGTATAGTATGCACCGAGTGGTAGGCAGTTACGGCATGATCCGTATCCATAACAACCTCCGGGTTCGCCACGTGATACCCTCCAATCCCGAACCAGCCAGCCAGCCAGCCAACCTCACTTTTCACTTTACCACCCGCCGACCTGCTAGAATAGCAAAAGCCAACACAACAGCCCGCAAACTGGCCGGCCTGAGCTCCGTTATGTGTGACGGCGCTCTACAGCCTCGACAACTTGCCACCAATGACGGATGACTCGCAGATGACTGAACTGGTCATGGTCAATCGCCAGCAGGGATGGAGCGATGGCTCACCATGCTCGACGTGACAACGCCCGCGCTCCCCCCCCCCCCCCCTGCTCCATCTCGGCCGATGGGACATGATGGGAGATCAGCAATGCCCCGGCTAGCGGGCCCCAGCGCATCTGGAACATGATCCGAGAACCCACACTACCAATGTACGATTCAAAAAGACTCGCTGCGGCTATGGCGCACTGATCGGCACAGGATGCTGTACGCCTATGCAAGTCAGCAACGGCTCTCCGACTCGCCTTTTGAATTTCCCCCCCTTGCGCAGGGCTGCGACCCGCCAATTACGGGGGGGACTGATACGAACCGGGTCCCGAAACGCCTCGCGGACGGATCACATTGGCATCGGTGACAGGCA
>QUZG01000016.1:0-30586 GCA_003693545.1 Pseudonectria buxi
TCGCTATATATATACGTTAACTATAGTAGAAAACTTTAACTACTCCCGTATCACGAATTGGGACAAATGCCGTCGATTCTGCCAAGTTCAACCCTACCCTGTAGAGACGATTTTATGGCCGCCATAGATGACTATTGACATGTTGGATACCTGGGGCGGCAAGGCGCAAGGATTGGAAGCCTTCTAAGCCCCATATACTATCACACTAGAAGTGTTCATATATTATCCTTTCCATGAGCCCCTGTGACTTCGCGTTGCTTGCCTCTCCGCGGTAAAGTACTACACAAATCAATTCATAACCATCACCCTCGTGCCCCATGGGAGCCCTCTAGAAGTCTAGCCGATGGCCGAGTTGGCGAAGCGACTCTAGATCGGCTGCTACGAACACCCCATAACTAAAATAGTTTTCTCGAACAGACGCGGGCTTGGGATCCCGAACTTCCGGTTCCTACTAGACTAGGAACGTCAGTACTACATGCCCCCTTGTTGGTTGCATGCCTGCCTGCATAGCCATCGACAAGCATGGTGCCTGTCCATGCAGCGTTGGCAGCAGGGCAAGGAACTGCTCGGGTGCGTAAGTATCAAAACAAGAGTGCCAAGCAGCCTTCTCTGACTCGATTGTTATGACTTGTAGCTAGGATAACATCGTATAGAGATTCCGATCTTCAGTCCAGACACACAAATATACCTTGCTGTTTCGCCCCCGGTTTGGGAGGGGTAAGAGCCCTAGGTAGTAGGTTCTGGGAGTCACAGGGGAATTCTGGACGGCGTTTACTCCTGTTGGTTAATGCAATCATGAAGATACGAGATGAAGGTAAGAATTCTACTCCGTAATCTACAAAGCCTCGAATACAGGATGTGTAGAACACAAACTGGGCGAGCCAGAACTGATCGACAAGGTCCAGGGAAAAGATTCCATGATTTGGTCTCGCTCTTCGGCTCTCAGGGGTAAGTTTCTGACAAGTTGAGGACATGCACATGGCCATTCAGAGGTTCGATATAAAATCAGAAGCTATGTCTAAGTCGGTTCTGCCCTTTCCCCTCATCGTGAGCACAGGACTCTTCTCTACTTCCGAGACATCTTCCGACAGGCAGCGGCAGCCTCATAGCATACACTTTTATCATGCGTCTAATTTTCTTCCTCTCGCTTCTCGGAAGGCTAGCCACTTTTGTGCACGCTGCCGGCCTCGCTGACCTTGCTAACCAGTTGCCTGCATGTGGTGTAAGTCTATACGTGTGTTGTTCGATTTAGGTGCTGACCCGGAGTGTAGCTACAATGCTTACAGCAAGCATTGCCCATGTCTTCGTGTGATGTGAGCAACACCACATGTATCTGCACGGATCAAACATTTGCGAATCTGGCGCAAGCGTGTGTGGCCAAGAGCTGCACGATGAAAGAAATGTTGAGTATGTACCGGTTGACTTTGGCGAGGCGGGCAATGCTAATCGGCCACTTGCAGCTTCGAAAAGAGTCCAAAACCGCGCCTGTGGTGTCCCCGTCAAGAGTCAACAATCCAAATTCAGGGTCAACGCGATCGTTGCTTGCATCATGTCCTCGATTTGCATCATCTTGCGAATCTATTCCAAAATCACGATTCTGAACAAGCTTGGATGGGATGATTACTTCATATTGCTGGCAGGCGTAAGTCTCTGAGCCTTGGGCGATCAGTTCTGCCACTAACTTGATTTGATAGCTGTCTACAGCACCCTATCTATGGATCCATTGCAGATGTCAGCCTCCTGAAGCTGCCCCATCACCATGATATTGAAGAGCTAACCATGAATAGTGGCGGATCTCGGGTTCGGACTCAACATTTGGGACATCGACTTTGACCGGCTTTACGAGCTTCTCAAGCTGTTCTGGATCGACCAAATGATGTACAGCTTCAACCTCTACACCACCAAGATTTCGCTCCTCTTTTTTCTGATTGGTATCTTTCCATCACGTACCTTTAGATACATGACAATTGGGGTCGGCATCTTTGTCGCTATGAGTGGTGCTGCGACTTTGATCACGACGGGGGTACAATGCTTGCCTGTGTCCTATGGTTGGAGCAATTGGGATGGCGAGTCCAAAGGGCACTGCAACGATCTAAACACGCAGACGTACGCTTTTGGCGCCATCAACATGGTCTGCGATCTCATGATTGTCTTCATGCCATTACCGGAGCTGTGGCGACTACAAGTCAATGGCCGTCAAAAGATCCAGTTGTTCGTCATGTTCAGTATTGGAATCATGTGAGCAACTCCATCAAAAGTGATCTTCTGCATTTAGCTAAACCTGCTATCCAGCGTCACTGTATTCAGCATCATTCGTCTGCCATTCATGGTCAACCTTGGCAAAACATCGAACCCGACTTGTAAGCTGACCCTGCACGGTGGTATGGCCAAAGACTCACAAGATCTGCAGGGGAATATCCAGAAGTCACAATCTGGTCGATTTGGGAAACTGAGCTGGGCAAGGTTTGTGCTAGTCTGCCGGCGATTCGTCATCTCTTCAAGCACGTGTGGCCTAACGCCATGGGCACGATTGCTGCCAAGATGAGCTCGTTTGGGAGTAGCAAGGGTACCGAGTACGACAAGAATGCCAGCTGGGATAACAGTCGTCGCGATCGGTCCAATGCCGACAACAAAGACTATTTGGAGCTGGATGAACGGTCACTGATTGGAAAGGAACAAGATGTTTCTGGAGATCCAAAGGGCGCGGCCGCTCAGGTGTAATAATGTTGGTCTCTCATCTCATGGAAGATGCATCAAGTACTCGATTCTTTTCAATTTGTTTTCTCAATGTTTTATGTAGCTAGCCTAGCTAGAGCTGAAGCTACGAATTATTCATTTCTTTGTTCAGTTATATAGACTGGTATTTAGTTAAACTGCAGCCTGGTAGCTTTGTATACTACGCCTTCAACTGGAGCCTCTCCTACCCAACGCTGGTTTTAGACGCGATTTGGTTTTAGAGGTTCTCGTGTATAGATAGGTAGGCAGCGCTAAAACAACCACCAAATACTGGAATGTCAGACATCAGATCTCATCCAGGTATTCGGTATGCAGGTACCTGGTAGGTGTTGTGCAGGATGTACTACCCCTTAATGAATACGGCCTCAGCTCATAGTACTACTATTCCAGAGGGTAGTATCCCTGCAAGTTCCTAGGGACGGGGATAGGAGTTTTCAACGCTCAACGGCGGTATTTTTTGTAGAAGCAGAACTATGTGTCGACTAGGATACAAGGTCCACTCTTGCAAGGCTGTGGCGTCGGATAATATGTAACGTAGAAGACAGTGCGGCGGGTAGTTGATCTCTCGCAACCAAACAAGATTGACCACGAGCCACCCTGGGTTCATGTCTCCATGGAGGTTACATCGACGGCCCACCGGCTCAGGTAGCCGACAGCAAGGGACAACTTGGTCGATGTCTCTTCCCACGGCACAGACTGCTGCTAGCGAGAACCTAATTCCAACGCTCCATATGCCTCATCGTCCATCAATACCTAGTCAACGGCTAACGACCAACGGCTATGGGCCAACGTCCAAGGATCCGCTCAGAGTGGCGTCTACGCTAGATGAATCCCTGCCCTATGGGGACAACTAGCCGAGTCTCGAATGGATAAGCAGCCTATCTCAGGAGCGGCCCTGGCTTGCCTGGCTGCGCCATTCATATCACAGGGGCAGAGATATTCAAGGACCCAGCAGATGCATGTTTCAAGCTCCCGAGACCTTGGTGCCGGGAAGCGATAGCCGACTGGTTCCGGTGCCAAGAAGACAACGCCTTGTCCCGAACAAACGTACATATGTAGTATTGCTACTCAGGCCCCCGTTAGACACGACTCCACCGCGGACTAGGGCATATGCGGTACCTACAGTAAGTAACCATTCACAATGGAGTCGATACTGCCCAACGTTCCATCATCTCATCTGTCAAAAGCGGCCCCGCGTGGAATACTACACGGGGTACGGAGTAAAGCTAGATGAAGCACGCATAGCGGATCCTGCCAAATCCTGCTCCGCATCAATGGGTATTATAGCATAACAGCCCTAGCGCAAGCAAAGCCAACGACTTGAACATAGTTTCGTTTGGCGTCCCAGTATAAATGACACGGTGCATATCGCCAGAGCAGCTAGGAGAAACAAAAACCCTGTTAGCATTACCTACTAGTCATCAGGAGCCACGGTTATGGTAATTGCGACAAACTTGGACATGACTCTCCGGGTGGAATGTATCATCCCTAGTTGAGCTACCAAACCAGGTTACTCGAGTCTAGCAAGTTCCTTACCTGTACTCCGTAATATCTCTTGAGTAGCCAAGAAACCGGCTCTGTTACCCGGCTAGACCCCAGTCAGGGCTATTACGACTACGTACTTGTCTACGCCTTCGATAGTCCTCTACGTATCATTGATATCCCAACGCACTTTTCCGCTTTCTGTAAACCGCTATGTCATGGTAGTCCAACCAACCAGGGGTCAACTTGGATCGCAACAATCGTGCCTCTCACCGCTTGGGTTCATCCCTTTTGCTACAGGGTTCAACTGGAAGGATTTCGCGACGTTAAGCTAGTATCTCATCGGCTTGGCCGGTAGTTGGCAGCCAGGGGTCGCTTAAACATAGTGTCTATTGGCCTCATCTGGGAGCGCGCGGTAGTTTACGCAGCCCTGTCGAAATTGAGATGGGATTTGAGCCTTTACGGATTTGCCACCAGGTGTGCGGAGAGAACAAGAAAGTTCTGTACGCTCCAATGGAGCCATGTCAGTGTTTTCCTACCTCCCCTCCCCCCGTTAGACACTCAAGAACGATGGCATCTATACGAGCTAGAGGCGATCCAAATTTCGATTCGAAACAACTTTCTGACTCTGGGTAACATGAAGCAGAAAAGACACAGAAGCCTATGTCGCTTTCCAGGACCACGACGATCCAAATATCTCGTTCCACCCGCTGGGCTGGGAAATCACCATTTGGTCGGACAGCATGGCTTGCGTGCCTCGGTAGTAGATGGGCGGTTCCAGTCAAGAACCGGAGATTCCGGACTGGTTCCAGCGTTGCGAGCCTGTACTTTGCGAAACACTCAAGCCTGCCAAGATAGGAGCTTTCTTGACTGTTCCATTGTGTGGGTTGAATGCCGTTGGCCCCCTAAGCCCACACTCAATCTCCCCTACCAGATATTTATATTCACTCATTGTTGAACTTGAATCCTTCGTCTCTGTAATGTCCAGTCTCTCTTTCATGTTACCGTCTTGGCTGTGCCCTGTCCTCGACGCTCATTCTTACCAACATTCTTTTTCATTATGCTGAAGAAAGCTCCCCAACAGGGGTCTCGATTATTCTCGCTCACTCGTTTCCTGAGATTTCTTTCTTCAGAATACCGTATTTTCTTCACACTTGTCTTCGCTGCCAATTTCATTGGAGTGGTGCTTTTCCTATGGCGCTGGTGCCTTCGTGGTTTGCCAGGCCAGGGCACTTGCGCCTTAGCTACATCCATCAACCTCGCTGTCTCCATTGTTATTCGAGAAGAGCACGTCGTCAATGCTCTCTACTACGCTTTCACCGCTGCCCCCAAGACATATCCCCTCTGGCTCCGCCGGCGGATGGGTAAGATCTACCATCTTGGTGGTCTGCATAGTGGGTGTGGCGTTGCAGCGACATTCTGGTTCATTCTTCTGTCTATCGAAAAGACAGCCGCATTTACCTCTGCATCCAAGAGGGATGCTGCGAGATGGACTCAGATCGTCGTCGTGTACATGTTGGACTGCCTCCTCGTTGCCATGCTGGCCATGGCCTACCCGGCGATTCGTGCCAAGATACACGACGCTTTCGAGGTCGTCCACCGGTTCGCTGGCTGGTCTTGTCTTGCACTCCTCTGGTGCTTGACCGTGCTAGACGTCGTCATCAGCACTCCTCCACACAAGTCCGTCGCCTTGGCCGTCTTCAGCAGTGCCAATCTGTGGCTCGTCTTCATCTCGACCTGTAGCGTCGTTTCAACATGGTTCAACTGCCGCAAGATACCCGTCCACTCAGAGAAACTCTCAACACACGCTTTACGAATGTATTTCTGCTACGGCAATCCTCAGCCTGGCACAACCATCCGTCTCTCTTCACGTCCGCTGCTGGAGTGGCACTCCTTTGCTACGGTCAACAATCCAGAGAAGTCGGGGTTTTCAGTCATCATCTCCAACGCTGGAGACTGGACAAAGAAAATGGTCAATGATCCTCCTCGAGATATCTGGGTCCGCCGTACACCAACATGCGGAGTCTTACGAATCGCCCCCATGTTTAGCAGCATAGTCCTGGTTGCCACAGGCTCAGGCATCGCCCCCTGCCTGCCCGTCATTATGGCACAGCAGACCAAGATTAATCTGTTTTGGTCGACCCGAGATCCTCTTGAGACTTACGGCCCCGAAGTTGCCTCGATTGTTCTTGGGATGGGTAAAAATGCACACATTCACAACACTTCAACCATGGGGAGGCCAAATACACTGCCAACAATCATGGATCTATATAAAAAGACAGATAGCGAAGCCGTCATTGTCATATCAAATCCAAAGCTGACAATTGATCTGGTGCTGGATTTGGAGGCTCTGGGTGTGCCCGCATTTGGGCCAATCTGGGATTCTTGAGCAAGGCCACTCTGGCTGTAGTACATTTAGACAGCAAACCAGAAGACCATTCGCTGACCAACGGCATTCAGGGGCGATTAATTGTTTTTGACCGGTGAAACTTTTAATATCATTATGTATCATAGACGAGCACATAAGCTGCAACCTAAAAGCACCAATAGTAATCATATCACGTTAGCCATTAACCCAAACCTGCGGATATGCCCAGGCCAGGGGCATTGCATCTACTCCGACTCGCCTTCCGCGCAGCTGGGTTTCCTCGGCGGCAGTTGCTAGGCTCTCTGGGACTCGTCTCTCCTGGCCATACCGGTCTCACGTCTACCCATGCTAGTCCCCCTTGGAGTCGATGAACTCATAATCTTCTGGTTTGTAAACCCCTCCAGCTCCAGTACCCACCGGCCCAGTATGCGTCATAGCTTCAAGTTACCAAGCTTCCCCTGATGATTTCAACGACAAGGGATGTCGAAATGTCTCGTAACCCAACCCAAATAGGGAAACAAATCGTCAGGCTGGAGTAGAGAAGGATTGCATCCACTTGCCACTATGCCAGCATCTCTCACCGCATATCAAGATCATCGTCGAGAGTATTTCGATTCAGAAGACAGTATGACGGCTCGCTTGGCTGCAAAGGATAAGTAGGGGCGAATACTCCGTAGAATGCTTCTCGTCACTTGTCTTGTCACGAGCTTCTTGGCCATCCTTTACAATCTCAGAGCCTTCTCGATAATACTGCAAATATGTCTCAATCGATTACCTGCAGCGAATCCTGCAACTCATCAACGAGAGTGGGAGAGAATGGAATCCAATCCATACGCGAGAAGCCCGTAGCCGCCAAGAACACCCGACAGTCTAGTAAAGTTCCCTGGTCCACTCACTCCTGCATCAGCTGCGTCTAACTGAAACATTGGATGCAGACACGGATACCATGAGCCTTGTGGAAAAGCTCGCTTTCCATGGAGAGACCTTGTGGCTCTTTACCAAGAGCGATATGCCGACTTCTACTGGCATCAATACGACATTCGCTATTGCAGGCATTCTGGCTGGACCGGGCACCCTTAGCGACGCTGATATCGGCTTCTCCGATATGGGCAAAGGAATGCTCATGACTCTCTACTTTACCTGGCATTTGACTCTATGCTTTAATTTGGGCAACCAGCGTCAGCCTCAATCCGTCGTTGAAGATGGGGTCAACAAACCATGGCGTCCCATTCCAGCGGGACGCATCAGCCCCGAGTTGACTCGTATATGGCATCTCGTTTCGATAGCTTCGCTATTGACACTATGCTTCACGGTTCTGGGGGCTTGGGAGTACACGTTGTTCTACCTGTTCTGCACCTGGTTGTATAACGAGCAGGCTTGGGGAGACAAGTCTTGGTGGCAGCGCGCTCTGATGAATGCATGCGGCATCACGACCAACCGCGTGGCTAGTCTTTCTGTGGCCATAAACAGCATACAGCAGTTTGAGTTCACCGACAAAGGCATGGGCTGGTTTCTTATCTGCGCTGGTATCGTCTTCACCACGATCCAGGTCCAGGACCTGCGCGACCAGGAGGGCGATGCTCTGATCGACCGTCAAACTCTTCCCCTGATTATCGGAGATGCACCAACACGCTGGTTGACGGCGGCCGGGGTCTGGATGTGGTCATTCATCTGTCCCTATTACTGGGACGTCGGAGTGCTGGGCTACACGGTTCCTATTCTAGCCTCAGCTATCGTTGGGACGCACATGCTCGTCTATCGCAACCGTTGGAACGACCAGATCAGTTTCAGATTGGTAGCTGCATGGTGGGTTTCCATGTACTTCCTACCGATGATGAAGACTTACGGGTGGTGAATGCCATTTTATGTATACACTGAGCCCTGAGAGTACGAAAGTACCGAGCTATCCTCAGGAGGAGCCTTGCTGAGGCTCCTCAGAGGTGCTTGGTCAAGTTGGGAAGTAAATTGGCCGGGCACATGCTTAATCTACATCTAAGTAGATAGAAAGTCGACTTGAGTGGCAGTAGAGGTTCGCTGCAGGCGCCCTCGGGGAGGATATTATACAAATATTATCTATACAGTTTCACAAAGTCAAGTGAACTCGCTGCTTGGTTTGGACTTGTATTTGGTTTGTTGACATCCCAGGTGCCATTTAACCTTTTCTACTCGGAATTCGCAAAAGTCCTCCTCTGGATCCATTTCTCCACAACGGCGGCAATCTCCAGGTTATTCTTCTCGATATGGAAAAAGTGCCCATTCCCTTTGATACCCTCCTCGGCAAGCTTGATCCACTCGGGCTTACCGCCGGCCTGCTTCAGAAAGTCGACGACGCAGTGGTCGTAAGTGACGTGAACTGAGGCCTCGCCAGTAAGTAAAAGGTACGGCACCTTGTTGATGTTGGGAAGCTTGCGCGCGGGCTCGGCTTGAAGGTAGCAGTTCCGGTGTCCCATTGTCTCGTTTCCGACGGATATGCTCTTGAGCTCTATGGTAAAACTTGGTTAGCCAAGCGGACTTTGTACCAGAAAGGTGAAGGACAGGCTTGAAAATACCAGATGGGTCGCTAACAGGAGGTTCGTAGGTCACAGGTGTGGAGGTAAGGCCCCAAGGTGAAGCTTTATATCCTCCGAGACCTTCGGCGTAACTCCAGAAAGGCGATGTGGCAGTCTCAAGGTTGATGTTTCCGGCAATATGCTGAGGGCAATCGTTGGACAACAGAAGAGGGTTCCGGCCGCCGAGCGAGTGGGAGATGAGGAAAGCCTTTTCGCCCAGTAAAGAGAGCAATTCACAACCAGCGGTGCGAAGAGCCTTCTCTTGGTTGTCAAAGTTCACAGTAAGGGGAATCAACGACTTCTTGAATTGGTCATAGATGGGGTCGCCGTCGACTCCGGTGCCTGGCCACTGTGTGTGAAGTTTGGCTTGGGGATAGAGGTTATAATCCCTTGGAGCGGTGAAAAACTTCATGACAGACTCGGTAGTTGAGCCTGAAGCCATAGGGAACCTGCTGATGGCGTTCTCGGAGCTCCGGCCAATGGCAATGTTATCGACCAGATACACGACGTAGCCTTTTTCAGTAAAGTAGCTCGCCCAGCCCTGGCGATTATCGGGGGTGTTGAGCCATGTGCTCCCAGAGACGCCGCCGCCATGGAAGAATACAAGCGGATGTTTTTGAAGCCAGCGACCGGTGGGGGTCAGCTTTTCCACGTAGAGTTGGTCAACTGTGATGGTTCCCTTGGTACTCTTTTCTGCATGGCCGCCGATGTAGAAGAAGTCGCGCTTGTACGCCGACTCTGACGAGCTGCATTGAATATTGATACCATTTGTGCCTGTGCAGTCCACGGAGCCACGTTGATCTAGTGGCAGCGACAGGGCGCCAAGAAACAATAGGGAGTGTAGGAGGAGACGGGACATTATGATAAGGTACGACGTGTAGAATTGCCAGCAAATGTCGGACTTGTGTAGAAGAGGGAAAAGAGCGAATGTAATTCGGAACCGTGTAATCGTGCAGTGGCTCGAGGAGAAAGTTGGAGGAGTTCACGATGGTTTTAAGGTAACCTCGACGGGTATAACGGCTGTCCTGGTACGGAGTAGGCTTGTGGATAACGCCTATCAAACGTTCTACTTAACGGCTCACATATAGGACTACCAAAGCCTAGGTAGGTGAATGAGGCCACCGAATTACAACAGCTAGCTAGCCCAGAAGGCAGAGAGGCAGAAACGATGGACAGCCAAGTGGATTGGCATCAGGGCCTACTTAGCCTGCATCACCACCGACGACCTCATTTTGGCAGTTGTCTCCGCAACTCACAAATGACATATTCATGCACTACTCTTAATGCAGCCATGTGTGGCCTGTTGTTAGCGACCTTGGCCGCCGGGGGGTCGGGGTCATCATACATTGACAGAGGTGGGCTGGAAAGGGGCAGCCAAGAACCTGGTCAAGAGCAATTCAGGTAACTCCACCGCAAGACCGTTGGCATGAGGTATACTAGCCATGGATTAATTACTTCCTTTGACCCATTCGGCTCAAGTGGAAAAGTCTCTTGACAAACCAAACCATGGGGGCGACAAAGGATTCCTTCCCCTGCTCGTGTAATCCGAATTATGCCTCTTTGAGTACGTATATGCATGGATGACACGTACCTCTTAATGTAACCTCTACGGAATACGGTTAACAGAGATTGAGCTCGGGGAACTTACTCATGTCATCACCTTAGATCTAAATCTCTGGTGAGCGGTTATTGAGGCTCATATACACCATCAGGGCTAGCTGACCTGACTAACTACACTCATGAGTCTGCCTCTATAGGTTTTCAGAGTATTTCAGAGTATTTCATCGAGCCATTCTTCTATTACTACATAATCCGGGTGGCTGATACATTTCCTCGAAATTCTCTATGAATATGCATGCATAAAGTGGTCAGGTCAGGATGATGTACTTCTAGGGTTAGCTAGCCCATTGTTACACTACCTCTAGTTGGAATGCCTCAAGCATTAAGCCTAGTCTGTTGGTGAACTCTAACATCCAACTCATGTTTAGATCAAAGATATAATAATCATAAGTAACATTATCACTCTCGCCATAGTGAAGCTGACTGCAATAGTTCCCTGGTATAATGAAAAGCTTGATAGATGGGCAAATGAACGCCACCAACAATGGCGGGAAACCCCGGTCATCGTGAGCGCTGCAACCCCGAAATGGTCAATGAGTGTTTTGAACGCTTCGTGAACTACTTAGCTTAGGAGTCTGGCTCTCTAACCAAACATTCGATTGCCCTTTTGTGATTCAGTGTTCCTGTCGTACTTGAGATGGATTTCTTGGGTACGGAGAATGCCGAGTTCAACACTACCGTCCCTGCCTTTCCCGGTATTACGCTCGCTTAAACGGAGGTTACCGTGGACAGCCTCTTCTATGATAGTAGTGTCTTGTTCCAAATCAGTCCAGCCCTGTGTTCGAGTTCGTGGGTGCGAGCCGGACGTTCCGATCTTGCTTCTGACTGAGGCCCAAGAACCCATGATGGCGGCATCCAGGACCGGTAGTGAGGCAGTCAAGGTGCCTAGAGTGAGATCCAGGACAGTCCAGCGTAAGACGGACGTATACTGCCAACACGAATCATTGGTAATGGTGACGGCTGTCTGCTGCATCAGACCGCCAATGACTGTAGTACCTCCAACGAGCCAGATAAAAAACAAGCGCGCCTTTTTGGCTGCGTTGATCTTGACATGCCACAGAATGATGATTGGCGCGGCCAGAAGCAAGAAACCCTAGAAGAGAGAGTTTTATTAGTAGGTTTCTGCATTCGAGATACATTGAGCAGAAGTAGTGGCTCACCTGTGCTACATGCATGCTACTCAGAAACTTGTTCTGTAAACCCGAGTTCAAGCAGACTGGTGGTTTGTCTAGGGAACCAGCGAACTTCTTGTCCCAGGAAGATTGAACGGGATTGCATGTGAACACAAACCCTAGGTAGAGGCAGAGTTGTTAGTTTTGCACAGCCAAGAGACATAGGTCCAAACTTCATCAATTGTAAGATATTGATTACTTACAGAATATTGCGAGAATGATGTAAGCTACAACTGTAATGAGGAACATATCGGCGAAGACTCTCCATTTCCTAGAGGCTCTGTCCGCGAGGCGGCGAATGAACAGTGTAATGGAAATCTTAATAAGACCGACCGAAATGTAGAAGATGATTCTACAAATCGAGAGATAGAAGAAGTAGAGATTGTACTGCTCATACGTGCTTTCGTATGTATGTTTGCCGGCGCCAGTCTGAGTGACCATTGCTATGCAGATGCAAGGGTAAGAGACTGCAAATGACTATGTTGTCGGCTGTTAGATGCTTGTTACGTTGTTTTATACTACAGTAGGGTGCTGCAAAATCGCCACTTACTGCAGCAACGATGATTGCCCAGTCATCTAGCCCGAACCGAGACTGGGATGCCCTGAGACGAATGGCGATTCTAGCCGCTGTGGACACGGTCATGGCCAGAATGACGATGACCATTCCCGCGATGATTGCAGATTGCTTTGACTCGTTCGGTGGATCGGCAGGCCTCTTGACCGAGTATTGGTAGCCAAGACTAGCGTTGATGTTATTGAGGCCGTAAACGCGAAGCATGCCCCGAATGATGTGAAAGTCGTCTAGTGTTGCCGGAGGGTCTCCAACTAACGCCGAAGAGGCCGGGAGAGACATGTTGATTGGTATTTTCATGCGGACACGACTGGTCACTCTGAGGAATCTGAAGAGATGGGACCACGAAGTAAAATATGAGGCATGCACTCGAGTGAACGATTCTCCAAGGACCCCCCTCTTTACCCCTTTGGTGCACCTTGCTCCTTTTTTGCTCGATTCACCGTAAGAACCCTTGTTGTATGACTCTACATCGAATGTTATCTAACCTTCTAGAGTAATTGGGGCGAATGGACAGAACCATGCATATATGAGACAGATGTTAAGACTTCGTACAGCTTTTGCCCTAATTATCACGTTTGCCTGAATCATGGCCGGTCTAATGATACCACTTGAGTAGGGTTCTCACGTTTTACCCTCCTGAGTAACCCGAGGTCGGTTCAGAAGGATGTCCTTTACTGTCGCTACTAACTAACCTAGCGACGCCCCTTCGTGCAGAGCTACATAGCTCGTCTCTCCTAGGCGATCTTGTTCACTAACTGACAAGTTGAGTCTCCAAAAGATCAGTGATAGTATCTGCGTTTACAAACGAGCCGAATGAGCTACGTAAGAACATATGCTCCCGCGGCAAACCCTCAGTATCGATGGCTCGGCTTCTTTGTGGTTGAAGCAAGTACTACATTGATGCGAACCTTTTCATCAGGCAACTGGAAAATAAACGCGACAACAAAAGCTTGTTGTGCATAGTACAATTCGATTATGAGCCGGTCAGAGCTGCCGATTGGTTTCGTCACGACGAAAAGCGAATTCGATTCTTATGTTTATATATTTTCTTTCGCTCTCTATAACAACAACAATAACCACATACATGTACATGATCCAAGGTAAGCCTATGCCAAGAAGTCTATGAATTGGCCCGTTCAATGAGTATATATGGCACACTCTTATACTTTGTTAAAGCCATTATCCATCCACAGATGACAACCCACGCAGTCGTTTATCAGTAGCCACTCTGCTCATCGTTCATTCGATGCGCAGCTGCGAAACTCCCAAGACTCATTGCATCATCTTCCTCCCTATAGTAGCGCCCTTGCTGCGGTGTCAAATGTGGCTGTACAGCTGGGGCCTCGCGTCGCATATCTCCAAGACTAGGCTCAGCCTCATCGTCGACCAATACCACCATCCACACACCTACTGCACCATTGGAGCCCAGAAGCGGCGTGCAGTGGATCCAGCGGTTGCGGCCTTGAGATACTGGAGGAGGTTGACCACCTTCTCCGTGGCCTTGGTGGTTCATGACTCGTGTATGGTGACTTTGGGTCTGGTCGTCCGACTTGGAGAGCCAGCGCACTTTGGCGGTGAGACCATTGCCGCCTGCAAAGGCCTGTGTGAGGGTTTCGCGCGTGCGTTCAGACCCTCCGATTCGAGAGATGAAGGAGCTCTGCAGCATGCCTGGAACTCGAAGTGATGGCGAAGCGAAGAGGATGCGTAGACTAGGGTATGGTCGTACGAGGAGGTAATGCTTGTAAATGCCCTTGAGGCGACCTCCGTGATGTGTGTTTGCAGATGGGTCTTGTAGAATTGGATCCGAAAGTCGTCGATTGATGGTGGCATCGTCCTGGAATACCAGGCGAGGCTTATTCCAGTTGGCTGGAACTGCATCTGTCTGTCGCACACCGTCTTGATGTGTGCGGTGGAGAGCACCGCCGGATTCCCGTACCGTCTTGAGCTCCGATAAATCAAACGTCTCAACTAGCTCACGGAACTCGTCTTTCTTGGGTTGTTGCTCTGGTACCTCTCCTGGCCGCTGTTGTGAGGTTTCGCGATGAATGAGTCTCTCTAGCGAGTCCAAGCCGGAGCATTCCTTGACGAGACCGCTTACGTCAACTTGCGCGCCGACATGGTACCGCACAACACCTCGGGAATCATAAAGCGGAGCTATCATGAGGAGGTTCATAAACGGGGACCCATCGCGGCGATAGTTGAGGAACGTCTCGCAGTGCTCTTGACCGGCGTCGAGCTTCTCGCGGATTCTCCGAACACTAAACGGGTTTGTTTTGGGGCCTTGGAGGAAACGACAGTTGCGTCCCAGAACGTAGTTCATGCCGTATTGAGTCGTTCTGTGAAATTCTATTTCCATCGTCAGTCTGTGCCATTGTATGCATAGCCATCTTCAACTGACCTTCGCTTGAGAAGACGATGGGATTGTCGGGACGCGACGGGTCTGTGAGACAAAACACCTCTGCTAGGCCTTCGGAGAGATCTCGCAATTGTGGAGATAGTGTATCTGTTATCCTGCGTTTGATAGTCATACTGACTGTCTGGATGTATGTGTGTGTGATGTAGGCTGGTAGGTCCTGGTTTGCCATTTGTTCAAAGGTATCGTCAGCTCGTTTCCGCAACGCGCTGTTGACGGTCTCGGTGACGGGATCTGCGGTGAAGTCCAGGCCATTGATCGATTTTAGTGAGCTTGTCAGAGCATTTGCGTAATCAACGGCCTTGAGCGCCTTGAGTGTATTTAGGTAGTAGGCCAGGACAGGCACAGAGTCTGGTCGGTTTGCGGAAAGAAAGTTGGTAAAGCGCTGGAGTAGCGTGGGATCCTCAAAGATGACTCCCAGGTGCTTGACAGAAAACAGCAACTCCGATTGAGTCTCCAAGGTATATTGCTTGCCCAGGGCGTGTGCCGGCACGACCAGGTCAAACGAGGCGGGATCAAACTCTTCTTCAGTCAGCGGCTCAAGTCCATCCTGATCCATGCCGCCCTTGGACTGGAGGGCAGGGAGCACCGTAGACATGTGCATTGAAGACATGGATGATGCGTCTCTTTCCCTATAGGACCGTAACGAATCCTGCGACCGGTACGACATTCCTCCCCTCGAGTCTGTAGATGGTGGCCTCGTTTGCGATTCGGCATCGACGGCGATGTCTCGGGGATAGATGGGATCATAGCCCTGAGTCTGTCGTTCATGCTGATAGAGGCTGCAAAGACAACCATTGTTATCTCCATGACTCTTTGCCCAACTGTTCCGAGAGTGGGTGGACAAACCTCAGCTTAGTTGGAACCGGCCGTTCCCTGTTCGGCGTTCTGGGCGGCTCAGCATAATGCCGTGTTATTTGCTCGGACCCCATCTCTCTAGTCGTGTGCGGTGGTTGTCGGCTGTCTGACCTGATTGGAATCTTTGGTATCCGCACGCTGCTTCGGTCGATACGTCTGCCGCCAGCTCTGTCGTAGTTTCGGGACAGTCCCTTTTGATTGAGAATGTCGTTGCGGCTTGCCCCGGAATACGTATGGAAAGAAGACATGGCGGCGCCCAAGGGCTTTAGGGGTTTCGACTTCAAGACAAATTGAGGAGATGACAATGGGGCAGCATTTGGCTTTTCGCTCTGACGCAACTGTCTATGGTTTGCTTTTGGTCCCTCTGCCCGATGACGACGGAGGCTAGGCTGGACAAAGTTAAGACATTGAGCCCCAAAGTAGCCTCGAGCCGCTTACCAGAAACAAGAGAAAGACATTTTGGCGTCCAGTAACGAGATGAACAGCTGCATTTTTGACGCACTAGTTGACGCCAATGCCGGACGTGAGTAGCTTCTTTGTATTAGCGTGCTCATCGTTCATGGCAGCCATGCAGCTCATGACGCTCAAGCCCCTGAATTGTTATTTTACAAAGAGTACGGATCCTCTAGTGATCGATGGCATGCGGGAAGCACCCGATCCCGACGGCTAAGCAAAGTCTCGACCATCACGATGGGCTGACTAGTCGAGCGCCACGGCTTGGCAGGCACAATCTTACTTTGACCGGCAAGACTGGATGTGATATCTCAAGTACGTCCCGTAGTAGTCAACTCCTTGAAATACGATATCCCGAGGCTACTGCTAGGGCAAACTCTATATTGAGCGGCCTTTGTTACTGTAGAAGCTAACCGGTGTGTTTTCTTGCCGTCTACTCTTCCATGCGCCTCTTCACCCCTTTCCTCTCGGTAACTGTAACTGTCGTTTTTCCCTCTCCGTGGTCTTACCCTGTATCGCTCGTTACAGCGGCGGTGCATTTGGATCTTCCATACACTGATCAATCCGCATAATCTGCTTACCAGTAGCCTTGGCTAGCCTGATGAACTCGGGGAAATAATTGACTGTCGAGTTGTACGAGTAGTGCATCACGACCAGGTTGCCCCCCTTTGCAATGTCAGACTTGAAGGCGTCAACCTGTTTCTCAGGCGTGTTTGTTTCAGCCCACTTCCAGTCCTGGACGTCGATACTCCAGTTGATGAGATAAGCCTTGTCTGAGCCCGAGGCAGCAGCCCAGCGCTGGCGCATGCGCGCGCCTTCGACGCCGTAAGGAGGGCGGAAGTAGTTTGACCTTTCGCCAAAGACGTCTGTCATTACTCTGAAATCCTCATTGTACTCCCAATCCATGTCCGCGGTGTTTTCGAGTCCCTCCATCCGGGGGTGGGTGTAGGAATGCAACGCGATCTGATGGCCCTCACTCTTCAACTTCTGGTAGAAGCTGGCCATGCCTGTGGCCTTGTTCTCAATGACTGCGCCCAGCGTGAAAAAGGTCACCTTGATGCCTGCGTCGCGGACAATCTCTGCTAGCCTGGCAGCATACTTTGAATTGCCATCGTCGATGCCAAATGCAAACGAGTTGGGCCGCGTGCAAGCGAAGGCGAGGATGCCCGAGGGCAACTTTTGGGGGATGCTCACGCCAGAAGGGACGGAGGAGACGATCTCAATCTTGGTCAAGACCACCGGCTCGGTGCTATACACACCCCTAATGGCGACGCTAGTCACACGCTGTAGGTTGATGTTGAAGTGCGAAATGGGTATGTAGATACTGCCCTTGCCTGTCGCATACCGGGCGGCCTCGAGGCTGTCCCTTGTCTCGGGATACGGCGCCACTCTGTCGCTGCACTTTGAATTGTGCTGCTGCAACGAGACGGAGAACTTGCTATGGCCCGAGTAGGCAATGTGCAAGTATGCGCCTCTCCAGCCGCCCAAGTCTCGACAGCCGCCGCTGATGAGTGTAGTGAAGGCGTAGTCGGGACCGGGGGCATTGAGGGTGACGCGGTTGGAGCCCCAGCTAAGATTCATCTCCTCGCCACCATGCCAGAACCCAAGCGAGTTCCTGCTTGGATTGCTAAAGGTATCAATCATAAACCCTGAAGCCGTAGCGACTGGCGCCTTGACGGTTTCTGTCGGTGCCACAGGGCTGGTGCTCTTGGGCAATTCCCAGCCCCTCGGGGTGTTCCCGCAGTAGAATGCCAGTGGGCCTAGAGTGATTGAGGAGCTGGGCGCCGAGAGGACGATGGATCTAAGCTTGGTCAGGTCAAGTCCGCTAAACTTTGACCAGGGGAAGCTGTAGAGTTTCTCGGTGCCGTCAAATGTCCAGCCTAGTTGGGCCGTGGTCCGGACCGAAGACACCGTCGTCGCGCCGTCGCACGTCTTCTTGGCCGATAACTCCATTTTGAACGTAGTGCCGGCCGGAGCCTTGATTCTAAGCGCTAGGCCCCCATACTTTGTGGCATCGATACACCCAACCTGGGTGAAGAAGAACGACGATGCCGATTTTGGCGTAAGAGTCACGCGGTTGTTGTCCACGACCAGAGGTTGCATTGTTCCATCATGGCCCGTTGGCAGCAGCAGTGCGTTGTATTGCAGAAATCCCAGGCGCGACTGCGACGACCAGTCGTCCACAAGGAGTGGTGAGCAGGAAGGGGACGTGGATCTGGTGGTAGTGGCCGGTGTCTTTGATGTGACTGTAGTCATGGATAGCTCTGGAGGGGAAATGATCAGTACAGGCAACCAACAAGAGAGTCAACACCAGCCGAATTATACTTACTGGTAGAGCTTGCTTGCTTCCCACCACAGACAAACTGGACCCTGTCCAACTGCCACTGCTGGGTAGAGGAGAAGGAATTGATGACAATCGAGAGGGCCGCGTTGAGGTTCGCCCCGGCAAAGCTACTCAGTGGGATGCGGAGTGTCTGCAATCCGCCTGTGAGGCTGGTGACCCGGTAGGACGTTTTCGTGTTGGCCGCTGCCGAACAGCTCGGGGCCGAATTGAGCTGGACTGAAAAGGCCGCCCCTAACGCAGGTGCCTTGATAACAAGCTGAACGTGCGTGTACGAGTCGGTCTGCAGCTTCTGGCAAGGGAATGTCTCGTAGTAGTAAGATCCGCTCTTGGGAGTGAAACTCAGGATGCCGCCAGACGCTGAGATGCTAGCCATGCTGCCATCGTCTGTTCAAATCGGTCAATTAACGTGCTAAAGTAAAAGCCCGCAAACAGTGTATTGGGATCCTTACCCGATGTCCATGAACCAAGGTTGTTTCGATTTGTCGAAAACGAGTTGGACAAGTCGTCCACGACGAGGTCCGAGGTGCACGCCGCAGCAGCAGCCACTGCGAGGTAGGCCAGCCTCAGCAGGTACGGCGACATGAAATACACCATTTCGGCAAGGATCTACTCCTGAAAATGCTTTGGCGAGCTTGATAGAAAGAAACTTCTCTTGGTAAACACTGATCAAACCGATGAGAGGGTGAATCCCAAGTATAGGATACCAACGGAATACCTTCACTATATATAGATGAGAGCAAAAGGTTTTCTCGTATAAAGATGCGCCAAGCTCTTGGCGATAAAGGCACAAGTCGTCTGGTTACCCCTCAGCTGAGACGCAGTACAACCCTGGCGCAAATCATGTCTCCGGAAAGTAAAACATCACCCCAGATGTCAGCAAGGCTGTCTCGAGTTTATGCAAAGCCCCCCCGGCAGCCATCACCGAGCAATAAGCCATGCATTAGACAATTTCCCTCGTATGATTCACTACGTGGCGGAGGCCTTCTGCCGCTCAGTATCATCTAATCGACTCTTAGCGCACTCTTCGTGATGCCACGATCTTTGAGCCTTTCACCATTCCCTAAGGAGATACTCGGGCAGATATCAACACTTCTCTCTTAGCCCGCCCTTTTCTAGTTCCATTTCATCAATCAGTTCTTTGATCTGCTAGCTACATTGCTCTTAATCAAGAGCTCTGTTTTTCGATGGCTGTTGAAAATTCCAATATCATTCCGCCTCGATTACGTAGCTACGGACGATCCAGTTATTCGTTCATGAGATCACCAGTAAGACTTGAATTGGACCAAAGTTATGGAATGATACAAATATAACGGAACCAAGCAGCCAACCGGATTCCTAGCTCCTTTGCCTTACGCTCGTCACCTGCAGGGACTGCGCCACCCGGACGAACTCCTCACTCAGTGTCGACGCATCTGTCGATCTCGGTAACACATGACAAGTACTATATCCTAGTCCCGGGTAGTTGCTGGGCTGATGAATAGGATGAGTCTGAGTGAGAAGGTTGTGCTTCTGATAGCCTATTCGGGTAGATACAAACCCTGTCTAATTCAGAATCCTCATAGCCTTTAATTTCGCCGACTGTGTCGTGGAACGGCTGACCAAGGAAAAATATCATAAAGATAGTATGACACGCAAAAACCTAGCTAACCTCGGGTTATTCTACATTATCGAGACCCAAGAGGTCGAAAGCATCACCATCGAGTATTCGTCTTGATGGAATTAAATGCTTGATATACTACGGTACTCCGCCCGGCTACCATATACAACGCGGCACTTGAGCACGTATGAAAATTATGAAAATTATAGCTATTATCTTAAATTAGACCTTCGTGCCATTAATAGCTTCCCTCGCCTTCAAACGGTCTCTCTGGGCACGGTTGTCACTAGTCACGAGAGCAGATTAGCTGATTTGGTGCCTCGCAGCTTGAGGAGCCTTGTTTGAATAACTTTTCAACCATCCATGAGTACAAGGATACTCAGTAACTTCCGGTATTGAGACGACTTTTCCCTGTAAGGATCTTAACCGGCACGACCTTATCATTTCCGTGGACCATTATCCCATGTTCGATTGGATTGCTAAGGAGATCCCCTGAACAAGACATCATTTGAGTATTCCCGTCAGGGCGCTATGCATGGTCTTACGGCTGGAGCAATTCTATGGCCGAGCTTGCAGCAACATGTTTGGCATAAGGCGGTTAGATGCCTTCGAAATGAACTAGTCAGTCAAGTCTAGATTTCTTAGACTTTATGATCTTCATGATTGCATAAAGACAGCAATTTATCGACAACGTATGTCGGTATTGTAATAGCCCGCCCTAGGCTGTAATGAAGATGGAAAGTGGCGCTGGACTGAGTTAGCCAGTCTCTTAATGTCATGCCTTCCAACATCTTTCATCCTGAACGAGTGGCAAAGACGCTGAGAGGAACACCCAAGGTCAGTTGTAGAAGGTGACCACGATACTGAGGAGCTTGAACAGGAGTCCAGGATCGGAACGAAGCTATAGTCCAACGTCAGTAAAGAAAGAATTATGATAATAATGAAGAGGATGACAATTTCAGCAAATACAGTATGCTAATCCAGAATTATATACAAGGTTTCTAGTGATGTAGTATTATTTATTAACGGGGGCCGTGCTTCCCTCATCCGAAATAGCATCCTCGTCAAGACGCTCCCAGTCACCTTTTCCGCTCTCGTCAATATCCATCTTTGACATACCGCTCTTGCGGGTCTTGATTTTAGGTATAGCTCCCGAGCCGCCGATGGTGACGAGTCCAATTGACGCTGGTTGGAGGGCCTTGGAGCCGTCAGCGCCGCTAGATCCAGTTTGTGGTGAGCGGCGATGGATAAAGAATTGGCGCAGGGCAGGAAGGGATCCAGCAATAAGCCCAACAGCAGTTTCGATATTGGACCAGAGTGGAATGTTGGCGATATAGTCTGTTTACCAGGCAGGGCAAGTCAGCGAATGAACGAATAAATAGACCACGGTAAAATACGGTTGAACTTACAAGGGAGATCGTCAAGGGGACGATTATAGTAGTCGATGTAAGGAGTTCGAACCATGGTTGAGATGGAAGCACTTTGGAGTCAACGCGATTAGCATTGGCTCATGTAGCTTTCCGCGCAGCATGCCGAAATAGGATGATGGGGAGGAAGCGACTTACAACGAGCCAAATGAAAGGACTGTAGCGACCATGATCTTTGTCGAAGGTTTCATCTGGGTGTGCCAAAGAATGACCGCGGGAAGAACGGCACACGCAAGGTCTGTAGCGATGGTGCTCGCCGTTGACGTGTAGGACAACCCCAGCATCGCGATTGTTGGCGAACATTTGCCATTGCCTTTCGCTACTATACTTCTATCCCAATTGGCCTCTACAGGGCTGCATAAACATAGGATGCCGATGAAAGTTGTTAGAAAAGTAGCAATAGTCAGCCCCAGCAGGACGAAGACAGCCATCCGCAGCTTGGGCATGGCGGTTGCGATGCGAAGGGTGGTAACGCAGATTGATGTTTTAACCATGCATAGTGCTGCCACGTAGATCATCATCCAGATCATCAGATATTTCATGGCTTCAACCTTCATGTTGTCGTTGAGATCCGCATTGCGCGTGCCTAGGCCGCTTAGAGCGCCAACACAAGCAAGAGCAATATCGACCAGGTAGATAACCTGGCGTTTGTCGTTAGCTCATTCGTGCTCAAGACGGTATGTGTGTAAAGACTCTAAGCATGACGTTGCTCACCAGACCACCGACCATCAAGCCATCGTCAAGACCGAAGCTGTTCCTCCGAAGTCGGATGAATGATCTCAGGCCTACCACAACCAAAGACAAAATGCCACCGACAATTGACACCACGAACAAACTCAGGCCTGTGCTTCTAAGCTGGTCGACAAAGCGCTGGTCGGGATCCACCGTCGGCATGTCGTATTTGCAAGTAGCGTTCCCGGCCCCGGATTTCGATTGATTGACTGACTTGGGCGGCTCTAAGGAGTAATGGAACGGAAACCCAGAGATTGAGGTGTCAGCTTTCGAGGCATTCTTTTGAAGGAAGAGGGAGAGATTTCAGCCGCGGTTCCTCAAGGGTTATTAACAAGACTAAGGAACCGAACAGAATGAGTTGACTGTTGGTTGACGGCCGTTGTCTACATGATACGAACTAGGGACTCTAGAGTCCCATAATTACGCGGCCCTGGTTCTTCGCTTAACGACCGTGGGTCCGGGTATTCACCAGCTGAGACGGCAGCCATATCCGGACTCCCGAGCAGACCCTAACTAACTAGCTGGTAGACCTTGAAGCATCCCTGAACTATCCCTGAACCATCCCTCCTAGCGGAGAATACCATCTCCACGGTGAAGCCATGTGTGAGCGAGTGGTTGGTTGGCTGGTGGTATTTATTGCTGGAATGGATATCGTGTCGGGGCAGCATGCTTCAAATGGGCTAAGCCCTCGCATGGAGCCTACTAGTGACAAAGGGGAGAGAGGAAACAAGTTGCCAACCAACATGTTTCGGCTATATCTCTTTTCTATGCCTCGACCAGGGCCATTGGCCCCCCCGGCCCGATGTCAGAATCTAGTACGGGGCAGCTGACCGTAACTCCTATTTAAATCTGCCCAAGAGATTAACGCGATATTATCCCTAGCACAAACATAAACCTTGAAGTCACAGCCAGGCATCATGACCGCCACCCAAGTTACTGTTCCCATCACCCAAGCCCCTCCGTACAGGGTACATGAGGGCAAGACCGCCGTCATCACGGGCGGCGCAAGGAGTGAGCTCTCCTTACTCCAGATGCAATCCAGTATCTATCTCTAACAAATAACCAAGGTATCGGCGCATCTATTGCTGAGAACCTCGCTGCAAAGGGTGCCAATGTCGTTCTCATCTACTTGAACGAGGCCTCTGACGAGCCTGCTGCCGCTCTCGCCGCCAAGTTGTCCAAGGCACACAACATCAAGGCCGTCCCTGTGCGCGCCGACTTCAGCACGCCCGATGGCTGTGCTAAGGTTATTGCCACGGTACAGAGCGACATGCCGCCCAACACTAAGACGGGTAAGCCGCAAGTCGATATCCTCATCAACTGCGCGGCTCTGTTTCACGCCATGCCCCTCGAGGCGGTGAACATGGAAGACTTCCACAAAGTCTATTCCATCAATGTTCTCGGTCCCATCCTACTCACCCAGGCCGTCAAGCCGCTGCTGCCCACCGACCGCTCTGGCCGCATCGTCAACATCTCGAGCATTGGTTCAAAGGTTGGACTCGAGTACCTGACCCTGTATGGCGGCAGCAAGGGCGCTCTCGAGGCCATGACACGCACCTGGGCCCGCGAGCTTAAGGAGCACTGCACTGTCAACTCGTGTAATCCCAGCTCGACCATGACGGACATGCTCCGTGCCGCCCCTGATGATGCCAAGAAGGCCATTTCGCTATGGTACCCACTTACGCCACTGTCTGGGATCCGCGACTGGGATACGGATGAGCAGAAGGAGATGGCTGACAAGTACGGAGGCCGCGCCGGATACGCGGAGGAAGTTGCCGGGATTGTTGGTATGATTTGCTCGCCCGAGAGTGGATGGATGACGGGATGCCTGGTCAGTGCCAACGGAGGACAGTGGATGTCGGGTTAAATATCATGCTCTAGCAAGAATCTACAGCCCTACCTGAAAGATCTTTCCAAGACTTTACTCCATTACTGAGGAGTAGCCCATGATCAGTATGAAGTAGATTGAAATCGGTGAGAATTTGCATTTGTTCTTGAGTGTAAACCTCAGCAGCTCTGAGACTACCTCCAATCTGCGGCTGATGTCTCGAAGGGTTTGGCTAGCATTTCAGCCAGCATCCTTATTCGTCAACTATCCAGCTAGCAACGTACATTAACTCAGACTTATCAATCGAGTCCTGCATACCTATTAACGACTACAGATATCTCTAACGAGGATTCGTGACTTTTACTACTGGCTAGTAGCGTCTTGAGGCAGATATGAACTGCATTATTCAAGCTTATCCCCTCCTCCCGCACTATCTAGATTCACTGGGGTTTATACATTAGTATTATACATAACCCTACGTTGGAAATTAAAGCCTCTCGGTAATCAATGGGAAATATCACAGTTTAGCCATGGTAACCTTCGGTTAAGGACTGCGCTCAGGAACTGGCGGGCGGTTAGAAGTAAAAAGCCATATGGAAGATTTTGTTCATTGCCGTAATGATGGAAGGGGTCAATTGATCAAGCAGCACTCATCATAGGGATATTGATCCCTTACTTTCTATTTACAGGTTCCTTTTTACTTCTTAGTATCTAATATAATTTCCGTCGAATTCTACAATAGCCTAGCTACACTGTATGGGTATTCAACTACGTAGGGTAAGATTGAAGTAGTGAAAGCTTAAGGCCCTGATCGGCAACGCCTTTCAAAAATATATCTCGTTAAAAACGTGACTTCCGGTAGCGCTAAAGTCGTAATATATCCCTTTTTAAGTTCTATAGCTACCGTTATAGAGCGTTACCGTATCCGGCGGCTCTTTTCACCGCCTTTAGCCCCTTATCGCGATCCGATAATAGTATTAATATAATATTAGAGAACGTAAGAGTATTATATACTTTAATATACCGGTATATTCTTAAATTTCTATATAAATCGTACTAAAGATAGAGATTAGCCCGTACTTATAGTTTTAATATCCTCTCCTAACTCTTTAAGTAACCTAGGCGGCGGCTTTAGCTCCTTAAGCTTATATATTAATATACCTAACTTTAATAATATTACCCCGGCCTTTATAAAGAATTTATAGGGCTAGCGATAGTCTAATAAATAGAGTATCTTCTTCCTTTATTTATTACTTAAGGCTTAGCGTTAAGGTAAGCTTAATATTACTAAGACCGCTATTATTAAGTATATACTTAATACCTTTATCCTAGCCTTTAAGAAGTACTAGCTAGATTACTATTAAGATACTAAGGTCCTTAAGAATAGGTTTCGTAACTTATAAGACTATTATCGTACCTTTTAAGATACCCTTACCTTAAGTACTTACTACTTAAAGAGTAAGAATAGGCTTATTATAATACTTAAGAATAAGGCGAGGCTAAAGAAGAAGTAGCCTTTACTTATAGGTAGGTTAATTAAGAAGGGCCTTATCGCTAATAAGTAATTCGGTAAGGATAAGTATTAAGAGGTCTTTAAGGATAACCTTCTTATTAAATAGATAGCTATTAAGGCCGAGGATATCTTTAGTAATAAAGAGTTAAATATTAATATTATAATCTCGGAAGAGGAAGAAGAAGAGGAAGAGGAAGAGGCCGGCGAGGTTAATAAGGTCGAAGAGATATAAGAGATATAGGAGACCTAGAATATATAGGATTTACTACGTTCTAAGCTGCCTCGGCGGTCTCGGCTATCTACGCGTTCCTAGCCGTCTCGGCGATCGTAATTACCTTAATAGTCTTAATAGTCTTAGTAATCTTAATAACCTTAGCGCCCTTCTTTAATACCGGCCTTTAAATTAGAAACTATACGGTTACTTTAGTATTATAAGTATCCTTATATACCTTTCCCGAGAATAATATCTTAGCTGCCTTTACCTCCCTTAGCGGTAGAGACTATCGATTTAGAGGATAATATTCTAGATCGACTATCCTTATTATTAGCCTTAACTATAGGCTCCTTAAGTCGAAGATAGAAACGTCTTATAGTAAGGTAAATACCGCTAAATAACCTTATTCCTATCCCTACGAGGGGAAAGAGATAGAAGCCCGATAGAGTTAGCTAGAGTAGCGTAAATAATATACTCTAGTAGATTAGAAGTAGCTACCGCGAATATCGTATATTAATTAAGAGAGGCGTAGATTCTAAGGCTTTAGATATAATATAGAACTACTTTAACCTCTTCTTAGAAGATAAGGGTATAGACTTCTATATTAAGGTTATTAAATAGATTAATAAGGACTTTAGGAATACTATTATCTAGAATGCCTTACCTTTAAAAGAGGCTAAAAAAGTATATTTATAGGTAGAGTTAATTATATTTTAATATATTACTAAGTAAATAAACTATAAGGCTATACCTATTCTTCTTCTTCTTCTTCTTTATTATCTTCGCCTTATTAATAAATAGCCTCCCTATTCTAAAGCTAGTTACTAATTAACGCCTATAGTTAGAACCTAGTCTAATAAGGTATAAGAGAGGTTATACGATTACTAGCTATAATAAGAAGAATACGCTTATCGGCTATAAGTTCTTACCTTTCCTAAGTAATATACTTATCGGGTTCCTAACTATCTATTATAATAAAGTTAGAAAGCCTTATATATATATATACGATCTATATCTAGTCCTTAAAGTTATACTTAGTAGCGCTACTTCGAATTACCTTCTATTTTCGCTTATATCTACCGAAAGCCTACTTAACCGTTATATATAACTAAGTATACCGCTTATTAAAAAGCTTATACTTATTCTTAGGCTCCTTTATTACTATTCTCTAGTCTTAAAGATAATAATATACGCTAGTATATAGAATAAGGATACCCCGGCGAATCCTAAAGCTAGTATTATTAAGATAGAACCGATCTCGTAGGATCTCGAATCTCTTTTCTTTTACTATCCGAAGTAGCCTTAAGTTATATATTAAGCCCTTATACCTAGTAAGTATATATAAGAACCGACCTTCGAGAGTAGTTACTATAAGTATATTCTAAGTAACCTAGTTATTCCGGTCCTAGAAGTACTATTACCTTCGAATTAGTATAAAGGCTAGGATATATATACCGTTAATAGTATTAATAACGCTATTAAATTATAAGAATACTAATAATAGCTTAGTAATAGGGGTAATATTATTACTACGGCGATACTATAGTATCTATATAAAGCGGGTATATAGGGTATATATTAGACTAATAATCTTATAAAATACTAAAGATATTATACTTTAGCTAACTTTAAAGAGATTAGCCGCGTTCCGTTAGGGCTCGTTAAACGCTATTATCTAAAGGAATATTATAACTTTAAGCTAAAGGGTAATATACTAGCTATTAGTAAGCGTTATATATAGTTATAGCTATTTATAGAGCTTCTAGAAGACGACTTTTAGTATATAAAATAATATCTTAAATCGTATATTTAGTCCTACTAAGAGTACTTAATAATAGGCGCGGGCTCTCGTAGGGCTACTATTAAGGGTAGTTAACTCTTATAACGGGCTAGGCTCGCGATCCGGCTATAGCTATAGCTACTAGATATATTCGAAGGCTATTAATACCGTAATAGCGATCGTAAGGTTATTATCTTTATTAGTATCGACTATAATACGCGATATCGCGGCCTTAAATTAGTCTAGAGGTAGCTTAAGGTCCGATATCTTAGCCCTTTTAATAAGTAATAGATATTTTAAACGGTAGCCTAACTACCGTTTAAAATAATTAGTATAAATACTATAAGGATATATATTATTACTATATTTAGGTATCTAGCCGTTTATACTACCTTTTATATAGCTTAGTATATAAGAAACTTAAAGCTCGCGATCCTATAAGCGTTTATATACTAAATAGTAAGCTTCCCCCGCTATAAGCTAATTTACTATAATAAGTCGGGAAAGGTACTACTAGATAAGCCTATATCCGACTAGTTTCAACGAGATATATTTTTAAAAGGCGTTGCCGATCAGGGCCTAACTATAGTAATAGTAGACATTTTCCTTATTAAGTAAAATTGATTTTAGTCTTTCTTTAAGAAAAACCGTCAGACTCTATTATCGAAGATATTATCACAAGTCTTTTTGGTGAAATTCGCCAAGGGTGACTCAAGACTGTGAGAAGAGCAGTGCCTAGAATGCGAACTATTTGAAGCCCAGGTATACGGCCTTCAAGTATTAGCACATGTCACATGAGTGAGACATTGATTGTAAGCTGGCCGCTGATCTTGTAGATTATTGCAGCTACTCTAAGCTAGGTCGCGACTTTGATCTATTCGGTCGCGAGGTGTCAATCAATACACATTTGTCCGCCTATCACTTGACTTTTCTGAAGCGCGCAAATCAAATCATCGCCTCTCTTACCCCTCATGAGATCGCGAAAAACTTGGAACCTGGTTAAATCTATGAATGGAAATTTATTTCCGGGCACGGATCGTCGGCCTTGGACCTGTTTGGGAGGGGGAATACTACCTACGTCTCAAGGAACTACACAATATGCTGCTCAAGTTTGAGGGGCTTGAGGGGCTATATTTGATAGAAAAGGGTATTTATATAGGATTGATCTCCATGCCCATCTTTCTGTCAACCAGGTTGAGCTCAGTATCATCTAGCCCAAGATGAACCATTTACTCTTGCTAGTCTGCCATTTGGCAGCGTCTCTCGCAGCTCCTCTGAATGGAGTGTCTGAGCTCCAGATACCCTCAGCTCCTAGCTCTGGGGCATCTATCGAACACTCTCCATCATTTTCCTCTTTGTCGATTGAAACTTCTTTTTGGGTCGAGTTTGTAGGCACTGCCGCAGAGCCCAACGAACTCTTTCTCAAACTCATTACTCACCTTACGGATCGTGGAGCGCAACCCATCATTCGACCGGGCGGCATCACAATGGATAGTTTGATCTTTGATCCTGCCGGTGGCGATCTTGTGCGCACTATGGGTCCAAAGGGAGAGGTTTATCGCACTACAGTTGGTCCTGCGTATTATGAGAGCTGGTCCAACTTCCCAGAAAGCGTGTCTTTTGTATCCACACTCAATTTCGGAAACAACAGCCTCAAAATTGCCAGGGATTTGGCTGAGGCATCCATCAAGTACCAGCCCGAAAGGATTGAATACTTTGAGTTGGGCAACGAACCCAACCACTTCCCGAAATCCCGATGGAACTATGAGACTGCCAAATACGTCGCCCAATGGAAGAACTGGACTGCAGAAATCGACGCAGTCACCAGCGAACAGCCAAAGAAATGGTGGGCATCCTCTGCCACAACCGACGATACATCACTCAATGTGAGACCCATCGACATTATCCCCCTAGGCGTTGATTCCGAGGACCAGGTTGGCCAGTTTTCCATTCACTCGTACGTGTACAGCACATGCAGTCCGGCCAATGCAGCAATTGCCACAATCGAGAACCTCTTGAACCACACTCAGATAGTTACTTTCGCTGAAGACGAGGTCGGACCATCGGCCAAAGCAACCCTGACGCACGGAAAGCCGTGGATCATGGGCGAATTCAACTCCGTCGCGTGCTCGGGGAAGCCTAATGTCACTGATACATACACCAACGCGCTGTGGATCATCGATACACAGCTAACGTACGCTGCTATGAATGCTTCGTCTGTCAATCTCCATCAAGGAGGAACACTTGTGCTGCAAAGCGGCAGCCAGACCAACACGGCTGGGTTTTCAGCGTACAGCTTCCTTTATCCCCGATACAGCGACAAGTGGGGTGACGCCAGAGCTAATCCTGGATACGGCGGACTGCTCTTCTTGGCTGAGGTTTTTAGTACGCCAAAGATTCGAATCTTGCCGCTTGAAGCACCGAAAGGAGTTGACCCCAACCGCTTTTCCGCGTATGCAGGCTATCTTGAAGGGCAGCTGAAGAAGCTTGTTATTGTCAATCTACAGCCATACTACAAAAACTCGACGACCGACTTCTCAGTTACAGTTAAGATTCCAACTAGTTCTGATAGTTCTGCGCCCCATGTGAAGCGATTGACTGCCCCATCTGTCAATGAGATAGACACAAGCAACGTCCTTTGGGCAGGCCAGTCATTCAAACAAGGAGACGCAGAGGGCAGTGTGGTTATTGAAGAGTTGTTAAGTGACGGTCACGTCAAGGTTAGAGGCAGTGAGGCGGTTATTGTTTTCTTTGACGAAGCAGATGTTTATAACTCGAGTTAACGTATATGTATAGCGAGTGCAATAGACAAGCGAGTATAATATTAGGAATTTCACATTAAATCGCGATTTTATAACCACTCTTAAAACTTCAATCTAAACCTCAAATAGCTAAAAACTAAAAATCTAGTAAATAACCTATAGAT
>QUZG01000160.1:1047-83524 GCA_003693545.1 Pseudonectria buxi
TCTAAGATACTCGCTTATTATATACGTTATATTAATATTAAGCGTTTATTATAGTTTAGTATAAGAGACTTAAAAAGTATTTTTTAAAGGCTAATTAAGTTTTAGTAATTATAATTATATATTATTAGTATTATAATTATATATTATTAATATTATAATAGCTTAATAAATAAATAAGGTATAACTTACTACTAAAAATCTTCTATATATTATTATTAAAGATTAAATCTTATCTTTTACTATTAACCTCTTATTAAAAGAACGAAAGATCTTCCTAAAAGACTTTATAATCTTACCTTAAGATACCTACTAGTAGCCTTATAAGATCTTAATTATATATAGGCTCCTATATTATTATAAGATATAGTAGTATATTTATAATAAAGAGCCCTTATAATTATATAAGCTAGTTTATTATTAGTATTAATAATTAGATCGGCTCTTTTCTTATAATATACCTCTCGATCCTTTAATAATTAGGTAGAAAGGCTAGCTAAAGGGCTTATTAGGCCTAGAGCCTAGTAATAATAGTTAGTCTATATACTAAGATTCTATTACTATAGAGGTTACTATAAAAAGGTAGGGTAGGTATATAAGCCTTATTCTAATAGACTAAAAGATCCGTTAGTATTAGTATAACGTACTTATACTACTTACTATACTAGCTTATAAGGAGACTCTATTATACCCTTATATATCTTAGAAATAGGATATAGGCTATAATATAGAAATTAAGGGTAAAATAGACTAGGTAATTCGCGAAGATAATATACTAATATTATAGATAGAGGAGGCCGAGACTTAGCTTATAGAGAGATTTATAAATACCTTTACTTTAGATACTTAGACAATTAACTAACTTATACGGCTAAATAATAATCGCGTTAGTATTATAGAGGTCTTATATAAATTTCTATAGTAGGCCGGTAATCGGCGTACGCTATAAGGTTAGCTATAAAGTGTTAGATGGTTATATATAATATGGTTGCTTGGTAGATGACCCTAAAAAGAAAGTAGGTCCTCCTTGCGTCGCTGGGGATTGGACGCGCGGTGGCGGGCTGGGCTAAGAGGAGAGAAGCTGAGCAACGACAGGGGATGACGAAAGACGCCACAGCCACCAGACGGAAGCAATTCGACTGCTGGTGATTGCTGCTTGCAGGCTATTATTCCGACTGATGCCTCTTGATCCACCCAGGCCTCTTGTCTTTTCGACCCGGAATCACCGTTCCCAAGGTAGGCATCTACTTAAGTTACTTGTCCGGCTCCCCTTAGCCCTACTAACCCGTCACTATACTTGCATGGGAAGTAGGCGGATCGGTGCAAGGGGCGCTAATGCTAGTGCGGATGCGCATCTAGACGTGGCTGGCCCGACGGCAGGGAGCGTGCGCAGGTAAGTAGTTATACTACATGCTCAGCTAATAAGGGTCAATGATGGAATCAAGATGAGAAAGAGAGCGGATAACAAGGCGGACCATGGGCCTCGGATCGATCGAGCCATCAGGCGGTACCATGCATCCACTCTCGGCTGGTCGGTTGGCATCTGGGCATATCTCTTTACATCATGATGCCAGTATGGGCCAGCCTCGAGACTAAGGCGACTACAGTACTTACTTACGACGACACGCGTGGGATGGGATGGGATGGCAAGCGTCACAGCCAATCTACCGCCGCTAGAGGAGATGGCTGTTGCCTCCTTCTGTGCGTCCGTCGCAGACTAACTAAGTACGTTACCCGCCCACTCATCTTCTAAGCATCTGGAGGCGCCGCCACACCTTGGGCCTGGACCCTGACGTCGAGCTGCTACTGTACGTTGTGATTATCGGTCAACGACTCAAGCCCAGGCCGACTCGTCCCGGCGCCTTGGGTGCGGTGGATTCCTTCCCCTTGCCCGGTGCCAAGGGCCAGCGCGGAATCCAACCTCTTCTCGGCCCTCTGAGCTTTTCTTTCCTCGGGCCATCCATGCCATGGCCGGGCCCCTAATCGTTGCCGCACAACGTGCTGCGTCGGTGAACCCGGAGAGCTTCCCCGGAGTCAAAGCCATGTATGTCTGTGCCACACAGTCTTGACCAAGCCCTAGCGGCCCGCAGTCGTACAAGGCATCCGTCTCTACTTACTCGAGCCAGTCTCACCAAAAGCCTAGTGGGTTTGAGCCATCTTGTGGCGAAACACGATGACTTTGTTGCCAGTGCCGGTCGAATACGTGCATCTGTGCCGAGGTAGTCACGACGATGCCAGTCACTCTGCAGATACTGGGAGCAACAAAACTCGAACAGATGCGGGAGCCATCTCCGGGTAGACAAGGGCGTTGCCAGCTGATGCATCATATACTCTCGAGTAACAACTGCGTACAGGGTTGTCTAAGCGAGTTGTATCATCCAGTCCTACCTTGTTACCAAGTCGTTTTTCTTCTTCTCCCTCGTCCTCGACCCAATCCCTTGGTCGTGCTTGTAAATCCCTTCTGCAATGCGGGGTTTCCTCTGCCATCATGATCCCGGTACTATCTTCAGCCGTAGAACCCTTGGACCATGCACCCAGAATAAACTGACCATTGTTGCGCATGCAAAAAGAAACAAAGACACAGAGGGCCAAGAATCATCGGCCCACGACTGCATGTGGCCCACCCAACCTCTTTATTCCCTCTTCTTTCTTTTCTTCTTGGCCTCTTGGTCTTTTCCAACCGAGAAAATGGTCAATATGCAATCCGCCAAGTCTCCGCTAGCTATGGTCCTCTTGCATCGCTAGCAGCTCGTCTGCCAGTCTTGCAAGATAAAATCGACGAATCTCGGGCGGGACCCGGTCAAAGCTGCGCGTAATGCGCGCCACGTCTTGCCGTCCCTTTTCGTACGCCGCCAAGTCTCGGTTCCCATATACATCTCGTCCCATCGAGTACCCTCCCCTCTCCAGATCACGGAAGAAGACGTTGACCGCAACGCTGAGGTCTGCTGTTGGTGTCGCTGTATGGAACCACATCGCCGGCAGAAAAAGGACGTCGCCTTCTTTCAGTGTTGCCTCATGTGGATGAGTTGCCGCCAGCTGTGACCCCGAAATGGCTGAGAAGACGTCGAGGCTTGAGCTCGACGCTCCCGGCGCAAAGGCTAGGTGAGCCACATCTGTTGGCGGGAACAAAATCATCCTCTTGGAGCCGCCAATCTGCGTGTAGATGTTGGCCATGACCTATCGTCGCACCGTCAGCCATGTCGGTCTCAATACCGTCTCACGCATGACACAACTCACATCATAGTGTAACCACATATTGACACGTCCCGATATTCGAAGGACGGAGCTAAACAGGTTTTCCTTGACGTGACGAAGCTCCTCCGGCAGTTGAAAGTCGGCGGCCAGCGCTGGGAAGTCGTCGCTGACGTTGGCAGGGCTCTCGGAAGGTTTGTCATCGGAAAGGGATCGGAGGTATAGCCTCTGTCCACGCTGCGCTTTATCGATGAAAGATGCAAACGTATCGGTGACGTAGCGAAAGTTCTTAGAGTTGAAGTCCATCTTTTGCGTATTTGCCTGACATTCGTGAATCACAACCTATAGTGGGTTTAATCGTCTCCGTCCTTGCTATGTTCCTGGCTTGCCTTTTCCTGGGAACTCACTTCCTTGGCACCTCCTATCCGCTCGACCATATGCTCTGGCGTCCACTTCTCCACACAGTCTCCCATGTCGAGCCCCTCAATGATGACAGGCTTTCTGTTGCGGAGCAACTCTTGAAAGCCGGCTTCTGAATTGATCGTCACACGGGGGATCTCGGTAACTGTGGCCTTTGCAGTCGGGTTGATGGGAATGACGGGATCGATGCCGGGAGTGGTAAACTTTGGTGATTCGGCATGGTTCACTTCGATGCGCCTGTGGCTTGATTGTTTATCATGACTGGGCATGTCAATTGTGTAAACACCCGTCTCCCAGAAAGTACCCATGGAAAAGCATGTGGCGCCTCCGCCCAAGACAAGGAGACGGTCGTCCAAGGAGAGAACAGACGAGCCGATCATAAAAGGCCACATCTCCGTAGCGTCGTCGGTGGGATTCGATAGAGACACGTCGTAGCCATCGTTGAGAAAAGAGACAAAGGCCAGGTCCTGACCCTGTGACGTTGAAGTGTTCCCTACGCCACCGCATACTGCAGTGACGGAGCCAACCTCGACAACCTGTGCTCCAAACACGGACAGCGCTGGGCTGGTATCATCCAGTTGCTCAAGGTGAATCGACGCCTTGTATTTTCTATTAGTAACGCTTAGTTGATGGGAGTTGTCACCTACTTCAGAGGCATTGATGTCCAGCTTCCACTGATACACCTTGGTGTTGATTGTGCCGTTGGGAGTAATTCCACCAGAAAGTATTCCTCGAAAGGTTCCAGGGTCATTTGAACGATTCGGCGAGGCCACAACCACAGCGCCAAATGTGGATTCGGGTGTGACGCCGGATGTGACGCATGAAAGCCAGCCTCGGTCTGGATGGAAGACGAGGTAGTTGGGATATATGTGCGACGGGTCCTTCTTACCACCCAACACAAGGGCGAGGGAGGATCCTGGGAGGCGCACGGCCGTATGCCTGAATAGGGGGCAAGGGAGATCAAAGGTTTTTACCCAGGACATGGTCTGTTTGTTGAAGATCCAGCAGTCGGTCAAAACGCTCGAGGGCGACCCACGGCCGCCACTGAGGAGGATGCCTCGAAGGCCAAGATCGGTGAGAGTGTGGCATACTCTAGCCGAGGGCCCTATCGGCGACATCGTAAATGGAGGACTGGGTCCGTCGATTGTGAATACATCGCATGAGTGGTTTCTCCCACTCGAGCCCATTCCCAAGGTGTGGACGGCGTAGCGGTGACCCTCGGGGGCAGAAAGCATCATGGGGGCACCGAAGCGGCGTTTTGGGGCGCCCTGGATATCGAGGCGGTCGGCTTTGATATCGACGAGAGGGGTGGCTAGGCGCGTCTCATCCTTTGGTGGGGTGGAGTCGTTGTTACTTAGTGAGGCTCGGGCATGCATCACACAATAGTGACGCGCAAAGAGAACAAACTCCTCCCACTCGTCAAAGGGTTCAACTTGGTCTACCTTGGCTCTCTCCTGGGCACTGAGGAAGTGGTCACTGCTCCAAGCTTCCCACAGGTCCCAGATGTCGACCTGACTCCAGCCGCGCTCATGGAACCGGGCGCGCTGTGAGCCAACGGTGGGATATTGATGGACCGATTTGAGGGACGTGTTTAGCTTATTGAAATGGTTCAGCATGGTCCTAGCAAAGGGGTGGTTTGGTCCGTTGGGGAGGATCTGTTCCAAGAGGCAGAATTCGGCTGATGAGGTTTTAGTCTAGAAGATGGGCGAGGAACATGCTAAATAGGTAGGGAAACAGACCTTGGCCAATGAAGCTCGCCCAGCGGATGAGGTTGTCGGTCGAGACGGTATCCATGTAAGTAATGGATACCTCAGCAACGAAAAGAACGGCACATTCAGACAGGGGTAGAAGCGTCTCAAGGGCCTCCCTGAAGGAGTCAAGCTGCCTGAGATCACAGGCAAGCTGGCAGTACTTGTCGCTGCGCAAGAGAACCTGATCAGTGTCTTTGTCGCTGACGATAGGATTGGGACCGAGGAGGTCACGCAGCTCAGGCGTGCCGAGGACAATGGCGCGCTTCTTGCGCATGAGATCGGGATAGTCGACGTCGACGAAGACGGCGTTTTCGCAGGCGCTGGGGTAGCGAGTATGACATTGCCAAGGGAGTACATCGCTGAGACGAGTGATGTGAGTGGATGTTTTCAACGATACTTGGCATGTCTGGATGGAAGCAGAGCAGAGCAGAGCAGAGCAGAGCAGACTCACCTTCCACAGCCAAGGTTGATGACGACCTTGGTCTTGCCGGTAGGGGTCGACTCGAGGAAGCGACGGACGATTACATCAATGGCTCTTAGACGCAGCCAGTAGCCGCGGTTGATGAGCGGGGCACGGCGCTGGAACTTGGGGACAAAGTAGCGGAAGAAATGAGGCTCGTCGGGATAGTAGAGACGCTCGACGCTGCGTTTAGACATGATGCTGCTGCTATTTGTCTGGAGGTGGAGGTGCGGGTCAGCTGGCTCGTACGGGTAGATATATTGAGGTGAGCTGAGTGCAGACGTACACCCATGATCAGCTCATCGAGAGCCTGAGTCTTGGGGGGCCTCGTAGGCGGCTTAGACGGGCTTGAGGTTGTCATTTTTGAGGATATTTTCCAACGACAGGGCCGAGTGAGTCGCGAACGGCCTGGGCGTGTGATTTGTGGCAGTCAGGGCCAATGAATTTGGATTGTGTTTCCAGTTGCATACAACAGCGACGCAACTCATCCATACATGAGCGACTGGCGTGATAAGTCGCAGTGAAGATTGTTTTCCACGAGGTTGAATCGATCGATGAGAGAGAGATGGGACGAGAATATCATGTGGGTTTGTGGATTGTGGATGAGCAGCAGGAAATACTTAACCAGGTACTCGCGGGTACAGAAGAGGTGCTGGCGTGCCGCAGAGGTACCGTCGAATAGAGTACTGCAGGGGGTTAAATGGGTGCATGGGCCCCTGAGTGCAGGTACCGAGCTGGGACCAGGGAGACTGCAGGCAAGAGTGAGGGTACAGGGCTGTACCTGGCTGCTGCTCTTGCCTTTCTCTGCTCCTGCTCGCTCTTGCTGCAAATGCTAAACAAACCCCACCACAGGCCGAAACCAACCAGAGACGGGAACTCTCTCTGCCTCATACATACACAACCCACGATATCCAACCTCGAGCTATCTGGCACTGAGCAGCACCAGCCTTTTGCTTCCAGGCCAAAGCAGAGCAGAGCAGGCATCACAGAAGAGGGGATATCGCCAGTCCTTGCACCTCCAGCGCCCTCACCAGCAGCTCTAGCTTGGTCCGTGTCTCCACGGGCGCCCTCACGCCCAGCCTCCACGACGATCCGCCAAAGTCATCCCAGCCCTCACCCTCGCCCTCACTCTTTCACTCTCGCAGAGCCATATCGGCGCCATCTCTCTCACCCCTCCTCTCCGCCTTCTGGAGCTCTCGTCTAGCCATCGACCAGCTCTCCTCCTCTTCCTCCTCCTCCAGGTTCCGCAGCCATCGCTCGGCGCATGACCTACGTCATGGCCACTCCGTCACTCAACTTCATCACCTTCAACCAGGACCACAGCTGCCTCGCTGTCGGTATGTCGCCCGCTCTAGAACGCAACCCTCTCCCTCCCAGTTGCTGACTCGTGCTTTGCTGCTTCACAGGTACCTCCAAGGGCTTCCGCATCTACCATACCGACCCCTTCTCCCGCATCTTCAGCAGCGACGATGGCAACATTGCCATCATCGAGATGCTCTTCTCCACCTCCCTCGTCGCCCTTATCCTCTCTCCGCGCCACTTGATTATCCAAAACACAAAGGTACCGACTGCAAACCTCCTCCCTCCCCTCTCTTTCTTCCCGGCCAATCCTACCGCTGACACTCTTCTCCAGAGAGCCTCCGTCATCTGCGAGCTTACCTTCCCCTCGGCTGTCCTCGCCGTCCGACTCAACCGAAAGCGACTCGCCGTCGTGCTCGAAGAGGAAATATACCTTTACGATATAAGCAACATGAGCCTCCTCCACACCATCGCTACCTCTCCAAATCCTTCTGCCATTTGCGCCCTGTCGCCCTCGTCTGAAAACTGCTTCATCGCCTACCCGCTCCCTAAACCTAGAGAGGAACCCGATGCCCGCCGCCCCGCGCATGCGCCGCCTCAGTCCACCTACGTTGCCCCGACCTCGGGCGAGGTGCTCGTGTTCGATACTCTAACCCTCAAGGCTGTCAACGTCATCGAAGCGCACCGCTCGCCCTTGTGCTGCATCTGTCTGAATAATGATGGCACCCTCCTTGCCACGGCCAGCGAAACGGGCACCATTATCCGCGTCTTCTCCGTTCCCCGCGGCCAGAAGCTCTATCAGTTCCGCCGTGGCACCTACCCGTCCACCATCTATAGCATGTCCTTCAACCTCAGCTCCACCTTACTCTGCGTCTCTTCCACCTCGGATACAGTCCACATCTTCCGCCTTGGCGCCCCGCCGGGAAACACCACACCGGCCGGCGCCCCCATTGAGTCCCCCGCCTTTCAACGCCAGGATCGCTGGTCCCGTGCCCGGAGCCACAGCGACGCCGAGTCCCCCGAGATGAGCGCGGCCGATTCTGACCTGATAGGCAATGGTGCCGGTTCAGTAAACGGCTCCGGCCCTGGCTCCGGTAACCATCGAAGGCAGAGCGGTTCCTTTAGCAGCATTCTCAGGCGCTCTTCGCAGCTCATGGGCCGCGGCGTGGCCGGTGTCGTAGGCTCTTACCTGCCCCAGTCCGTGGCCGAGATGTGGGAGCCCCTTCGCGACTTTGCCTACATCAAGATCCCCAAATCGTCTGCCACGTCTGGAGCCTCACGGCCTACCAGCGAGTCGCCCACCGGCCCGCTGCGCAGTGTCGTCGCCATGAGCAGCAGCAGTCCCCAGGTCATGGTGGTAACAAGCGATGGCGGCTTCTATATCTACAACATCGACATGGAGCATGGTGGCGAGGGGTACCTCGTCAAGCAATTCTCGTAAGTTGCTCGTACATTTCCCCCCTCATCTGTCATGTACGCATCGCAGCAGAATACTCTTGATCTTTGCTAACCTCGACCCAACAGAGTCTTGGAGGGTGATGACAAGAGTGACCAGTCCAATTGCGGAACTTAGGACACGCAGCTAGTCAGTAAAGCGACTCGTTTGGGGCGAAACTACGGAGGCGGAAGGTAATTGTGCATCATTGTCCAAGGCGTTTATGCGTTCGTTCAGAGGGTATGCGCATCCCTCTCAAAATTCTCACTGATTCATCATCATCACCATCTCTCTTTTTTCTCTGCCATCTGTCTTTCATAATGGTGGATCCAGGCAAGCCATCTTCTCAAATACCCCTTTCCATGTCAATTTTCGAGTTGCCAACGTCTACTTCCCGTTTCCGGCTCAGGTTTCTTTGGCTCGGTTCCCAGTCCATATAATATACTTGTACCGCAAGCGCAATTGAGTTTTGGGAGTCTGGAGAGAAGAAACCATGTACAAAACACATTCAGTAGTTCAAATATTGACCGATCAAGGAGCGGCCCTTGTCAGTCGTTTTTAATTGTCGTCATAACTCATCACCATCATAGCCTGAATCCGCTGCCATGATATCCCATCATCCATCCTGCCAAGTACATGATGACACTGCCCTTTGGGTCTCTGAGGGAGCCCTGCCAATACATGAAAGTTCCCGTTCTGTCAAACCGAACCAAGAAACAATCCAACGCCGAAATTCGAATTCCTCCAATCCCCCAGCCAAAGTAAAACGCCCCGACTCCCACTATCTTGTTGATTTATTGTCCAAGACTCGCCCAGTTTTGCGTATCCAAGGGAACACACACTCATGCATCTCTTGATCACTCTAGGAAACCGACATGTAGCAAGAATAGTCGACCCACCACCAGTACCTAGGTAACCAAGATGAATCTCGGTTTCTGGTGTCGTCTCCGCCACGTCAGAGCTACCTCGTCCAGCGGGGCAACCAACACTGGTGCTACATCAACGCCTCTCTAGACCCGGCTCGCGTGAACCAAGAATACATGGCCCAGCGAAATAGCAGCAGCAACAGCAGCGTCTTCGAGCGCATCGGCCCTATCGGGAGTATGGGCGGTTCATGAGCGCAATCTCTCTGGCAATCTCGGCCCATTCCAGCTCTCTCTGGGGCTTGGTATCTGGATCGGTCTGCCGCTGAAGCGTCTCCTCCCACCTCAAGAGTTCATAGACGAAACGCAAATGCGGTTGAATAATGACATTGAGCCGTCGGGCTCTGACAAAGCAGTATGCACGGGGCAGTGACATATTCATAGTGCGCATCACTTCCGCTATACAGATGGTAGCACTGCGGGAAACTCCTACGCGACAGTGCACCAACGTTGCGACGCCATTTCGTCTTCCGCGGTCTTGTGATCATTTAGCATTGGATAGTCTCTTTGCGCTTGGGAGCCAACTCACCGATGAAGTCCAAGCATCGAGCAAACTCATTGGTTAGAGGGTCAATGCCATTGTCCTGGACACCCTGAACAACGCACACATTGTCGGGGTCCCATTTTTCGAGATCTCCTTCCCGCCACATGGCCGTCTCGCCAACACTGAGAATCTGACAAATACCAAGGGCTTTGAGAAGATCCGGATTGTTGGCATGGCCGAGATTACCTAGATACATATAGTCGAGAACGCGGCTAGGGAAAGACCCGTCTAGGCCTGCAAACCAACTCGGTTCATTTCTTGTCAAGGTAGTAATCTCGGTCAGGCTCATGCCAGCACAGATGGGGGACCTCTGGAGCAGTCGAGGAGTTATGGCTGTGAGAAGTGCCACATCCGTAGGATAGGCAAAGAAGTTGCGCTTTTGGGTCGTGTGAAGGTTGAGCCAGGCTTCCGGGACGGGCAGTCCCGTACTGTAGCTGTGATAGGCAATTCCTAGCATGGTTGACTCGGTATAGCCATCAGCGCAGTGGATGAGCACCTTTCTCGGCCGCACTTCAAATGCCCCACGGCGATCGTCCGGCATGGGACTGTCCCCTTCATTGTCGGCGTCAAGACCACCATCATCCAAATGGGGGTAGGAGCCATGGGAAAGGTGATAAATCCACTTGCAGGTCTCTAGAATGTCATCCGCCTCAGCATGAGACCATGTAGGGGGTAGAATGCTGCCTGAAGATGGGAAGTCGAGGAACGATTGCTTGCCCGAATCATCCAGGTTCTCTGCGATGAGCTGCAAGGCGGCAGGATTTAATCGGCCAAGATCGCTACACTCAATTAGAATGTCAAACTGGCGCTCTTCGGGGCTGCCGGGTTCTGGAGTAGGTCCCAAAAAGACATTGGTTGATATCTCAGAAGCCTCTGTCATTTCCCACATCTCTAGTCTTTCCTGGTGGAAGAAATCGACAACGTTGCCAGTGAGAGACCCGGACGCGTCAACTGCTACAATCTCGCTCGACTTTTCCTCAAATTTTCGGAAGGGACTTGTGCAGATGAAAGTGTTGTATTCTGGTGGACAGCCGCCCTTGTCAGCGAGCTTCTCGCGCAGCTTCTGCTGGGCAGTGGCAATGTCGTAGGCCAGCTGGCGGTTCTCATCTTGGTCATGGCCGTAGACGATAATGTCTGAAGTTTGAGCAGCCTTGGGAGTCTGGATCTGAAAGTTTCTGACAGAGAACCCTTCGCGAGGATCAGCGACAATAAACTCTTGGGCGGATCCAGGTTTCAAGATCTCGTCAGGGGCAACAGCTCCTTTCAAGCGACAACAAGCGAGGTTACCATCAGCCTTGACAACGATTATGGAACGCAAGCAAGCTGGGGCCCTCCTGGCTGCGCGTCGTCGAGCGGCGAAGAAGGACAGTTGAACTTGGTTTTGAGAATGTAGCCCGTGCATCCAGGGGAAGACCAGGGAAGCTTCTGGTAGAGGCTGGCGGGACGCGAAATCCAGAGCCTCGGATACCTGGCAAGCATCGAGTTCGTAGACGGAAACAGATCCAAGATGGAGGCGGTTGAAGCCATCCGTCGGGTAAAGGATCGACGTCTGTTGAGACCGATCGAGGCTCTCAGGCGACGGCGGAGGGGTGCTTAGCTCATTTGGAGGGGCAGGCCCAGTGGGACAGACTGGGATATGCTTGTTTGGAACAGCGACAGAGCATTGTGTAGAAGCCTTGGCATTTATAGAATCGATGGAGAGTGGTGGTGAGATGGCGGACGAGGGGTGGTGAGGTGCGATGGGTCTGGACAAGGTAACGGTCGCCATGTCAACTACGAAAGTCGCAATTGATACTGCAGCGGTTCAGATACAGAATGTTGGTGGAATGGCGAAGGAGGTGGCGCGAAAGGCGTCGAGTATCGAAAGAGACACGAGGTTATCATCGACTGACAGGTTTGGTTTGGGGTGGTCGTTGTTTGCCAGCAAATCGAAAGACGGTCAGGCGTCAAGAGTAAGAATTGTTGGAAAGCAGCCAAAAGATGCTGTAGTAGAACAAAGGACTGGTTAGAATGACGGTACCATCAAGATTTGAAGGGAAGACAGGCAGCTTGAGCGCACACAGCTTCGTTCTCAGTGCACACTACTCGTACATGTCTGGAAGGCCACATACAAGGGGGGTTTCCTGGGGATAAAGTGTGGGATGCTCGGAAAAGATGGAAACTGGACAAAGCAAGAATAAAAAGGGCGGGGTTATATGGAAAGTTGAGGTTGGACAAGAGGAATGGATGCGAGGAAGGTTGTATTTCGTACACTGTTATCTCTGGCACCTAGTAAATACCTGGGGTTGGGCGTAGGCAGGCGGGCAGGTGAGAATCAAAGATTGGCAGAAAACGGCGATGCAGGCAGGGGCAGCCAGGTGAGAGATGAAGATGAAGACAAGGCAGATCGGACAACGGGCGGCGATTGCAAAAATGGAATCAGATGGCGGTAGTTTTGTTGATATTCGATCGGTGGTGTCAGACGGGAAACCCCGCGAAACAAGGGTGAGCAAGGATGAGGTGGCGGTGCTATGGGATGGGATGGGATGGTGGCTAGGAATCCTGGACTCGTTGCAGGGGGAGAATGGAGAAGAAGTGAAGCCGGCGTGCAAGTGAAGTGAAGTGATGGAGGAGAAGGAGGAGGAGAAAGGGAGAAAGAAAGAAAGAGGAAGGTTACTTGGGTTTGTCGTCGGAGGATTGTTGTTTGCAGACAAAGGTGATCGACGACCAACCCAGTGTCTACGGATACCGGTGTAGATGGGAACTGCCTGCCTAGGTACCCATGGGGTACCGTGTGTAGAGACGTAGGTACTGTAGGTACTAGCAATTGGACTGGAACTACGGCGAGACAACGATAAGACGGCACACGAGGTTGGATACAACAGCAACTCGAAGGCTGCGCTTGTTGGTTCTGAGTGTTGGCTTGGGACTTGGGAAACAGGCAAAGTGCGGTGATAGTGACCCAGCCGAGCATGATGGAGGGCGGCTGGCGCATCATGGCTGGTTGGCGAATCACTGGTGGAGGGAGCTCGGGCCATCCGACTGTTGGTAGGAAAGCGGGGAAGTGACGCCGCTACTGCAGCACCATTGGCTGCGGTGCTGTCATAAAACCGGGGAACCGGCACAAGTACCACAAGGGCACTCGGAAGGAGGGGCTTTGGGGCCGCCTTCCTGCCGCGCGCTATCTTGAGACAGCGACATGGGCGGTACATCAGGTACTCCAAGTGCTCGAGGTGTTCTAGGTACCTCTGGTACTTTGACAGTACCGCCAGGTGCACTCGTGCTGCCTGCTGCCAGCTGCCAGCTGCCAATGGTACCAGTGCACGTCTCGGTGGCAGGTACTCATCGCTTGCTCCGACTTGCAGCTTAGGTACGTAGGGCAATTGATTGCTCTCGCTCCGTGTGTCCAAGGCCTCTATTTGGATGGCTTCATCTACAGTTCTAGGGGGTCAAAGGCGTTTGTTAACCAGATCACATGGCCTATCCGCACTGGGGGTGAGGTGATGGCGCCCCAAAGTGAGGTGAGGTCCTGGTCAAGTGAGGAGGGAGTCCACCAGGGCCCCTGGGGAGGCTGGCAAGCTGGTTGCATTAGCGCCAATGTCCCGGAGCTTTGCTTCGTTAGGCCCAACTCTGTTATCGACGATGGCATCCGGCCGCATATCCATTGACTGCAGAATACATAGTGTCAACAATTCCTGGGGCACCTCCGGACAAGATTATCCAGCTCGCCTTGGACAAGCACCAACCCGAGGCCGTGCATGCTGCGCTATAGCCTCTAGGTAGATACCTAGGTACATATTATATTGCCTCGAGTCGCATCTCACAATCGTAGCGATTTCCACCGTCTTGAGGCGTTCGACTTCCCGGTCTGCAATGCCATTGTCCAAATCGAGCAACTCTCCTCCGACCCCTAGTTAATCAAGGCACCCAAGTTGAAGCTACCTAAGCACATGGAATTCAGTAAATACCTTGCCTAAGTATCCAGTCAGTTTCGCAACGCATCCAATCTTTTACCTTATCAGTATCCGGTACGTACTGTTTGACTGTAGATCGTCTTCACAGTGCACTTCACCTCGGTCAAGTCACCGAGCCACCGAGACATCTTGATCAGGTGTGCTTATCTAAGCGCACTTCTCGAGCATGCGCTTCGCTCACGTGACTTCGCGACACTTTGGTTTGCGGCTTCAGAGCTTGCACGTCACCGCATCACGCTCGTATGCTGCCTCATGATACCAACTCTTCAACTGTCCCGTTATTTCTGTGGAATTCACCGAGGGCGAGTCCCGGTGACGTTTTTTGAGCCAGAATGAAGTTCAACATCGAGTACGTCGTCTTTCCGTGGTTTGATGTTGTGGAAACTCACCACTCTGTGCTATAGTGAGCTGCCGGTGCTCTTCCCGTACCCCAGGATATATCCAGGTATGCCCCCAACAGGCCATGCGTCTCTCTAGGCGTCTTCATAAATGCTGATACATCATCTCTGTCTCCCTAGAGCAATATGCGTGAGTTTTTACAGCACTTGATTCTATACTGTCTAGAGTCCCTCGAGCTGATCAGCCAACCTCGTTTCAAGCTACATGTGCGATCTCAAAAGTACTATATCCGTTCAGATCTTGTCTCGATGCTTCATCCGCTAACATTATCCAGAGACGCTTGATGCTGGTGGTCACTCTGTCCTAGAGATGCCTTCGGGCACCGGCAAGACTGTATCTCTTCTCTCCCTCATTGTTGCCTATCAGCAGTATATGCCTGAGAAGCGCAAGCTCATTTACTGCTCCCGTACGCATTCGTCAAACCCGTCCCCTAGTCGCCAAGTCTCTGGTGCTAACATAAATGCTCTCAGGTACCATGTCCGAGATTGAAAAGGCCCTGGTTGAGCTCAAGGCTCTCATGAAGTACCGGGCTGAGCAACTCGGCTACGAAGAAGAATTCCGTGGGCTCGGGTTGACTAGTCGAAAGAACTTGTGTCTACATCCGTCAGTCAAACGAGAAAAGAGTGGCTCTGTCGTCGATTCTCGCTGTCGAAGTTTGACCGCAGGCTTTGTCAAGGAGAAAAAGGACCGCGGCGAAAATGTCGATGTTTGTGTCTACCACGACGTGAGGCATACTGATCTTCTCTGCCAAGGCATCAAAAGCTAATCACCGATCTAGAACCTCGATCTTCTTGAGGCGCATAACCTGATCCCCAACGGCGTATGGACATTCGACGACATCCTTCGCTATGGCGAGGAGCACAAGCAGTGTCCGTATTTCACGGCGCGTCGTATGGCAAGTCTTGGCATGGGCGATCCCATCTACGTATTCACAAACTAACACAGTGGCCTCAGATGCAATACTGCAATGTCGTCATCTTTTCATATCACTACCTGTTGGATCCCAAAATTGCCGAACGGGTATCAAAGGACTTCTCCAAGGACTGCATCGTCGTGTTCGACGAGGCGCATAACATTGACAATGTCTGCATCGAGGCTCTAAGCACCGACATCACCGAGGACTCGCTACGGAAGGCGACGCGGGGCGCCCAAAATCTCGAGAACAAAATCGCCCAGATGCGCGATACTGACCAGGAACAGCTTCAAAACGAGTATCAGAAACTTGTTCAAGGTCTACGCGATGCCGACGAAGCCCGTCAAGAGGACGCTTTCATGTCGAATCCTGGTAAGAGTTCCCTTGGTAGACTCATGGGCATCTCCTAACGCGCCAGTAGCCCTTCCAGCGGACCTACTCAAAGAGGCTGTGCCAGGTAACATCAGAAGAGCTGAACACTTCATCTCTTTCTTAAAACGGTTCATTGAGTACCTCAAGGTACAGTCACCACGGCGCATCAGTATCGTGTTTTTTTAGTATACTAACCATGTCTCTAGACTCGGATGAAGGTCCGCCAGGTTATCTCGGAAACGCCACCATCGTTTCTAGCTCATCTCAAGGAGCACACTTTTATCGAGAAGAAGCCGTTGAGATTCTGCGCCGAGCGCCTTACCTCGTTGGTGCGAACACTGGAGCTTACCAACATTGAGGACTACCAACCACTTCAAGAGGTAGCCACCTTTGCGACTCTAGTTGCCACCTACGAGAAGGGCTTCCTTCTCATTCTGGAGCCATACGAGTCGGACACTGCCGAAGTGCCCAACCCCATCCTTCACTTTACCTGTCTCGATGCTGCAATCGCCATTAAGCCCGTCTTTGAGAGGTTCTACTCGGTCATCATCACGTCAGGAACAATCTCGCCCCTGGAAATCTACCCCAAGATGCTTGACTTTGCCACTGTGATCCAGGAGTCGTACGCCATGACCTTGGCTCGAAGATCTTTTTTGCCAATGATTGTTACGAGAGGGAGTGATCAGTCCTCGATTTCGACGAGTTTCCAGGTCCGCAACGAGCCAAGTGTCGTCCGCAACTATGGAACGTTGTTGACTGATTTTGCCAAAATCACACCCGACGGCATGGTCGTCTTCTTCCCCTCATACCTCTACATGGAGTCCATCATCAGCATGTGGCAGGGAATGGGTATCCTCGACGAGGTCTGGAAGTACAAGCTCATCTTGGTCGAGACGCCCGATGCGCAAGAAACGTCGCTTGCGCTGGAGACGTACCGCACGGCCTGCTGCAACGGCAGAGGCGCCGTGCTTCTCTGTGTCGCACGAGGCAAGGTGTCGGAGGGAATCGATTTCGACCACCAGTACGGCCGAACTGTGCTCTGCATCGGCGTTCCGTTCCAGTACACGGAATCCCGTATCCTCAAGGCGCGACTCGAGTTCTTGCGGGAGACGTACCGAATCAAGGAAAACGACTTTCTCTCGTTTGATGCCATGCGGCATGCCGCGCAGTGCCTCGGTCGAGTCTTGCGCGGCAAGGACGACTACGGGATCATGGTGCTCGCAGATCGTCGGTTCCAGAAGAAGAGGACCCAGCTGCCCAAGTGGATCAACCAGGGTCTGCTCGAGGCCGACGTCAACCTGAGCACCGACATGGCCATAAGCAGCGCACGAAGGTTCCTGCGCACAATGGCCCAGCCGTTCCGGCCCAAGGACCAGGAGGGCATCAGCACGTGGGGCTACAAGGACCTGATGGAGCACAAGGAGAAGATGGACCTGGAGAAGATTCAGGAGCTCGAGGAGGCTGCGCAGAGGCCGGCGCCGCCGGCGCAAAACGGCGACGAGTTTGGGTACGACGACGAGGAGGCGGAGCAGGACATGATGGAGTTGGAGGGCTTCTAAGAGATGCGACCATGTTCCGCATTTGTTCCCGTATACGAGGGTATTAGTGGCGCAACCCCTGGTTTGGCTGATGAAGAGAGGAAAGAGTATTGGGCTCTCTTCTGGAAAAGTGTAATATTAGAATCCTTCTGGGTAGGTACTCGTTATAAAGCGTGCAAGCAATTCCATCTATGCTAATGCTGCCAACGACTCTAAAGCGCTATAAATATGAATCTATACTCACGAAATCGATCATTTTGCCCACAAAGCATGGTCCTCATGCAGGACTCACATCACCCGCAAGTCTAGTTCGACTCCAAGCATCTGCATACTAGAGTAGATTAGATTCAAGAAGGGATATCAATGTTGCATGGCAAAGAATGAGCTACAATGATGGACAAATGAAAAGGGCATGGATATGGAGACCATGCCGGGCCCAGTCAGAGCTTAGGCAGGCACCATCCTCTTGGCAGCCTTGACAGCGCGCATTACTGGGAGAGTATGAGCACGGCCGGGCCGGCGGCCAATCTCGACGCACAGCATGCGGATAAAGTCGTGGTTGGTCCAGTAGCTGGTATGGGCGCTCAGCATGTTGAGGTACTGGATCTCGAGGGGCCCTCCGCCGGAGCGCAGCAGCCAGTCGATCTGGCCATTATCGTTGAGTAGAAAGGCCTTGCGCTCGGCAACTTCCTCGCGGGTGAAGTCGTGGACCTCTAGCTCAAGCTGGGATGGCAAGCGAACAGCGGGCGGCGGGCGATGGCCGTCGGATGCAGGAGCCGGAGCGGGGCCGATGCCCGGGACGACGGAGCGAACGGCATCGCCGACCGACTTCCATAGGGAGGCGGCGGTGGATGGTACGTAGGCAGTCCTGAGGCTGGCTGAGTAGACAGGATCAATGGCGCCTGTCAGCAAGTAGGCGATGGGGTCCTCCTTGGCGAGGACATTGTAGATGTTGTCGACGGCCAGACAACCAAAGGAGCCAGCGTCGCCAGTAACGTCTTGGGAGTCAACGTCGACCGGATCGGCGCCAGATTTGGCGCGGCCGCGACGGGGTATCAGCATGCCGCGCTCAAGTAGAAGGAAGAAACCAGCGGGACTACCGGCGAGGAAGAGGTTGGTGGTGTCAAACTCAAAGAAGCGCGTCTCAGGCTCGCCGCGGGCTGGGTCAAGCGGCGTCACGGCCGTGGGCTGGCGAGACAGCACGTCAAGAGCCATGGCGCTTCCAAGCGAGTGAGCGACAAGATGGACGCGGCCCGACTTGGCGAAGCCTGGGTTGTTGCGGCACCACAGACGGTAGACACGGTTGGCCTCGGCGACCATGGCCGTGATCATGCGACCCTTGTGATGCGACATGTAAAAGGGGATATCGAACATGACGTCCGATATGATACTCCGCACTGCCGGGATCGTCTTGGGCTCGATATCCTTGAGCCCGAAGCCATCGGCTGCGGCCTGGTCCTCCTCTTGCGCCGGCCCGCCATCCTCAAACGAAAGCCCCGTGCGCCAGTTCAGCGGTAGGATCATGAGCCCGTTGTAGTCTTTGCGGAGCACCTCCTGCACGGGCGGGCTCTGCATCTCCATGTTGATAGCGCGTCGGAACCCGTTGATGGCGTGTGTAAAGTGGAAGCTCTCGACTCGCTCCGCAAACTTCTGGCCGATGCCGTGAGCCACAAGCACCAGATCCGACACCTGGCCACGGTCCTTGTCCGCCTTGCACGCCGAGCAGACGCCCTGCCCACTGCTCTCGTGAGATTCATCCGCCGCCGAGGCACCTACTTTGCCGGATGGCTGCTTCTTATGATGTACGCGCTCCCACTTTGGCCGGCTGAAGCCGCGGACAATAGGAATGCCGACTGTGAGACCCTTGGCGATCTTGAGGATAGGTCGTCGCCCGTAGTAAGCCGAGGGCTTCAGACTCGGCTTGAGGAGGAAAGCCTGAGTTGCGTTTTTGTAAATGACATGGTAGTTGGGAAAGGGGCGAGAGGGCATCTCGGGCCTCGTCTCAAAGATCGGCTCCAAAGATCCTTCTGCTGCGGCCTCTCCCCTAAAACAGCGAGCGGCACAAAATGCATCAGATGAGACTAGAGGCTCTGAAGTGTTTTCCTCGTCGTCGTCGTCGCGATCGTTGCCACCGCCGCCGCTGATGCCCTCGTCTTCAGGCCATAATCTATGGGAAACCTTTTCCTCGCCAAGTGGCCCAACGTCAATGGCACAACGCAACTCGTCGCGCCACGTCTCGGCCCATGGTTTAAGTTCGTTGTATCCAGCCTCGAGCTGATTCGCAACTGCGGGTGGTATTGGAAGCATCGTGTCCCTAGACCAAGTCAATCCTCATCCAACTCATGCATCTTATCTGGAGTATTGGTCGAACCTGTAAAACCAGGTCGCTCTCATGACGACCGCAACGTCATTGACGGGCGACCAGTAGATGGGCTTCATGTGGAGTGCCGGTAACGAGACCATGTGCAGCCTGGATACGCCCACGGCCACTTCCACCATGTCTGGGGCATAATTCCCCTCTGGCTGCTCGGTCCTCTCGGAAACGGCTGTCTCGAGCTCCTGTAGCACGACAGCGCCACCACGACCTTCATCAGCCCCCTTGAGGCGGTTCATGTGCGTGACAGGGGCGTTTGCGCGGGAAAGGATGTCGGATGGAGTTCCCCCCAGGTCGTCGGGGCTGCCCACTCTTACAAAGGGCTTTCCGGATATGCCGTCACCGGGCCCTGGCGGACATGGCACAGTCAGGCTGCCAACAGGTGTCTGGTTCCGCGACGACTGGCCTCCCGCCTCCGAGGCAGTATCAACAGGTCCCCGACTACTCGACCGGTCCCCACCAAGTGTATTTCGGCCGTCGTGAGGCGATTTGGAGAGGCGAGCGACAGGGGGAGGGGCCGCATTCGACTTTGACGCGGCCCGCGAGCGAACAGATGTGAGCCCTGAAGAGGAGGGGCGTGACTCGGTAGGGGGGATGGCTTCCTGGTATCGGCGTGCCAATACGACGAGAATCTGCTGCAAAACCTTGTCAACTTTCAAGGCAGGATTGCGCCTTCTGACAACTGCGCAGAAGGTCTTGTCAAGCTCGGCCGGCACCTCGTGTGAGAGTTCTGAGCAGCAGACGGGGACGGGGCCACTGGGTAGAGTCAAATCGGGGGGCTGGTAAGTATGGCGGTGCTTCTCCCAGTGCTTGGAGGAGATGGTCTGGACAAGCAACGCCAGCTGATCCGCCTGTTGGCGCTCATCACGAGCATCGAGCTCTTGGTCCCGCACAAGTCCCTCGTGGACACGGCGACGGGCATCCGACATGAGGCCCAGCCAAGCCTTTTCCAGCGCAATGTTGTCGCCGCGCGAAAAGGGCCGCAGCTTGCTCCGGGCAGCCTTGGGCTCTGAGGCGGTCGGAGCTGCACCAGTGGACAGGGGATCGTCGATGGGTATAACGGACGAATAGAAGAATTGAGCCTCTACAGGCGGCATGTCGTCGTCTCGATGGACACGGGCGACGGGGGCGAGGCGGCACTTTGGCCCAAACGTGTGGACTTGGTCGCTGCCTGCCATGATGAAGACTTGGAGATGTAGACCGAAGCTGCAGAGCTACGCGGAGGCATCCAACAGCGTAGGTAGGTAGTTGGCAATGGCCAGGCCATGGGCCAGAACGTAGATGGATGGCAAAAGACAATAGAAACCCGGTTGTCTGCCTGTGTAAAATAGTAGATACCTAGAGGTAGTTGGCAAGATTCACCAAGAGATCGAGGCCAACGGCGGGCGATGACGTGGGGACGTCAACAGCTGGTCGCGGATCTCTGCCAGCGGCTTTAAGTTATGGGGCTGCGTGGAGAGTACCTTGTAAGTACCTGGTAATTGGCAAGCAAGTATCGGTGGGGTACTGGAGTGCTCGTTTACCAGGCCAACTCTCGTGATGCCTGCACAGCAGGTACCTGCTTCACGATAGCAGTATTTGGGAAGAGACAAGTAAGATATTTTATCCATGTGGCATTGCACACAGTGATTTCCATGTTGGCTGGCATCGCATTGTCTTCATCCAATTGCCGAGATGAGGCCATCTGACCGGACAACGCCTATCAACAAGAAACTTGCGAGGTACTTGAGCGGACGAAAGAGCTACTCCGAGTCGGACCAGTAAAACATTGTTTTCACATGCACAGGCACCCGCGTCTGATAACTCACCTTACCCTGTATCCTAACTTACATGCTGTATGGGAATTGTTCTTGTTGATCGAGGCAATACTCCTTGGCAGTAAATGATGCCTTTTGTGACTCTACGGGATGCCCAATTGAGATCCATTCAACAACCCAAGCTCGATGACGAGCTGATACGACTGGTCCGGAAATCCATGGCAGCGTGGTAACAGCGTTGCCACTCCCCGCGATTCGGATATAACCAACCTCGCTCGCTCGCCATGCACTGGACCAGTCGTGGACTGACTACGTCTCGCCCACACAGACTCGGCGACAGCGGCCTCAAGGTCTCCAAAATCATCTTGGGATGCATGGTCTTTGGAAACCCCAACTGGCAAGGCGCGCCCTGGACTCTCGGCGAGGAGCAAGGTCTTGAGCTTCTGAAGAAGGCCTATGACTTGGGCATCAACACTTGGGTGCGTACGACTCAATCCATGAGTACCTGGGCATCTGGTTAGCCGCTTGACGCAGGATGGCTGACACTTGTCCAGGACACGGCCGACTTCTACTCCAACGGCGCATCTGAAGTCACCGTGGGGAAAGCCCTCAAAGAGTACAACATTCCTCGCAGCAGGGTGGTGATTCTCAGCAAGGTCTACTTTCCCTTTGACGAGGGCGAGACGAACCGAATCGCGCCTGTCAACGACGGTCCGACTGTAAACCAGATGGGACTTTCTAGGAAGCACATCTTTGAGGCTGTCGACAGCTCGCTGAAGCGTCTCGACACGGATTACATTGGTGAGTCACTTGATTTCCTGTCGTCTCGGCACAAGCAATGCATGGTTGGGTGGCGGGAATGGAACCCCAGTAGATATCAGGGTCTAGGAAGCCAAGTCAACCGATCTTTAGGCAGGCTTCGGCTTCGGCCCGCGATGGCGTAGGCCCCCACCAGGCCACAAAGGGTAACCACCGGAGGATGCACTATAGCATGCAGCAAGGAAACAATCGCGATGGATGGTGCTCCCGCTCACATGTACATGCATGGGTGCTCCGATGGGGACGGGGCCCGGGCGATGCGAGCACGATACGCATCATCTTTCCCTACATACACAGGCGGGTCTGTGCTGACGACTAGGAAATCTGCCATACAGACGTACTCCAGATCCACCGCCTGGACCGGGAGACGCCGCCCGAGGAGATTATGCGGGCGCTGCACGAGGTGGTGGTGTCGGGCAAGGTGCGCTACATTGGCGCGAGCTCCATGTGGGCGTGGGAGTTTGCGCGGCTGCAGCACATTGCAGAGTCAAAGGGATGGAACAAGTTCATCTGCATGCAGAACCTCTACAACCTCGTCTACCGCGAGGAGGAGCGGGAGATGATTCCGTTCTGCAAGGCCAGCGGTGTAGGCATCATCCCGTGGTCACCTCTGGCACGTGGACTGCTTACCCGGCCGTGGGGGACAGGGCAGAGCATGCGGTCGCAGAATGACCGGTTGGGCAAGGCATGGAACGCAGATGCCAGCGAGGCTGTCGTGAGGCGAGTCGAGGAGCTGGCGCAGAAGAAGGGCATCAGCATGGCGGTGCTGTCGACGGCCTGGGTGCTGCACAAGGGCTGCTGGCCGATCCTGGGCCTGAACAAGGCTGAGCGCATCGACGAGGTGGTTGCAGCCGTCGGGGTCACGCTGACGGATGACGAGCTTGCGTTTGTCGAGGACGAGTATAAGCCGCGGGCTGTGACGGGGTTCTAGGACGCGTGCCGTCTGCCTCGCCTGTAGAGTAACATCAGTAGTAGCATCAGCAGTGGCATCAGCAGTGGCATCAGCAGTGGCAGCAGCAGCAATGCAGTGGCAGCAGCAGCAATGCAGTGGCAGCAGCAGCAATGCAGTGCTCTATCAAGCTAGCCAGGCACACTTTTCCCAGGTGCATGACTTGTGATGCATGAGAATGGGATGAGATGGGACGATGGCCAGTTGACCGGTTGGCCGACTTGGATCAGTCGGATAGCCAAGTTGCCCAACTTGGAGCGCCACGGCGGTAATCAGGCGTCTCTCCCCGCTCGCCTGTCACTCTTGTCCTTGCTTGGCGCCTTGATCCCGCCCTTTCCGACTTGTCGTTCCTGGTTGTTTTCGTCCATCTGCGCGTAAAGGCGGTTGGGCGGGTGGGCGGATGAAACGTCGTGTATGGAGTAAGCACGCTATGCTTACCGACAAACGTGATCCAATGGTTAGCCGCCGCTGCCTGGTGTATGTAGCCGAAACGGTGTTAAGCGCCGAAGCTTGCATTAACAATTTGACATCCTGCCTTTTATCTCCTGCGTCTACCGCGTGCGGCGTATGCAAACGTACGCGTACACGCACAATGATGGCGGATCAAGGTTGGATGTCGATTGCCTCGTTTAGGAAGAAGGAGGCCGTCCTCGTGGTTCCACCAATCGCAACAGGTAGTATGTAGGTCTAGTGCTCAGCCACTGCTCAGCCAGCCGCTGCCAATGTCCTTGTCATTGCTATTGCTATTGCCATTGCCATTGCCATTGCCATTGCCATTGCCATTGCCATTGCCATTGCCATTGCCATTGCCATTGCCATTGCCATTGCCGTTGCCTGACTTTGCTAGGGAGACAGGGGAGCGGGTCTCTTGTTGGCTTGACCCGGTCGGTTACTTGACTTGCATGCTGGACTGTTGGTTGCCATTGGAAGAGTGCGAGTTGGTCTGCCTGCCTGAGATCAGCTGGCGGTGGTTGGTCGTCTCAATCATCAGTGGATGATTGTAGCGGATACTTTTACCCACACCTTGGGCTTGGCTGTGTCGGCGGCAACTTGAGCCAACTGATGGTAATTCTGGGCAACTTCCGCAAAGGGCACATGTATCTTGTACCGACGGGTAGCGCACACTGTGATGGGGGCACTGTGCCACCTTCTCCTGCTGGCTTAGCTCTTCTCAAGACCAACTCCAACCTCAACTCCAACCCCAACGGCCACACACCATTGCTGCAGCAGACCAACTTGACAAGTTACTGACAAAGATGCCAAACTTAGCAGCATCCATGCAGGCAGCTTGGCCTGGCCTGGCCTGGCCTGGCCTGGCTCTCCGCCGGTGCCTTGGCCCTGGCAGCGACGCGGCAGCAACGTGAATCCTTCCGCTCCCCGGTTTTTGTTTTCATCACCGACTGCCATGTCCGGGATAGGCATCCGTATGGTAGCATCGTACCACGTGGTCTGTCCTGTGACTGGAGAAAGCGCGGCGGCCGTTTCTGGGATGAGGATGATGGGCCGCTTCTGCAGGGACAAGGGAAGCGAGTGAGCTCTGCTGGCTCTCAAAGTTCGTCATGTTGCGGCTTGGCTTGCGACTCGACGTCGTACCCAGACGTCGAATCTAGTCCCAACGGGGCTTGGCCTGGGCCTGTCTCGCACGACACGACGTGGTCCGTTGCTACCCCGTCGTCCCAACGCATCTTGGCCTGTTACCAACTGGGCGAACCCCTTCCAAGCCCGCTTTTCTCGGCCGGGTCTTTGAGTTTGTGCCTCTCCGTCTGCCTCTGATTGACCAGGCCAGCAACGAGCGAGTCGAAGAGAGCTGAGGCTGTCGAGGCAGAATGGGGACGGGCAGACGGAGACTCCCATCGCGGTTCTCAGTTGCGGGCCATGCACCCATCCTTCATCCGCCCCATCCACCCCGTCCCATCCCATCCCATCCCATCCCATCCCATCCTTCTATCCTATCCCGTCCCGTCCATCCTGTCCTGGGTGCATCGCATCGGATGGTGGCCGACAGGCTGCCCTTTTCTGGCCGCGCTGCACGCGAGCCCCGACTTGGCTCTGTCTCTTGTGGTTGTGGCCCGTGGTGAATGGGGGATTCCAGAGTGTGTACAAACGTACAGTACATGGTAAGCATGGGGGCCATGTGTCATTACATGGAATAAGACCCAAAGACCCATCGACTCCGGCGTTTGGTTCTCCAAGTGGACCTGGCGTCTTCGGCTGTCGATGGAGCCAATGTCACCCAATCTTTGCTTCGGCCGCTGCTCAGCGCTGGGCTGGGATGAGATGATGAGATGCTGGCCCTGCGATCGCCCGCTCCAATAAACGGGTTCCTCATTTCTGGTTTCTGCCGTTGCCCGCTCTAATAAACAGGCTCCTCATTTCTGGCTTCTGGCCTCTGGCTTCTGGCCTCTGGCCTCTGGCTCCTTGCCTCTGTTGGGTTCTCGACGTTGGTTCCGCTCCCAACATGATGCTCAAGCATTACATCGTCTCGAGCCTCTGTTGATTCTCAACTCCCCTGGGTCAGCTCCTATTGCGTATCCGATCGGCCCAGTCAGTGATCAGCGCCATTGATCTCAGCTCTGCCTCGGCCGTACAGAGGTATCATCGTCGGTTCTCCGCCCTCAGCCTCGAGATGCGCCTGCGCTCGATACTACCTCGACCACTACATGGTTGGTGAGGTGAGCAAAGATCCCTGGGCCAGGTCCCTCATTTCACCTCCGAGACCCCGGACTGGGCTACCTCGACGCTCCCAAGCCCTACGTGTAGTCCTGTACTACGACTAGTACTAGCATCAGCACGATGCCGTCTCCCCCATCATCTCGGCCCCCTGTTGGCGGAGCTGGATCCTGCCACCACCACCACCACCGCCCGTGTTTAAATTCATCGACAACCGTGGTCCATGGTCTCTTTGGTCGCCCGGCATACTCCGCCCAGTGGTTCCTCTTAAAGTGTCTTCCATGTTTGCCGTTATGTTTCCCACTCGTCCCACACCCTCGGCTGCGTACCCCCCTTCCCGGTCTTGTTCCTGATAACTCGTCGACCCCAACCGACGTCAACTCTCGATCAAAGCCTCTTCCTTTGGCCAGATGCAACCAACTATCCCATATCTCACTCTTCTCAAAATATCCAATACGTTGCAGTTGCAGTTGTCCTCCAGCTCCCAAGATATCCGCCACGCCCACACTGCCCGCGATCCAAACTGCTGCCAACCCCTGACTGACCTGACATTGATGCTCGGCGTGAAATGTCGAGACCCAACCTATTGCTGCTTGCTGCCATTGTTCGCTCGGGCTATTTGTAGCACTCTTTCCGCTCGCCTCGTCTCGCTTCTCGCCAAGTAGACGGGCGCTCTGCAGGTTCGACATGGAACTCTCTCCTTCCTCGCTACCCACATCTCCATCTCCAGTCCCGCTTCAACAGACACTTTGCAGCTCGCCACCTTCGTCGCCTGAAACCTTCTGCTCCTCGGAAGCTTCTCTTCCCAGCCATCCCTCTCCAACTCGCCTGGCCAGCCCGCCGTCAAATCACTGCATCAACTTTTCTCTCGCGCCGTTGGAGCGAGACCCCAAAGACGTTGCCCTTGTGCACTCCGACGCCATGAGCCACGCTCCTTGGATCATGACCGACGACGTGGGCACGGCAGTCTCATCGTCGTCTTCGGCTGTGCCCAACAGTCTGTCTGCCGAATACGATCCCTTTGCACCCTATCCAGCCTATCTCCCGGCATCATATACTGGCCAAGCATCGTATCAATCCCTTATCCGTCACGACTCGGCGCTTCCACCCTCGCAATCGCAATTAGCAAATATACCGAATCGGACCTCATCCATGCCCACACGGCCAGCTTTCGGCTACGTGCACGATCAAGCGTCTGCCCACAGAGTCAGGCCAGAGGGCTTGACCACGCACCAAATAGGTTCTGACCGACACTCCAGCAACTACTCGGTGGCGGGCCTTTCCAACGCTCAATATCTTACGGATGGGTCGCCTTTCCAGTCTACAGCCCAGTCGTACTTGGGCGAGCCAATGGTACCAATGTGGAACAGACAGGACGATGACGCCTCGCAGTTTGTGATGGATGCGCAAGCTCAAGCATCCGAGTCGGGACAGGACATGCGGTTGGTCAAGGCGGGCAAGACGAAACGGTCAACCAGGAAGCATACAACAAAGGACGAAGCAAACTTCCAGTGCGAAGTCAAAGGCTGTGGAAAATTCTTCAGCCGAAGTTACAATTACAAGTCGCACCTCGAGACTCACGACGAAAAGCGAGAGTACCCATTCCCTTGCCCCGTGGATGGTTGTCTCAAGAGGTTTGTTCGCAAGACAGACCTGCAGCGACATCACCAAAGCGTTCACATGAAGGAGCGTAACCACGGCTGCGACTACTGCGGACGTCTTTTTGCTCGCAAGGACACCCTCCGAAGGTTAGTACCAGGCTCGAGATAGATCCAAACCCTGCTCGACTTCGCACGCAAGACACAGTTTGTACTAATCTCGCTGAGGCTGAGCAGACACATGGAGGACGGCTGCTCTAGACGGTTTGACATTCGAAATATTAGCCTACAGGGCGAAGGCTACGGCTCGATGAACCTAGTGAGCCAATCCGACGCAAACCGCGTTGCGCACTCCTCAGGACCCTTTTCGCCTCTTCCTACAGGGCCCATGCCACCATCTTCATCTTCGTCCAGATCTCGCAGATTTGACGCCATGGATTTTGATGCAAGTCACGAGCATTCGTGGCACAAGTAATGAACGACCTGCCACTCGGTCATTTCGACACAACCGGCCTCGATGTACGGATCTAGCTCTTGATGCCCGTCAAGTGGATCTTGCATCCTGTTGGCCCAAACCCAACTCAACAGCCTCAGAAACACAAAATAAGTGGCGAATGCCGTCTTAGATGTTTCCTCACCTCAGAATATACATCTCATCCATCGTCATTGGAGCTAGAACCCGGCGACTCAGTCACGTGGATTCTATCATCTGTTGCGCTTCTCGGCCGAGTCGTCGTCCTGCACGAAAAGATGGCCAGCATCTTCGCAGTTGAACGGAACCTTCAATCCTTGCCACAGAATGACGTGCAAAAGAAGAGGCGCTGAGAATAAAAAAGGTTTTAGGCAGACAAGAAATGTTTGTAGAGTCAATTTTGACTTTATATCTTGGTTGAGGCAGATGGACCGCTCCTTAATCAACAAGCAAACACGCTCTGGCTGTCACGAATAGATGGTGCCAACTTATGATGATAAATGCAGCGATTTTTTTTATTTTCTTTTCTTTCCCCCCTCTTTCACAACAGGCTCGGGATTGAGCCTTGACAGTTTATACCCTGCCAGGGGCTGCCAGTGAGCAGGGCAATGGATAAGAAGACTTTTCCAGACTCAAGGATCGACGTGAAGCTCGCAGTTGGCCAGGGGGTTGGGCTGAGCTTCAGCAGCTTGTCTATTATCGGCGCTTGAAGAATAGAAGAGACGGGCCGGGAATACCACAATCAGAAGGTGGACTGGTGCAAGTTCTCGGGCTGTCGAGCCCGGAAAATAGGGCCACAGTATTTCGTATCTACATTGAGGCACTCGTTTCCCTGAAGCGGGTGTGAGAGCACGCACGTTGTGTTTGTGCTCCTCCCTGTTACAATACATGATCCCATGACGAGGCCAGAAGCCATATTATACATTGCGTGACTTTCTCTGCATCCTTTGGATACCTGTTTCGTCTTCCTGTCCATTCCTGTTTTATTCGCAGGCCCATCGAAAGCGTCATCATGCAAAGCCTTTGGCAAGCGACCAAAAGTTGTCCATCTTGGTACGAGCCAGCGCCTCCCTAGCCTCGGCATCCGTCTCGCAGACCTTGCTCCCCCACTTGCGAAAGGCTCGGGCCTTTTCCTCGCCCTCAAAGACGAGTTTGCATTCGTTCATGGACATGTCCTTGAGCTCGCCGCTCTCCGTCTCGGCGACGAGCCAGTCGCGGAAGACGGGCTGGCGGCCCTCGCGCTTGCGCGTGGGTGCATTCTCGGTCCAGTCGATGCGGTTGAGCATGAGCTTCTTGAACTTGTTGATGCTCCACTCGCCGCCCTCGACAATGATGAGGTTGAACTTGGGGTGGAGGATGCAGGTGCCCGTGAGGGCGAGCTGGTCGGCGTTTTTGCCAATCTTGTAGCGGTGCTGGCCGTTGGCCAAACTGCTGATCTTGAAGACGAGCATGTGGATGCCCTTTTCGGCGTCCTTCTGCTGGTTGGTCGCCAGCTTCTCGTGCTGCTGCTCCTTGGTCAGCTTGCGCTCGTCGTTGCCCTCGACGTGCTTCTGGTGGCGATCTGCAATTTCGCGGTTGACACGAGCCTCGACGGCCGTGGGGTCCTTGACAGCGACTGTTGCCACACGTTAGCCATGGTTCCTAACAAAAAAAAATGGTAGAGACGCAACGTACCATCTCCCAGGACCCGCATCAGGTTGCCCTTCTTCACCTTGGGCGGGGGTGCCGGCACCAGGCCGAGACGGATCTTGGCTTGCATCTCCTTGAGTTCGGCCATGCGGCGTTGGCGACGCAATTTGGCCTGCTCGCGTGATGTGAGGAACATGGGCTTTGGCGCGGGTACGTGGCGGTCCTGCGGTGGTTCCAGGGCAACGGGGTGCTGGATGTACTCTGTGATGATGGTGTCGGGTGTCGTGAGCTTCATCTTGGAAGGGTCGTCGAGAGCGTCGTAGCTTGTGCCGTCCACCAAGCCCTCATCCCACCACTCGATTTCCGGGGGTGCCTCCACGACAAAGTTGCGCTCCACATCTAGATCCTCGTCGATGCCGGCCTTGCGCGTTTGCTCGGCGATGCGCTTCTTCATGGCCTCGAGCGCGGCCTGTCGACGCAGCGCATTGGCCTGCTGGATGTACTTGCCCTTTTGGTTGAAGATGAGCTGCCGGGACTCACGGGCGCGGCCACCCGATGGCTGTGCGGAGAGGCTAGGGTCAAAGTAGGGGTTCTCGCCATTTTTCATCGCTGGGCTGCCGGGGGACTTTCCGGCGCCGTCCTGGCCGCGGGGCGAGGGCGCATTATCGGTTCGCGGGCGGGATGACGAGGCGTCTTTGGTCTTGCTTGGGGGCTTCCAAGAGCCGAGGTCCTCGAGGGCTGGGTGGAGGCCGACGTTGAGGCCGCCCTTGGCTTTGCTGGTACCGATGGCGGCGGCGACGCGAGCCTTGAGAGCGGCCATGCGGTCGGCGGTGGACTCGGGTTTCTGGATCCGGGAAGAAGCATCATGCCTGGGCCCGAGACCGGGGGACGCACTGTTCTGGCGGTCCATTTCTGCGAGGAGTGGCCGTGTGTCTCTGTCGCAGATGGCGAGTTGCTGCTGCGCGCTGTACGTTTATAGAGTCGGGTCGGCAGCGCAGCCGTGCGAGGCGCGGGGAATGGCGAGTGCCCTGCCTTGTCGCTAGAAGCTCAGGAGATTCGAGATGCGGGTGCCTTGATTGTCGCAATCGCCTGGATCTGATGGAGATTCCAGAGAGACGCAATCGCAGGTGGTAGGCGATGGAAGCTGGCGATGACGATGGCGATGGTGATGGGAATGGAGATGGAGTTGGAGTTGGAGTTGGAGTTGGCTGTGGGAATGGTGGTTCCCGATGGTGGAGCAGCCAGCTTTCCCAGGCTTGCCAGGCTAGCAGCTGCCGGCGTAAAAATTCTGCCAAGGCGCACCGCCAAAAATTTGTTTCCAACCTCGAGCGATCTCAGCCCCCACCATCACCATCGCCAACCACCACCTCCAAGACTTCATCCTGATCGGGGCATGGACTCGTCCCCTCATCTCCTCCTCTCGACGTTGTCCGGCTGTCAATTCCCCGCGGTCGACCGCGTCGCCGCCCCGTCGCCATGAATATCGCCCAGCCCATCGCCTCCGCTGTGGAGAGCGTCGAATTCACCTTTCTCTCCCCCAAGGAGATCCGCGCCATCTCCGTCAAGCGCATTGAGAATGACAGCACCTTTGACAATCTGTTAAACCCCGTGCCCGGCGGTCTTTACGACCCGGCTCTGGGCTCCTGGGGCGATGCACCGTGAGTCTAGGTCCCGTTCTATTGCTGCTGCCGCCGCCGCTATCCTGCCACCATTGTTTTTGATGGTTAACCTTTGTTTTGTCTCTCTGCGCAGATGCACCACTTGTAACCTCAACCAGGCCACCTGCCCCGGCCATACTGGCCACATCCAGCTCCCAGTCCCCGTCTATCACCCCGTCTTCATGGATCAGGCCTACCGTCTGCTCAAGGCCACCTGCGTCTACTGCAAGGGCTTCCGCCTTCCCCAGAAGGAACTTCACAAATACGTCTGCGTCCTCAAGCTGCTCCAGCATGGCCTGATCCAGCAAGCACACACCGTGGCTGTCATTGGAGAAAACGACCTGGCAATTGAGCTCGGCGACTTCTCTGGCCTCGAGAGCGAGGCGGAAGAGGAGGGCGGCACCTCGTCTATTGACAATGTGACCCGTGCCAGGGACAAGTACGTCGAGAAATGCCTCCGGGGCGCAAAGGTCAAGCGCGGCGACGTCAAGAAGGGCAAGCACGAAGGCGCCAGCGAGATGCGACGCGAGGTCATTAAGGAGTTCCTTGCCGAAATCACAAAGAAGAGATTGTGCTCCAGCTGCGGTGGCATCTCTCCGTCGTACCGAAAGGACCGCTTCGTCAAGGTCTTTGAAAGATCACTCTCGGACAAGGAGAAGGCCAAGATGGCGCAGAAGAGCTTCAAGCAGCGCGACGCCATGTCTAGGGTGCAACAGGCTGGATCCAAGCACAAGGCTGACGGCTACTCATCCGACGAGGGCGTCGCCGATGTGGGATCGCCGACCCGTGAAAAGACACGCGCCGAATCCGAGGTTGCCGACGAAGATGTTGACATGGCGGATGCCGATACTAGCGCGCCCACCGCCTCCCAGAGATACATTAGTGCCATGGAGGTTCAGGCCCGATTGAACGAGCTGTTCGTCAAGGAGCAGGAGCTCGTCTCTCTTCTCTACAATGCCAAGCCCCCCACGCGGAGCTCGCCCAAGGTCACACCCGAGATGTTCTTCCTGACCACCCTACTGGTCCCGCCCAATCGCTACCGTCCAGAGGCTAGGACTGGAGAATCTCAGATCTCCGAGGCGCAGCAGAATTCGCTCTACAAGAACATCCTTCGGGGCTGTGGCAGAATTGCGCGGTTCCACAAGGCGCTTCAGGAGGAGAGCGCCGATATTAACCAGCTGCATCAGGCCTGGACCGAATTGCAAGAGGCCATCAACGCCCTGATCGACAAGAACAAGAACCCTGTGCAGGGCGCTGCCGCCGCGCGCAATGAAGATGGTATCAAGCAGAAGCTCGAGAAGAAGGAGGGTCTCTTCCGTAAGAACATGATGGGAAAGCGAGTCAACTACGCCGCCCGCAGTGTCATCTCGCCCGATCCCAACATCGAGACCAACGAGATCGGTGTGCCGCCCGTTTTCGCCACGAGACTGACGTACCCCGAGCCCGTAACGAGCCACAACTTCCGGGATATGCAGCAGGCAGTTATCAACGGTGTCGACAAATGGCCCGGTGCCTTTGCCATTGAGAACGAGAATGGCCAGATTGTTAACCTGCGAAACAAGTCCGTCGACGACCGTATTTCGCTGGCCAACCAGCTGCTAGCCCCAACCAACAGCAGCAATGTCGCCCGCACGAGAAACAAGAAGGTCCACCGTCACCTTACCAACGGTGATGTCGTGTTGATGAACCGACAGCCTACGCTACACAAGCCGTCCATCATGGGCCATCGTGTCCGGGTTCTCCCCGGAGAGAAGACGATTCGAATGCACTACGCCAACTGCAACACCTACAACGCCGATTTCGACGGAGACGAGATGAACATGCACTTTCCCCAAAATGAAGTTGCCCGCGCCGAGGCCCTACAAATCGCCGACACGGATCACCAGTACCTCTCTGGCACGGCGGGCAAGCCTTTGCGAGGTCTGATTCAGGATCATATCTCTGTCTCCGTAGCCCTCTGCAACCGAGATACCTTCTTTAGCAAGGCTGATTACCACCAGCTGGTCTACGCCGCGCTGCGACCCGAGAGCGGTCACATCGTGGGCGAGAGGATCGAGCTTATCCCTCCCGCTGTCATCAAGCCAGTGCCTCGCTGGACTGGAAAGCAAATCATCACCACGATTCTTAAGAACATGCAGCCTCCCAACTGCGGTGGCCTCAGCGTGTCGGGTGAGACGCAGCTCAAGGCGTCCCAGTGGGGCAAGAACTCCGAGGAAGGAGTTGTTCTGTTCCAGGACGGCGAGTTCATTACCGGTATTCTGGACAAGTCGCAGATTGGACCTAGCTCAGGCGGTCTCATTCATGCCATCCACGAAATCTACGGCCCTGCCGTTGCTGGCAAGCTACTGAGTAGTCTTGGTCGGCTGTTGACGAGATATCTCAACATGCGAGCCTTTTCTTGTGGTATGGACGATCTTAGACTTACTCCTGAAGGTGAAAAGGCACGTCTGGATGCGCTCGTGGATGCGAGCAGTGTTGGTCTCAAGGTTGCGTCCAACTACGTCTCCATCGACAAGACGCCAACCGCCGATGACCCCCTCCTACTTGAGCGTCTTGAGGAGGTTCTGCGCGACGACAGCAAGCAGGAAGGTCTGGATCTGCTGGTCAACTCGGACACTCGACTCATTACCGAGGCCATCCAGAACGCATGTATCCCCGATGGTCTGGAAAAGCCTTTCCCGCGGAATCAGATGCAGGCCATGACGACGTCTGGTGCCAAGGGTTCTAGAGTCAACGCCTCGCTCATTTCCTGCAACCTCGGTCAGCAGGTTCTGGAGGGTCGTCGTGTCCCCCTCATGGTCAGCGGGAAGACCCTGCCGTGCTTCAAGCCCTTTGAGACGAATGTGAGGGCTGGTGGTTACATTGTCAACCGTTTCTTGACGGGTATTCGTCCCCAGGAGTACTACTTCCATCACATGGCTGGACGAGAAGGTCTGATTGACACCGCTGTCAAGACGTCTCGATCAGGCTATCTGCAGCGATGTGTCATCAAGGGAATGGAAGGCCTCACGGTCGACTACGACTCTTCTGTACGTGACGCGGATGGTTCTGTCATTCAGTTCCTGTACGGTGAGGACGGTCTGGATGTGACGAAGCAGGCATACCTCACAGACTTTAGCTTTGTGCTAAGGAACGTCACGTCGGAAGCGGCTCAGCTACGTTATGATCCGAGCATTGGCGAGCGCCTCGGTGCCAGCCGCGACACCATTACCAAATACATGAAGAAGGCCGTCAAGCACGCAAAGGCCAACGACCTCAAGGCGCCGGATCCGCTCTCGGGTCACTTTAACCCGGCGACGACTGCTTTTGCGACATCCGAAAACTTTTACGAGGCCATGACCAAGTACATCAAGGACAACAAGGATGGTCTGGTCAAGGAAAAGTCGGACAAGAAGAAGCAGCAGCAGCAGCAGTCCCTCTCCCAGGTGTCGCTGAACCGCAAGAATGCCGAGATGCTGTTTGCGATGAAATATCTGCGATCTCTGGTGGAGCCTGGCGAGGCCGTGGGTATCGTCGCTGGACAGTCTGTGGGTGAGCCCTCGACGCAGATGACGCTCAACACATTCCATTTGGCTGGTCATTCGGCAAAGAACGTGACACTGGGTATTCCTCGTCTGCGAGAAATCCTGATGACAGCCAGCAACAAGATTTCGACGCCGGCCATGACTCTGTACCCCATCGATGAGATGTCGGCGGATGCGGCCGAGATCTTTGCCAAGTCTATCTCAGTGTTGCCACTTGGATTCATCCTGGACAATGTCAAGGTGGAGGAGCGCGTCGGCAAGGGTAAGATGTATGGATTGGCCAAGACGTACCAGGTCAAGCTCAAGTTCTTCCCGTCCGAGGAGTACACCAAGACTTACGCCATCACCGTATCGGATGTGATGGATGCCGTGGAGAAGAAACTCCTGCGCCGACTGTTGGCACTGATGAAGAAGGAGATCAAGAAGCGCCAAGCACAGGCGACCATGGCAACGCCGGAGATTGGCGTCAAGGCAGGCGTGGTGGAGACGGCGGCGCCCAATGCCGAGGCCGAGGTGAACGCGGACGAGGATGATGATGATGATGATGGCGACGACGACGCGACAAATGCCAAGCAACGGGCCAACCGGAGCGAGGCCGTCTCGTACGGTCCCAATGATGACGAGGACGATGCCATTCAGCAGGAGATGGAGCGCGATGCCGACGCCAGTGATGTGGAGGATGAAGGATTCGGCGGCAGCCCCAAGCCAAGCAGCCGACGACGGGCCGGCCAGGACGAGGACGAGATGGATGCGGACGACATCGCGACGGCATCGGCCCAGGCGCGGACGACGCGGGTGGTGGACGAGTACGCCGAGGTGACGGACTTTTCGTGCGACGCGCGCGAGGGCGGATGGTGCAGCTTCGTGCTCGAGTTTGACGCGGCCATCCCCAAGGTGCTGATGCTCAACCTGGTGCAGGCGGCCATCAAGAAGACGGTGGTGCAGGAAATTGCCGGCGTGGGAGCGTGCCAGCTGGTGGAGGAAAAGAAGGTCCGGATGATCCACACGAGCGGCGTCAACCTGCAGGCTATGCAGCGGTACAGCGACTTTATCGACCCGAACCGGATCCAGACCAACGACATTGCGGCGGTGCTCGAGGTGTACGGCGTGGAGGCGGCGCGCAACAACATTGTGGGCGAGCTGTCTGGCGTCTTTGGCGGCCACGGCATCAAGGTGGACAACCGGCATCTCAACCTGATTGCCGACCACATGACGCGCAACGGCGGCTTCACGCCCTTTAACCGCATGGGCCTGCGCGGCAACGTCAGCCCCTTTACCAAGATGAGCTTCGAGACGACGCTGGCCTTCCTCAAGGACGCGGTGCTCGACGGCGACTGGGACGACCTGACGACGCCCAGCAGTCGGCTCGTCATGGGCCGGCTGGGCAAGGTCGGCACCGGTGGCTTCGACGTGCTGACGCAGCTCCCGACGCACCACGTCGATTCCCTGGCTTAGGAGCACCAAGAATGGGCATGATGATGATGCTGGGAGCGACAGAGCAGAGAAGAACTGTGTGAGAGATGTGGACAAACGGAAGAAGAAAAGAAAGAAAGAAAGCATAGACGGGCGTGGGATGGTTGTTGTTGTTGTATGTTCATAATTTGGATTCTAGGTGTTGCTACATGCTGTGCGCAAGGTTGCTTGCTGTTTTTCATATCACGTACTGTCTGTCTGTTCATGGAGAGTTGGTTAGCGAACCAGGTCTATTCTCAATATACTGCTATGAATAAAACGTGAACTCATTTCCGTATGAAGCCTGCTGTCTCTCTTGTATCCTAGCATGCTCCTGGCATACTGGCCGCATTGGGCCTTGAAGATGCTTGTCGGTCACGTGATTTATTTGAAGATTTGTGGTGGCGTGCGAATCTGCACAGCATCAACATGTTCGGGCGCCGCCACTTGGAGAACGGGGCGAGACGTGATACTTGTTGATGCGACGCGTCATGCGCGAGTGGTCGATATTAGTCGCGTTCATGCCGCGATGCCTGCTAATAGTGCGCGGTCGCGATGTCTGCACGCGTGGTATTTTCAAGCTGCAGAAAAACGGTTACATGTTTAGGGGCAAGGTCAAGCAGTGTTCAGGTCAAGATGTTATCATCGACCAGTGGTCGGTTGCATTTGGCAGCGCCCAGAATAATTGGCTGCCCTGGTGTAATGTACATCCCAACTGTATGAAAGCAAAAGGTTCTCATCGTAAACGCCATGATTATCCCCCTAAACCATGATTTCCATCATTTCAAAGCAAAGTCGTGATCCGCCCAAAGTACTCCCAATGTCGTCAGCTTAGTTGCGCTCACCACGGAGGCGGCGGGCCAGCTGGATGTCCTTGGACTGGATGGTGACACGCTTGGCGTGGATGGCGCACAGGTTGGTGTCCTCGAAGAGGGAGACGAGGTAAGACTCGACGGACTCCTGGAGAGCACCGATGGCGGAGGACTGGAAGCGGAGGTCGGACTTGAAGTCCTGGGCAATCTCGCGGACCTGCAGAGGGTGGGATGTTAGAAGACGCGTTGCAGTGAGGTAGAGACGCGTTGAGGGTGCAACTTACGAGACGCTGGAAGGGGAGCTTGCGGATGAGCAGCTCAGTCGACTTCTGGTATCGTCGAATCTCACGGAGAGCGACGGTACCGGGCTTGTAGCGGTGAGGCTTCTTGACACCACCGGTCGAGGGGGCGCTCTTGCGGGCGGCCTTGGAGGCGAGCTGCTTGCGGGGAGCCTTGCCACCAGTGGACTTACGGGCGGTCTGCTTGGTGCGGGCCATTGTTGGTGTTGCTGTGATGGAGATGTCTTGATGGAGTTGTTGATGGAAGATGATGGAGTGGGGTTGTTGGGGGTGAGAGTTGTATGATGTGGGTGTGTGATGCAGGAGGGAAAGTCGAGGAGGAGGGACGGCGGGGGAAGTGCTTTAATAGCTGAGCCTAGCACCTTTGCAGCGCGGCGGCTGATCTGAGGCGCTGGCTGTTGATGCGTGGGGCCCGTGCGCCAAATTGCTCAGTGATGCGCCGCTGGGCGCTGCGCTGTGCTGCAGTGCAGTGCTGCAGTCTTTTTTTTTTTCTTGGGGCCAGCGCGGGCGCCTGTTTCCTGGCTTGCTCCGTGGTCCCCGCCCGCTCTGCCCTGCAGCTCTTCCGCTTTGGGAAATCAGCAACCACTGGCCAATGAAAAAATGGTGTCGGCGCGGCCCACTCGCATGTGCGATTTTCCATTGGCTGGATCCTCGTGCTCTCCCCTTTTTGCCTTCTCTTCTCTTTCCCTTTGTTCTTCCCCACTCGCCCAATGTACCTGTCGCCTTTTCCCCAGGCTGCAGCGCCTGGCTCCTGGGATGGCCCAACTGGCAGTCTCCAGGTACGTACCGCTGCGGTACTTGGGCCCAGGAGATGGCAATGGATCGGGTTGGAGATGGCCATGGAGATGGCCATGGAGACGAGTGCTCCGTCTCTACTCCGTACATACCTAGCAGTGAGTCACATGGATCCAGGTTTGGTATTCAGTATGATTATTTAGGCTCATCGTGGGGTGAATGTAGTTGTGCGTATTGAGTTGCCATGTTCAACTGTCAGAGTATTGTTGGAGATGTAGTTCACGAGTGTAGCTTATCTGGTTGTCTGAACGAGGAATAATCCTCACGCTTCAATAACCATGACTCACAACGAACTCAACCCAACCCGTGACCCTGCAAATACATCCAAATAGAGTGCTTCAGCCTAGAATGCAACTACCATCCATTACATGATCGCCACCGCGTGCAACAAGCAGCATCTCCGGCTCCAGAACATGTCTCCAGGGTAAGCGCGCATTCAGCCCACATCTACAGCCAGTGCAGCCAGCGTAGTGGCCAAGCGGCTGACGGAGCCAAAACAGCCGATCCGCAGACTCCCATTGGTGCACTGGAACCCCACCTGACCGCAATAGTGATTCTGATTCCGATGGAGGGATGGAATTCACACCAAAAATGGGCGCCCCATTTACGCGTGCGCGGGGGCCTTATTTTTTCTGGTTTGGTTATTAATTGGTGCACCGATTTATTTTGCCGACCGCGCCTGACCGACCCAGCCTGGCAAGGGGGCCAAGCCAAGGCTTGCAACTGATCTGGCGACTGGCCCACTCGTACTTAACCACGCCGCCGCCCACCTCTTGCTTCCCGCTTTCCCCTCTCCATCTCACTCGACTTGTTGCATCTATCTTCGTTGCCTCAACCTCAACCAACCACAACTCCCATCACTTTTCCCATCTTCACCACACACCTTCCATCACAATGACTGGACGTAAGTGATCCTGCATGCCTAGCATCCACCTAATACACATCAACCACCCCATGCTCTTCACCCTGCTGTTCCCCTACTCGCCGCCTAGACGCGCGTAGCATCGCGACGCGTCTGGTGTTGACACCCCACTCCCGCTCCCATACCCATACCCATGGCCCAACACCAAACACACGATGCTAACATTCCTCTCCAGGCGGAAAGGGCGGCAAGGGTCTCGGCAAGGGCGGTGCCAAGCGCCACCGCAAGATTCTTCGTGACAACATCCAGGGTATCACCAAGCCCGCTATCCGACGTCTCGCTCGCCGTGGTGGTGTCAAGCGTATTTCTGCCAGTAAGTTGACATGCCAATCAATGCGCATCTAATGCAACACGCGCTGACCTATACCTCTTTACAGTGATCTACGAGGAGACCCGTGGTGTTCTCAAGACCTTCCTCGAGGGTGTCATCCGTGACGCCGTCACCTACACTGAGCACGCCAAGCGAAAGACTGTCACCTCGCTTGACGTTGTCTACGCCCTCAAGCGACAAGGCCGCACCCTCTACGGTTTCGGTGGCTAAGCGTGTCACTTTTTGCATGTCTGTTACGAATCGTTTGTTGCCGCTCGCGAATGTCGCGGCGTGGATCTGGACCGAGTAGGGTGTTCATGATGACTATGGGATCTGGTCTTGTTTTTAGGTGTTCTGTATCATAAGGGAAACGGTGGTTCAACTTGGGGTAATTGATTCTGCCCTTGCGGCGCCTTTGATATCATGTCATTGTTCGGTATCCTGCTGTGCCCTGTGAGGTATATGTTGGCGTATGTCGACGCGTCGTGTCTGCCCCAGCCACTACTTGGCGCGACAAGGCCCTCCGCAGGTGTAATCATTGTCTGTCGAACCTGTATGTTGTATGTCGTGTTCGCAAGGTTTGTCCTTGCTGCGCAAATTTAAGCCTGTGATGACGGTTTTGTACAGCCTCTTCAGCATGCGTATCCGTGTAAACGTACCATGACGCTCTCAGCCCGCTTCACGTCGGATATGCAGAGACCTTTAACAAAGGAACCGAATGCGAAATGCTGCATCTGCAAGCGAAAGGTAGTATCGTGTCGAAACATCAGACCAAAATGCGACGTTGACCAATCCCATACCCTACCCTGCACCAGATGGCGATATGAAAGTTGATTGCAAGTACCATGTGGCTGCTCACTCATATCCTGCCCATGGTCGCGCCAGCGAATGCGAGCCATAAATAGTGATTCAATTCAACTCAGCTATATGACGTGGTGACTCTGGGCCCGTGTGCACAGCTAAAGTGTCATCGCCTCTTCTCGGCGGAGGTGTTGATGGTGCTGCACGCCCCGTCTGTCCAGCCAAGCGACCAGGTTGGGCTTGCTGTGAGAATGAAACGTGCATCAGACAACGGGCAAGGGAACCCCAAGCTGCCAAAACGCATCCGAAACGGCAAGGTAGAGTGTCCGTCGGTGAAGAGTCCCTATGCCGTGGTGAGGCGGCCGTCTAGTCATCGTGGTCCGGACAGAGGCCGCCGCGGATTGTCGGGGGTTAAAGCTCGGCCGGAGGAGGTACGTATTTTCCCACCGCAAAGGGCCACAAGCCTGGCAAGGACCTAGCGCTGCAGGTGTTGATCAGATGGAGACCCAGGCCAGGCCTTGAGTGAGACGGCTGGACATGAATTCATCAGTCACAATCTCCGTCCGGGAGGGTTTGGTTTGGCCCGTCGCGCTCTGTTTGGCTGCTGTACGTACTCTGTAGTGCGGTCCGGCCGACGATGCCCGGATTGCGGAGGAGCTCAGCCTGCCGGAGGCCAACGAACCAGCGAGGCGCTAGCAAAATGAACAAGAGGCTGACGGATGGGCGAGGCCGGGGAAACGGGCACTGGGAAACCCAAGGGCATCCATGCATTACTTACCAACAAACTACAGTAGACCACAGCCCTCTGGAACCCGCTGCCGTTGCCGTTGCCGTTGCGGCTTCTTTGCCTGGTCTCGCCCTCGCTAGCCGCCCTGCCTTGCCCTGCGTGATCGTGGAGAGGCGCTAGGGCCACTGGCCGTAGGTGATGTGCATACTGTAGCGTGCATCCATCTGCCTGCGGCGGGCGGCCACCCCGCGGGAAGGAGGGGGAGCCAAGCGCCAGGGCCTCTGAGGCCTCTGAGACCTCTTTACCTCTTTGCCTCTCTCTCTACACTAGGCAGAATTGTGCGTGAAGATCAACTATGGAGTTTGCATTATGATCTTGTGATATTGCCCTATATTATAGTATATTACGGACAAGTAGCCCTACGGTAGAGGCACCCTCCTGGCTTTTCTTCTGGCATCTGGTGCTGGCCCAGCCAGCCGGGACCAAATGCCGCCGTGGCGCACGCCCACCGGTTCAGCCACTCCGGGGGCTAATGCTCCATGGCCATGTTGCAACGAACGGCAAGTCTTCTCCCATGCGTCGAAACCAGATGTCGGGATGTCGGGGTGTCGGCTAGATCCGATTGGGGACCTATGGACCAAAGTGCCAGTCGCCAGTGTACTAATTGTGTAGAGCTCCAACAACACACAGGCTGTGCTGGGCTTGCTGGGTTAGGTAACGCAGCCCACTGTCGGTCGGCTTTTCTCGTCGACCCGAGCCGCGCACGGGCAGCCCGAGTCAACGTCGACAGGGGCTGAAAAGACGAGACAAGACAAAGACAAGACAAGGCAAGGCAAGGCCCGAAAAGTCCGACACCAACACGGCCATGTCCATCTCATCTGCAGCGGCCGGAGACGACAGCGTGTGGCATCTCGATCTGGGCTCGACTCTGGCAAGTCTCAACGGCTTGATCCCCGTCAGCCAGCCAGCCAGCCAGCCAGCCTGCATGGAAAAATTCTAGAGCCCGGCGCACACCATCAGCTGTTGATGGGCCATGCATCCATCTCCCCACACCAGCCAGCCTACAGTAGCAACAGCAGATGTGCCTGGAACGCGGCATGTACGGTAGTAGTCTTGTTCTTGTTGCGCAGCGTCACATGGCTCTGTTTACCTTGGTCAGCCCACAATTTCACCACCGTCCATCTAGTTACTTGGCAGTTTTGATATTAATGCTGTATGGTTATTGCGCCGAGAAAGGGAGCATGCCCCTTTTGTTGGTCATTGCTTGGTCGATCGATCGAATGCTTGCTTGCTTGCTTGTCTACCTATGTGTCTACTCCCCTCTTAAGCCTCCTCCGATATAGGCTCCCCCGGTGACATAACTGCCGTTACATATTGATCAGTGCTTGGGGATCCCAACTGGGCACTGGCGCTGCCGGCTAGGGTCAAAGCTCCTCCGTCTCCCCACGAGCGACCTCCCAGCTCCGTGCGGTAGGCCAGCGGGCCCCGCGCCGGTCGCGGCTGGAGCCGGACAATTGGACGGGGTCCCCCTTTGGCGTCGCTCTTTTCCCGGATGGGTAGGTACTGGAGCTTCATCGGCTGGGATCATTTCAGATCTGCCCTTTGCCCATTCGTCCATCCGCCCAATCCGCCCCGGGGTGTCCTCGGGCTATAGGAGGGCTGCCAAGGGATGTGAACGGGCATGACTCCGTATCACCGCTGCTAACGGACTATGCTCCGCAGTTGGGTGCATGCTATACCGAGCCAGAAACCGTATTATATCCTCGAAAAAAAAAAAATTTCCTTGCCGTGTAGTTTATTGGCTTGCTGGGACGTGTAGCTTGAGTCCCCCCCCATGTCTTGTTTCGTATCTATTATATTGAGGACAAGTAATACGTGCTCGTCCAGCCTGTTTAGCTTTTCAGCTCGATTTACTCCAGGCAACAGATGCACACGTGCACTCGCTCACTCACACGCATGCACATGCGTATTAACTATAGTTCGGATGCACGTGGAAGTGCGACTTTGGCTACAGTTATACTCCATGCTCACAGAGCAGATGCTTCCGCCTAGAAACGCAACTCGGAGAGCCGGGTGTACGTACAATGCAGTGGTACAGACAGGTGAGGTCGAATTGTAGTCGGAGGGTCCAGACCCCCGGAACGGCTCAGTCTACAGCAACTAAGACAAATGGCCAGCTAGACCGACGAGTCGCGCGATCAAATCAGGAGGATAGGGAAAGAAAGAAAGCAAGAGGGGTGCCGCGCGCTCGGGTTTCCTGCACCACGCCCCCGAAGGACCCTGGCCCTGCCGGTGCCTGCTCCAGCGGCATGGCACATGGGTGCAAATGGGCGCCGAGATCGATCTGGAATTCTGGGCCGCTCGCTGCAGCTTCGCACTTGACGGGTTGGATTTGGCAGCGAACGTTTGGGCTGGGCTGGGCTTCGCTGGGCTTCGCTGGGCCGGGGCTGGGCTTGAGGAGCGGGTGTAGCGTGGCTGAGCAGACTGGGGGGTGTCAGCCACACAATCCGATTGGTCGAGCCGCTCGTTGCCCTTCCCCAGCTCTCCCCCAGGGCCCCAACCTGTCGGGCTGGCCGAGGAGCGTTTCTCTCAATTGTATCCATCGACATGCTCAAGATTGGGCCAACAGCAAAGCAGCGAGAGAAAATTCTGCCCATGGGCCGGCCATCTACCAGCCGTTTGTCAACCCCTCCCAAACGACCGGCTAAAGGGCCTTGGCCGGCATATCATTTTTTTATTCTTGTTTGCTGAGAATGGTATGTCTTGAGTCTTGGCTTGGCTTGGGGTAAGGAGATCGGAGCAAGCCGTCACCCCATTGCGGGTCACCTGGCGAGCCTGGTAGGGCCACTTCGAGTGTCCCCTAATCGTACTATCCTCGTCCCCATCCCGTGTTGTAGCCTTGATGCCGTCTTGTATACGCTTTTTGGCTGCCTGGTGGGCAATGCCGAGGCGTATCTCGGTCGAGTCACCAGGTAGCCAAGCACTTGCAAGGTCCTTCTTTGCGTCGTCGTCGGCCTGACGCAGCATTTGTCCGAGCAGCGAGCGGGCCGCGTTGGCCTTTGGAATCAAGCTCCGGGCTTGCTCACCTGACCAAGCATCATGTGACTCAGACTCAGTTGGCGTCCAGGTTGTCAACGGCCGCCAACGACGGGTTTACGCAGGCAGAAGACGGTGGAGTGTGGCGGAAGTGAGGCGCAACCGGTAGATTCGCCGGCAGAGGGCCCTTGATTACGAACAGCGTGTGGCTGTGTGACCGGCGCAGACGGGGGTGACGCATGCACTCGGGTTTTTCTGGGCGTGTGCTTATGATTCATCCAGCTTTGCTCGATTTCCGCATACCGTGCAGGGGTGACAGAAGATCGACGGGTCGAGAATACGTCAGTGGATTCCGCCAAAAACGTCGAGCTACGTATAGTACTGTACTAGTTTCCTCCTACCGTAATGCACTCTGGCTGGGCAGGGATGCCCAGATCGGGTCGTGGTCGTGCACGAGTCCGTCAGGTTTGACGGTGGATTGGCGGATGCATATCCGGATGATCTGGTGTTGACCAAGGCGAGCCAGAGGTCACCACTGCCGGTACAGTACATCCCAAGCCAAGGGAGGCAGGCCGGCCATGATGTAGGTGCGTACGTGCGCGCACCAGCGAAGCAATGCCCGTTTGCTGGTGACGACTGATGGGCCAGGAACCACAGAGAAGCCCGTCGAACCAGGCAACCAGTGGTATCATTGCGGGCTGGTGATGGTGCTGGTGCTGGAGCCATGCCGATGCCATCTCCGGCCGGAACATACGCTCCCGCCAGCCAGGAGCACCAAGTACTGGAGAAGCGTCGGCGGTGCCATCATTAGCATCAGCATCAGCATCAGCATCAGCATCAGCACCAGAATCAGCACCGCTGTTATTTGCAATTGACTCCTCCGTCGCCTCCGGCTCTCCGTCCCATCTCTGGCGACCACGGCGGGAGTCTGGTGGGTGACGGAGCTCGTCCTTGCTCGCTGGGAAAGGCTCCGATACAGTGCGGTCGCCGAGTGGAGCTCAGGGCTGCCCCGTATTGGGAGCACCTGCCCTGTCATCTTGATTCTGGCCCGACTCTGGCTGACTATGCACACCCTCCCCTTTTGTCAATGTTTTGTCGACCCACACGCCAAGATCCACCCTACCCTACCCCACTCACCCTCACCCTCACCCTCCTTGCCCTCCTCGCTACACCCTCCACCCCCCTGTAGCACCGGTTTACACTGGCAGTCTTGCGCTTGGATGCACCTTCTAGTCGTCGATGCTTATAAAGAACCTCCCGTCCCGATCTTTGCCACCATCTGCTCAACCTTAAACCACTTCGAATCTTTCTACCCCCCAGTCACCATGTTGTCAATTTCTCGCCTCCCTCACCAGTTTCAACACCAACATCAGTATCAGCCCCAGCAGCAGCCTCAGCAGCAGCAGCAGCAGCAGCAGCAACACCAACACCAACATCAACACATCCCTCACCACCGCTCACAATCTCAGCGATTCACCACTCCCAACACGTCGCCCTTCACCCTCGACATTGACGATATCGATCTCGACTTCGGAAGCCTCGACAACTGCTCCCTCAACCTAGACGAAACCACCCTCGCTGCCCTGGCCAACCAGCAGCTTCCCTTTGACATGATGCACCCAGACTCTTGGGCTCCCGTGGTCCAGCACAACCGCTCAGGGCGTTACAACCACCAGCGAGAGTCGTCCCTCTCCTCTCTTGCGTCATCCGCTCCCGGCCCTGCCTCTCCCTACAACAGCAACACTGCCAACCCACACATTGCAGTCAGTGACTCAGTGCACGACAACAACAACTTCTATCAGCTGGCCAAGACCATGGGGTCCTACCCCGGCTACCAGACCTGTGGAGGCATGGATATGCCTGACTTGGCCTATCCCGTCACTGTCTCTGGTCCTGGCGGTAAACCGCGCGTAGGCCAGAACCTCATGCCCGCTCCCGAATTCAACAATGGTCAGGCTGCGTCTCGATCTCGCCCTGCCTCAGTGGCAAGCTCCATTGCCGGTGACTCACCTGCAACACCTTGTGCTGGTGAGTCCCTCACTTTGGACACGCGGCCCAAAGGTATTGCGTCTAACCCTGGCGCCTCACCCGACTCAGACTTACACTATTCATCACCAGGCTACAATCAGCTCCCCAAGCTGGACAGAACCATGACCGATGTCTACAGCGATGAGCTCTACAGCCCCAACTTTGCCATTACTTCATCAAACTCCCCCCAAAAGGCTCAGATGGCTGCTTCACCAAGCAATGACATCTTCAACCAGAGGTTACATGCTGCCAACAACCAACACCTCACGGTTGCCCACTCACCTGCCTCTACAACTGTCTCCCGCAGCCACTCTCCCTTTAGAAACGGCTCCCCCCTCGCTCCGTCGCCCAGGCATGACTTTGGCACCGGATCGATGCCGCAGAACAATATGCCTTTCAACACGGCGCAGAGGATACGAGAGCAGAACAAGGTGCAGCAGGATATCCAGCTCATGAGACAGCAAATGGGTCAGCGAACAGAGCCTGAGACGCCCAACACCATTTCACCCAAGGATGCCATCCTCGAGTTCACTGAGCCCGAGGGTGAAGCCAACTTCCCGTTGTTTCCTCAGGACTCTGGTGCTTTTGAGATGGACCAGTTCAAGGGCATTCCCCAGATGCCCCACAACACCACTAGCACTAGCCAGCCGGACATTAGCAATGGCACCTTCAACTATCTGCCATCGCAGCTGGCCAACGGCATCTCCATGTCGCAGCAATTTCCCTTCATGTCGCAGCCCAGCCACGACAGCCCGCCGCGTCTGAGCTCTGCTGGATCAAGCTCAAGCGAGTCTGGCAGCAGCACGCCTGTACAGGCTGTTGCACGTCCGATGAGAACTGGAGCGGAAGGCGGTACGTACACGTGCACATATCACGGTTGTACGCAGCGATTCGAGACCCCTGCGTTGTTGCAGAAGCACAAGCGCGAGGGCCACCGACAGACGCAGGCTTTGGGTGGACCCCGACCACCCCGCGACATGGGCATGACGTCGGCCATGCTCAACACGCAGGCGGGCCCGCATCGATGCGACCGCATCAACCCAAGCACGGGAAAGCCGTGCAGCACCGTCTTCTCGCGACCTTACGATCTGACTCGACACGAGGACACGATTCACAATGCGCGTAAGCAAAAGGTGCACTGCAACCTGTGCACGGAGGAGAAGACTTTCAGCCGTGCCGACGCGCTCACCCGTCACTACCGAGTGTGCCACCCCGACATGGAGCTGCCGGGCAAGCACCGTCGCCGAGGTGGATCGTGAAGCCATGATGTTGACCGGATGCACATGGTCGACTCGGCTGCATGACGTTGGCGTCGATGGGCGGCTGATCTGAGTCCTGAGTCGGCCATTGGGAACGGCCAGGGTGGGTCTCAGGGTCCTGCTGGCTGCAGGGTCCTTGGGCCTTGACGTCACCCCGACCTGATCCACTGACATCACCGGACCCACACCTGGCGAATTGGAGATTGAGCCTGTCAAGCCTATGATGACATGTAGCGCACATCTTCTGGTCGCTTCGCTTCTGCCCTCTATGTTTCTCTGCCCCAGGGGGCGTGGATTGGGAACGCTGGATCGACTTCCACAAATCCCGTCTATCCCATTACCCCATGTATTTTATCTTCACTTTTTCTTTGTCGCATTTGTTCTTGTATTTGTTAGTGGCAGCGAGCGGTTTTAGCCAGAGGCGTATGGACATGGGATTTTTTTCTTCATTTGATGGGAATTAGACAAAAAGACGAGCGTTGTCATTGTTTACATTTTGCTACATCTTGTACATTACTATTGCACGGGGTGTTTGGTTTTGCAAGCGCGAATCTGTGTATCTCGGGTTGATCCCACAAGTTTTGCATGCATGACCTTTTATGGGTCAAACGATGTCATGACGGTGCGGGATCTGAAGGAGGGTTGCCGTTTCCGATGTAATCCAGTCAAGGAATTGATATAGATGATGTATATGATATAATCTTATACAAAAAAAAAGGAAATATTGTTACTACCAGACTGAAAACGGGGAGCTTGTTTCCGGGCCTATGTGGTACCATGCTGTCTGTGAGTGTGAGGTGAGGTGAGGTGAGATGAGGGTGTTTTGTCTTGGATGACTTGCCTCGAGGCTCCAACTACAGTCCAGTACGACATTCCTGCTAGCTCTGGGACCACACGGTCGATCGATGGTGGTGGTGCTGATAGCCTCCATCGCTCGCGGCTGGCTGGCTGGCCTTGGACGAGGTCATTGATGTGCAGCCTTGCGTCAGTTGACTGGATCGATCATGCTGCATCCATTTTCCCCTACATCATAGCTACTGATACGGTGATGCCCTACATGGTTATTCGTCCATTTCTGTTTGAGCTCGCTACCTACACGCCCTCCAAGCCAAACCAGGCCAAGCAAGCTCATGCCATTCCAGGCCAATCAAGGACAGGCCAGATGAGGACAGTGCATCGATTTTACCGCCCCGGGGTGATTGGTCCTTTTCGCTCCGGCTGATGAGATGGATGATGCTGCTGTGTTGTAATCTTGGGGAGAAAGGGGAGGGGGGGAGAGTGATTTTCTTCTTTTGGTGACGTCGTCGCACCAGCGTAACGCCATGCCGCCTGTCAACGATCAAGGCCCCACAGCCGTGGCTTAAGACTCGCTCGCAGTTGAATCTGATGCCATCATCGGCAAAGCGTTCAAAGTAACGAGACGGGGGGCTTGCTCGCTTGCTTGTTCTGTGATAGGGCAATCCCGCCCAGAGTGCCATTGTTGGCCAGGTGTAGAGGGACACGGCAAGAAGTGGGCCGAGCAAACGATGCTGTCAATGATACGACTTGTTATTTTCTCTTCTTTTCAGCTGTACCCTAAATAAATAATTGCCATGACTATTGTCGTTGTACTTTTTTCCCTTTATACTCTTTGCTCCATTGTTTCCAGTAAGTAACAACGTAACGTAGGGCAAACATGAAACGGACGCTCTAGAAGATGATGTAAAAACGTCTACTCGTGAATCCATTGCAGGGCTCCCCCGACCATCGGCATTAACCAGGGAAGAAGCCCTTATTCGCCCAGGACAGCGGCGCGAGCGTCACTGTACAGTGGGGTAATTCCAGTCCAGATCTTGAACTACATCGAGAGAGAAAAGACACAAGGTTAGCATACAGGTCGTAGAGCTATTGCATGGATGCCGTGATGGTCTAACTTACCTGGTACCAGCCCTGCGCGGCCAGGACCTCGAGTCCCGGGATTGTCGTCCAGCCGCCAGCCTCCTCTGCCAGCTGCATGATGGGCGTGTGGCTTGGCTTGTAGGCCATCTCCAGCAGCACGCGGCGCTCCGAGTCGAGCGAGGGGCGGCTAGTGATGGCGGCGACGAGCTCGTGTAGGCCGGCATCCATCGGGCGGTCGGCCGGGATGGTGCTAATGACAACTTGCGGGTCCGACGTCACCTTGCTGGCATCGGCGGCCGAGCTGAGCACCTCAAGCTTGTAGTCGGCAGGGAAGTCGGCAGCCAGTGCTTGCGCCTTGGTAGGGTCGCGCGCAGCAATATAGACGGGGCTGAAGCCCAGCGAGTGTAGCGCAAAGATGGCAGCCCGTGTCGTGCCGCCGGCGCCCACCACAACCGCCCCGCGCGTCGTCTCGGCCCCGACGTGGGTCTCGATGCCGGCGCCCCGAAGCGCGTGGATCATACCGAGCCAGTCCGTGTTGTCGCCGCGCAGCCGGCGTCGTCCATTGTCGACACCCGGCAGCGGCACGACCGTGTTGACGGCGCCAATGGTACGTGCCGCGTCGGTCAGCTCCGTCAGCTCACCCATGATGTCGAGCTTGAGCGGGATCGTCACCGAGGCGCCGCCAAAGTCGGGCGACTGCAGCACCTCGCGTACATCGGCCACATTGTCAGTCTCGAGCCGAGAGTAGTGGTGTGGCAGACCCGTCAGGCCAAACAGCGTGTTGTGCAGCGGCGGCGATCGCGACTGCGCGATGGGCTTGCCAAACAAGTAGAAGCTGCGCGGCTCCAGCTCGCCCAACAACGCTAGGCCTTGGCGGATCTCAGCCGCCGACATCTGGCCTGGCGCCGCCTTGAACGGAAGCGCCGGGTGCGACACCGGGGTGAGGAACCGGTTGAGAACGCGGCTGAGCTTACCAGCTTGGCCGAGGTTCATGGCAATCAAGGGCGTCTTGTGAGCCGCCAACATGCGCGACTTGAAACGCGCCAGGTCAAAGTTGTCCTCGGTGTTGTGCGCCATGCCCACCAGCTTGATGACATCGCCGTATTGTAGAGCACGGTTGTAGAACTGCACCCACGATGCATTCTTCCACGAGAGCTCCCCGCGCGGGTCGTGGTGCGACGCAATGATGCGCGAGTAGCCCCGCGACTCGGCCATAAGCTGAATGTGCGCTTCTGGGAGCGTCATCTCCACGTCGACGTACTCCATTCCCAGACGCAGCGCCAACCGGTACAGCTCCAGGCCCTCCTCCAACGCGTCGTCGGGAAACCGGCCGCCCTGCGACTCGGTTCGGAGTGTGTACACGATCGGCCGGCGTGCTGCCGATCGCAGGATCGACACCTGTCGCACTACCGAGTCAATGGACCGGTCCCGGAGAAGATCCACTCGAAGCTCCACCGCATCGGCTCCGACCATGACCTTGGGGATCAGATGCGTAGCCTCGCCCAGGTCCGGCAGCGTCAGCGATACGAAGAAGCTGTGATCCTTGGCCACCACCTCCGACAAGTGATCACTCCGTCCACAAACAGTCAGCACAAACTGCTTGAAGTCGTCGGGAATCTCGCGTTGCCCTTCCGCCGTCTCCGGGTGCGGGCTGTAGTAGAGCAGATTGCTGCACTCGTCGTACCAGGCCTTGCGCCGAAGGTACACCTCGCGGATCTCGCTCGTGTATGCCGGTCGAGTCTTATCGCGCATCAGATACTCCACCACCTGCTCAGTGTCGCGGTGGACAAGCAGCACGCGGCCGCCCTGCTTGGCATAGTCCTTCAGTAGCTGCCGGGCCTCGGGCGTCTCAACGATGCCACCGCCGCAGGAAAAGACGTGGCCGTGAGGCTGCTTCTCCATCACGTCGACTAGTAGCGCCTGCTCGTCCGCCCGGAAGCCAGCCCACCCACGGCTACCTCTAATCATCTCAGGGATGGTGCAACCGGCCCGTCGCTCCAGCTCTTGGTCAAGGTCAATGAACTTCCACCCCAACAGGCTCGACATCCACCGGCCTGCCGTCGTCTTGCCGGCACCCCGCATTCCGATGATGAAGACGGAGCGCTCCCGGGCCAGATGGGTAGCAGCCGAGGCATCCTCGTGAGCCACAGTCTCGGGCTCCTCGCCAGCCAAATCGGCCTTAAACGACTGCGCGAGAATATCCCACCAGCCGGGCCATGTCTTGCCCACACACTCCCGCTCGGTGACAACGACGGGGCCGGGTGCAGCTACTGACAAAACGCTGAAGCTCATTGCTACACGATGATCATCGTAGCAGTGGATGCCCACCTCGGGTGCCACCAGGCCGCCCTCCTGGGCCCGCCCGTGCACCTCGATGCCGTCCTCGAGCTCCTCGCATTGCACGCCAAACTTGGCCAGCTGGTCCTTCATGGCCAGGATGCGGTTGCACTCCTTGACACGTTGGTTAGCGATGCCAGTGATCTGAGTCTTGCCAGAGGCCACAGCCGCCAGCACCGATGCGGTGAGGAAGGCATCCGTCATAGGCTCCATATCGACGTGAGGAATACCCTTTAGCTGGCCCGCCGGGGGACCAGTGACCGTGGTGGAGTAGTCTGTCTGCTCGACGGCGCAGCCCATGGGTCGCAAAACATCAATGGCAAAACGGGCATCTCCCTGTAGCGACTTGGCACCAATATTGGGGATGGTGCACTTGGTTCCGGTAATGGCGGCCACAGCAAGCGGGTAGGTAGCTGAGCTGGCATCGCTCTCAATCACATACTCGGCCGGGTTTTGGTACACCCCCTGGGGAATGTGATAGGTGTTGGGCTCGTCGGTCGAAGGCGTCACGGTGACGCCAAAGGATGCCATCATTGAGATGGTCATGTCAATGTAGGGTTGAGAGATGGGCTTGCCACCTACCAGTCGCAGCGTCACTGGGTTCTTGGCGTAGGGCGCCGCCATCAGGATGGAGGAGACGTACTGCGACGATACGGTCGCGGCAAGCTCGATCACGCCTCCCTTGAAGCCGTTGGCAGCGTCAACACGTACGGGGAGACTCTTCTCCTTGCCAAGATATTCAATCTCGACGCCGTTGGCTCGGAGCGCATCGACCAAGGGGCCAATAGGGCGGACCTTCATGCGCGCATTGCCAGTCAGGACGCTCGACTTGGCCTCGTCGGTTGGCGAACAGAGGGCCACAACGGTAGTCAGGAAGCGAGAGGCGGTGCCCGCATTGCCAAGGTAGAGGGGCTCCTTGCTCGCCTGGAGCTGGCCTCCCTTACCCTCGACTACCAGAACCTCGCCAGCCTCCTCCCAAGAGTAGGATGCGCCACCCAGCCGGTGGATAGCCGAGAGCATGAACTCGACATCATCGGAATGGAGAAGATTCTTGATACGGCAAGGGCCCTTGCCTAACGCAGCGAGGACGAGAGCTCGGTTGGAGATGCTCTTTGAGCCTGGAGGGGTGACAGTGACGTCGAGGTCAGCCGGCACACCGGGCGTGACGCGGATGGCAGGGGAGAGGATAACACGAATGGTCTTGTCCTCAACGACGCTGGCCTTGGGCTCGTAGGTCTTGCCAATGGCGGACAGGAGCACAATCTTCTTCTTCTGACCGTCGTTCTTCTTGTCGACGCCCATCTTCTCGAGAAGAGTATCGACGGGGCACTTTTTACCAGCCGTCAGCTTGATGACTCGCTTGTCGTGCAGCGAGGTGGGCAGGTCGTAGCTGGCGATGCACTTGACGAGGCGTGCTACAGCGTCGGGGCGGAGGACGCCAAGGTGACGGGCCAGCTCAGCTTCCAAAACCATGCCAATGGCCACGGCCTCACCGTGGAGAAGCTGAGGAGTTAGGATGGCTTCGATGGCGTGGCCGATGGAGTGGCCAAAGTTGAGCAGGTTGCGTAGGCCACCCTCGCGCTCGTCGCTCGAGACAACCTCGGCCTTGACTCCGGCGGAGCCAGTAACGATGCGCATGAGGATGTGGGCAATGGGCTTCAGGCGTCCGGCTCCCTTGGAGCGTACGCTGGCGAGAATGGCAGGGGCGTTCTCCTCGAGGGCGACGAACTCGGTCTCGTTCCAGATGGCGGCCGTCTTGACGACTTCGGCCATGCCATTGATGAACTCGCGCACGGGCAGAGTCTCGAGGAAGGACAGATCAATGTAGACTCGCTCGGGCTGCCAGAAGGCTCCGATGAGGTTCTTGCCCATGGGGGTGTCAATGGCCGTCTTGCCGCCAATGGACGAGTCGACCATGGCGAGCAGCGTGGTGGGCACCTGGACGAAGCGGACGCCGCGCATAAAGGTGGCAGCCACGTAGCCGATCATGTCGCCCATGACGCCGCCGCCAAGGGCAATGATGACGGTATCACGGGTGCATTTTTGCGACAGCAACCAGTCTTCAATCTCGGCCTTTGTCTCGCGGCTCTTGGACGCCTCGCCGGGGGGGATGGCGTAGGTGAGCAGGCGGGTGGAACTGGCGTGGGCAGCAGCCTCGAATTTGGCGCGGAAGGCGGGCACGTAGGTGTCGAAGAGGTTGGTGTCGGTGATGAGGACGTAGGTGGACGAGGCAATGTTCTGGACGAGGTCGTTGGCGACAAAGTTGAGCCACAGGCCGTAGTCGACGACGATGTTGGGCTTGCCTAGGATGGAGATGCGCTCGGGAGCTTGCCCGTTGTCGTTGGCTGCAGCCATGATGAATTGCACGCAGGGACAACGTCAATGCCTAGAGCAGCACCCAGGATCAAGATCAGGATCAAGATCGAGATCAAGTTGTCGGTCGTGGGGTTGTGACTCTGCTGCTTGATGACTGGTTTGGCTTGGTTTGGGTTTGGAGGGGAATTGATTCTTTTACTAGCCAGATGCAGCAGGGGTTGGTTGGCGTATGAGTAATTTTTGGAGGGGCACCCCGATCGCGGCTCCGGGTTCCTGGGCCATTCCTTCCTTTATCGTACGGTACCTGCCTGCAGCAGTGTCGGTGAACGGGCGGCTGTCACGTCACGTGCACCGGCAGTTGGCAGCCAAAACACCACGAATGAATTCAACGAGACTCGAGCCAGTCTCGGCATATCAATTTAGGTATTTACCAAGACATCAGTCATTACAGCCGCACCTGCTACAGAATAACCGCATGGGGACTAAGAAACGCAAACAGCTCGTTCCACGTCATCTCATCCGAACTCGACTGCCAGATGGCCTCGAGCGCAAGGCTGACCGAGAGAACCGACGCGAACCGCATCTCATCGTACATTAGGTTGAGCGTATTGTGCACTGCGCGCTGGTGCCGTGCCGACTGAGAATGTGCGCCGGCGACACATAGGGGGAAGATGACACAGTTGAGAACTTTTGACGGCCGCTTGAGCTCGTATATACAGTCCAGGCACGACTGGACGTGCTGCTGGACAAAGGGGTGTAGGATGGGGAGGCCGCAGAGGGCTCGGTATAGATAGATGAGCGCCGTGTGCTGAAAGGTCTGGATCAGCAGCGTGAAGGCGCGGACTGCCTCTGAGCCTTTCTCGTCCGGAGCGCCCTCGTGCTCACCCCGGGGACTGTCCAGGCACTCGACCGTTAGCGGAGCGTAGCTCGGACGCAGCTCAGCCTCAAACTGTCGGACCCGGGCCATGCTGAACTTCTCGGCCCCGCTGGTCACTGCGTCGAGATAGAAGGCCATGCTGGACATTTCCCGGAAGACGGACGAGAGGGAACTGCGCCCGAGCGGATCCTTTCCCCACCAGACGTAGCCTTGGTCGACGGCATCCCATATATTGGGAGGGAAAGAGGGTTGTCGTCCTGTGAGTACCGCCGTGGTCAAGTCTGACGTGGCAAACTCGGAGACAAGCATGTGGAGAGAATCCTGGCTGCTTCTCAAGACGGCATCAATGCCGCCGAGACGCTCGAGGATGGCCAGCACTCCCACACGGTGGCTAGACGTGGAGGCCGACTTTTCTGTACACTCGAGGAAGCCGTCGTGGAGGTACAACATGAGCACAGCAACGAGCAGGCTGCGCAAAGGACCGGTGTCTTGGGTATAGCAACCGCCCACCTCGGTACGGACGGCGGCGAGACACTCGAGTCGTTTCGAGTCGAGGAGGCTGCGGCTGGCTCGGCCATCCTGCAGCAGACGGTGGGAGTCGGAGAGGACGCAGGTAGCAAGCAGGACAACACGATGCTCGAGAGCAACGTGGGTTGGAGCAGCGCAGGGGTCAGAGGAGGTTGTGAGAAGCGGCCAGATGCGGCCGTGGAAGTAATCGAGGGCGCGTTTCTCGTAGATGGTGAGGGAGGCGGCCAGTTGCTGGTCGCGGCTGGGGACTTGGTAGATGGCTGGGACGGTAACGGTAGGGCGAGTGCTCCATCGGATGAGACGCGTGTTGTAGTCGCAGGTTGCGCCGACCATGGAGCATCGCAGACAGACAGGCTTGGCCAGGTCGCACTTGATGCGCCGCTTCTTGCATGGCCAGCAGGAGCCCTCGACGACGCGGACTCGGGTGGCCCGGCCCATGCTTTCGGGATGGATGGTGATGATGATGGTAAGGGTGATGGTAGGAACTCGTTGTGGTTTCGGCGCGGTTGCGTTTGGTTTGGGGGTTCAGCCGCGGCAATCCTCATCCATAGCCACAAGACCAAGACCGCAGAAGCGAGTCAAGTGCGATTGACGACGCATCACCGGGGGAGGGAGAGAAGATCTGGTGTCGAGGGGGATGCAGACCCCGGGACAATGCGTCCTTGTGCTCCAGCGCGCTGAGAAGAGGCGGCCAAGCGGAGAGGAAGTGAGGGCGTCTTGAAGAGTTGACAACGCCAGGCGAGTTGATGCTTTAGAGGCAGCGGATGAGATGAGATGGATGGCCGGGGGAATCTCGACAAGTGGGAGAGCTTGGCCGAGGCCGATGCCGATGCACAGTACCAAGCTAGATGTATGCACGGTAGCATCTTTCTGAGCCGTGATTGGAGAAGAGGAGCTACGCTCAATGGATTTGTGGACGAAGGATCTCCACCCCACATTTTGGTGTTTAGCAGCTGGGCCTGGCAAGCTTGGGCACGGACAGAGCAGCTAGCGGAACGAAAGGTTGAAATTGCCGAGTAATTAAGTAGTAGATGGCATGTTATATCTCGTAGGTCAATTGGGTATATATCAGGTAGTAGAGCACTCAAAATGTTACTCGTCATGGCCGAGTTCTGGCCAATTGACTTATATGCAATGCTTCTTGTTTCAGCCCGGTCCCGGCCGGCTAAGACCCGGAGCGGAGCGGAGAATTAGAATCTACCTGGAGACGTGCTCCGTGCCCTTGCAGACAATGTATCGAGTACGCAGGGGCCACACCACATGGCAGATCTCTTTTTGTACATTGGATAGGTCAAAGGGACTTCATATCCATGTACGTACCTAGTAAGGCAAGGTAGTGCCTACCTACCTATGTATGTGGTAGCAGGCCTCAAATGCCGTGAGCCGTGCCATCTCGGGCACTCAAAGCCAACTACCTCGTAAGGATTCAGTATACCCTGCCATTGGCTGTTGGAACTATTGCTCAATCTCTCTGGTTACCTACCCATATATCATCTGTCAATGCTTTTACAAAATATGTTTATTCCACCCAATCCTGTAGCCTAAGCATAATCAATGGACCCTTGGATGTTTCCCACACATGCCTATCGCCCCTCTTTTCACGACCCGCCATTCGGGAGAATTTTATGGTACGCAGTTGGTGGCAAGCAAGAATCGATTCGATGGTATACGAAGCAGTAGCACGCACGCACTTGATAAGGCAATCAACGGTGCCGCGGATAGGCCGTGAATCCAATAGATGATTCTTACTCACATCGATACAACACATAATGGGCTATTCTGTAGAAGGTATGAATCCTTCCATATGACCCACCATGTCCCGACAGTCCGGGGATGGATGCACATGGTCGGCCGAAACTCAACGGCCGCAGCCGTGAAGCTACACAGCCAGACCACGACGGTTCCAAGGGGCAAGACAAGCTATCTAAGAGACGATGACAAACGATCTTATCTTCTAGCTCGAGAGGCGGTCATTGGACAGACACTTGAAAGTAGGTCTGTGTTGTTCTGACTCATGCAAAACAATCCAATTAGGCCGAGTAGTTGATATCACGAGGGAGGGACGGACTCCCAGATTACCAGGATACCGTGGTCAATCATAGTCATAACAAGAGGGGAGCTCAATAGACACCAAGTAGTAGTTTAGCAGAGAGAAAATGTAGTTTCATCAAGCAGTTGGCCATGGTTGCAACATGCTGAAATCCTATCAAAAAGCGCCTAAACTATAACTATAATATTGAACAGGGGAAACTCGAATAAAGGAGTCATTATATATCATCTCGTCGGGGATACATACACCCAAGAACACACCAATTTTTGTGTTAAGGAATTACAGCTTGGAAGTCTTCTGGGAGCAGCAAGAAGAGGCCGGCTCCGACTTGAAGGCATCGTGGGACGTCTTGTCGATGGACACGTTGGACGGGGGAACCCACAGACCCGGGTTCTTCTGGAAGAAGTTGGAGGCACGCAGCATGACGCTGACGGGCTCCGCCGGCATGACGGGGAAATCCTCTGTACGGGGAAAGTGGGTGAGGCCGAACTGGATGTAGCACACAATGTCGGTATTCTCGATGGACTCGTTGCGGGCGGTCCAGTCGACAATGGTCGAGTTGTGCGGGTGACCGTCGTCGCCAGTGGACTGGCAGACGTAGTCGCCGGCCGGGAACAGCTCGTAGTCGCGGTAAGGCACGACCCAAAGGTTCTTGGTGGCAAAGGCGGCGCGCTTACGGACCATGCTACCGGGCTTGGCCAGGATCGTCGGGCAGTTGTTGTTGAGGATCTTGTAAGCGACGGGCTTCTTGCAAATCTCGTTGATGCTGTTGGGGTTGATAATGTCCCAGGCGCGACTCGTCTCGTGGCAGTAGTTGACGGCAGCCTCCTCGGAAGTGCGCAGGGGCGTCTTCTTGCAGTAGAAACCGTTGCCCCAGGGGTTGGCGGCAGAGCCGACAGGCTCCTCTGAGGGAAGGGCGTCGCTCTGCAGGATGGAGTTGTTGGGACCGTCAACCTCGGGATCAACACGCAGGGAGAAGATGTGCTGGTGGTTGTGGGCGTTGATGCCAGGAGCAACCTCGGTGCCGTAAGGGGCGGCCGTCTCTGAGCGGTGGAGAGGGTAGGTGTTGAGCATACCCGTCAGCTTGATCTCAAGCTTGTAGGTGCCGTCGAGGGTAAATGTGTGGTAGAAGGCGTACTCGTAGTTGGCGGCGGTGATGATTTGGGAGATGATGAGCTTGCGGTCACGGGCCGAGATGACGGAGCCGTCACGGTAGTCGGTGTGCTTGTAAAGCAGGCCGTTGTCCTCCTCGTGGATACACACGGCGTTCTTGATGACGGCCGGCTCACCGGTGTGGGTGGCCATGACGGCGTCGAGGTAGTGGATGGCACCCTTGCAGTCGCATCCGAGCTTGAGCGAGTTGGTCATGAAACCAGTGCCATACTCACCAACGTCAAAGGCGTGCTTGCGGTGATGGGGCTCATCGGGGTTGCCGTAGGGCACGACCATCTCGACAACGCTGATACGGTTGAAGAGGGTGCGCTCGCGGTGCTCGATCTGGTCCTCGAAGCGGACGTCGGAGAGGACGATGCCCTCGCGATAGTTGAAGCCAATGTGCATCTTGTAGCCGGCCCAGTTGATCTCGTTGCCGCGCATGCGGAAGGAGACGCCTTCGGGCTGAGTGATGTTGATGGGCTTGAGCTTGCCATCAACGTACGAGTCGCCGATGAACTCGGGCAGGTAGTTGTGCTCCCCGAGGGGTGCGGGAGTGCGCTCGCCGTTGACGCGGCGCACGTCAATGGCCAGGACCTCCTCCTTCTCCGTGTCGACGACGACGGTGAAGTCGAGGGGGTGGGCGTACTGGTTGTCATTGGGAGAGTTGCGGTAGTGAGCGAGGCCCTGCTGCAGGCGGCGCTCGAAACCCCAGCGGTGGTCGAAGCCAATGGCCCAGGCGTCGAAGAAGACCTTGGACATGTCGGTCAGGCCGATTTCGCGGCAGACCTCAGCGACGCCAGGGTCGGCACGGGCGACGCGCTCGCAGACATCAAGATCCTCGAGCGTCAGCGTAGGGCCGACGTCGGTGACATCCTTGCGCAGCTCGACCTTGTTCTGGGTCAGGTTGGCAACCACCTCGGAGATGTGGCCCGACTTCTTGTCAATGACAATGGCAAAGGCACGGCGCTCCGGGCGGGGGCCCCGGCGGGCGCGGAAGGCGGTATACTCGGCCTTGAGCGGCTCGCGCAGCGTCAGGCAGTTGAACTTGAGCTCCTTGGACGGGCCAGCGTCTTCGCGGATCAGCTTGGCGGCAAAGCGAATCTCCTCAACTGATAGGGCATCTGCGAGAGGTGTAAGTAGACGAAATGGGTGTTTGGAGCAGAGCAGAGCAAGTGGACGTACCGAGGGGATGGACTGAGCGCTGCTTGGAGATGTCGGGAGGGGCATCGCCGGCCTCCTCCCGGAAGACGGTGTAACCGGCGATGGCTTCCGTATCTTCAATCATGATGGATGATGTCTGGGTGTTAGGGACGGACTATGCCACACGGGGAAGTCAAGTGACTACAAGAGGTGGTGATGCTTGTTGCTGAGGATGCAATCAAGCTGGTCAAGAAGAATGAATGAGTGGTCTCAACCTTGGGATGTCTTTGTCTAGAGAAGAAGGAGAGCAGAACAGAAGAGGAAGAGGAGGAAGAAGAGAAGGAGCCTCTTATACTGTAGTGCCGGACAGGTCTGACAGGGGTTGTGTCGTCAACTGCCGGTGTATCGACTGGTCTGGTCTGGTCTGGCCGTGGATGGCCTTTGGTAACCTTGAGTCGCCTCAGCCGGCCTCGAAGCCTCAAGAGCCGCCGGCGGGATCCTCCTGACCCACCGGGGGCCTCTGCTGGATTGGATCCCGGTGGTCGGGCCCGTCGATGGGAGAAGGGAGCGGGGGCGTCCGGCTGGTGTGAGCATGGTGTGTGTGTATGCAGCCTGGTGTAGCATGTGCCAACCTATGTCCGACTAGGTATGTATATGCGCCCGGTTCCCCCGTTTCCCATGCCGGCCGGATCCGTCAGATAAGGATGGATTCCCATTTGGTGGAGCGGACTCAGCTTCCCCCCCTGGCATGGGCTCGTGTCGTATTGTGTCGTATTGTGTCTACCGTACCGTATCGGGGCTTGGGCTTGGGCTTGAGCCTGGCTTGCGGCTGTCTGAACTTACCCCGCGATAGCCTCTCCCAGATTCCCCAGGATTTTCACGTAATGGAAATGTCATGTTACGTACTGTACTGCTATCCCTCCCTACCCCGGGCCGAGCAGGGCTGTCAGACTCGACGTCGCGATGCTGTTGTCGAGCGTGGATGGCTTCGCTTCGGTGCCGTGTCAGTTCCGGCGCTCCGGTTAGCGGACGGCCGTGTCTCATGGTGGCATGCGGCATGATGCATTGAGGCGACTAGCACGGCGGAAAGTCTGCGCCAGGGAAAAGGCCGTTGCCTGCCACACGGTGCCTAGCTCCGATCCGATCCAGCAGCTCTGCTTTTTCCATGTCGATGGGTGGTGTTTTGCCCGTTTCCCGGCGCAAGCGATCAAGATAGGTACAGGCACAGGCACAGGCCCAAGCAGCCTACTTAGATATGGGGAAATGCGCAGGCATTCTCTATCTACCTAGCGCCCATTAATAATAGTCCCTCTTGTCCTTCTTATCTTATCCTCTGCCTGCGCCGTGCCCGGTTGTGCCCCCAAACCCCAAAAATCGCCAGGTTTTTAACGAGTGGCACTAACAGGGCTTGATCGTCCCTCCCAGGCACTCCTCCAACTCGACTACGTATCTGTGCGGCCAAGGCTTGGAGGACGCTTGTCAGAGTATAATAAAGCACCGGCCGCTGCCACTCAACTGGGTCGCGGGCTCAATAACGGCTTCAACGTCTCTTCCATCTCATCTCATATCTGCCTTGATCCATCTCCCATCTCCCCCATCTCCCCCATCTCCCCATATCTCTCTGCCTCTCTCTGCCTCTCTCTGCTCCTCTTGCCACCCTCGCCATTGTTGCAATCTGCCTAATACTCTCTCCCTGTACCTGTCCACCGTCGCCATGGACCCGGAAGCAGAAGCGGCGCACTTCAAGCACGCCGGTGCCCCGACCGACCAGGAACTCCAAGATGCACGGGATCTCGCCGACATGGGCCACAGCCAGGCGCTGTCGCGAAAGTTCAGCCCCTGGAGTCTGCTGGCCCTCGCCATCTGTGTGCTAGGCACATGGTCAACCTTTGCCCAGAGCATCAACAGCGGCCTCGAAAATGGCGGCCCCATTGCCGTCCTCTGGGGTCTCGTTCTCGTCACCGCCTGCAACCTCTGCGTCGCCGTCTCCATGGGTGAACTCTGCAGCAGCATGCCCACTGCTCTTGGCCAGGCCTTTTGGGTCTCGCGACTGTGGCCCAGCCCCATCGGCCGCTTCGTCTCCTACATGTGCGCCTGGATCAACACGTTTGGCTGGTGGGCGCTGTCGGGTACCCAGCTGGCCTTTATGACCGAGTTCCTTTTGGGCATGAAGGTCATCTTCAACAATAGCTGGACCGGTGCCTCGACCGGTTGGGTCCAGTTCCTCGTCTACCTCGGCGCCACCCTCTTCATGACGCTCGCCAACATTGGCCTCTGCCGCCGCGACTCCTGGCTGCCCTGGTTCAACAACTTTGTCGGCACGTGCTTCATCGGCCTCTTCTTCATCATCAGCATCACCTTGCTCATCTCGACCGGCGTCAAGAACGATCTCGAATTCCAACCTGCCAGCTTTGTCTTTGGTAAATGGATCAACAACACCGGTTGGAACAACGGCGTCACCTGGTTCATGGGTCTTGTCCAGGCCGCCTATGGCCTGACTGCCTTTGACTCGGTTGTCCACATGGTCGAGGAGACGCCCAACCCGCGAAAGAATATTCCCCGCGTCATCTGGCTGGCCGTCGCCGCCGGTGCCGTCACTGGCTTCATCTTCATGCTCGTCTGCCTGTTCTGCATCCAGGACCTCGACTCCGTCCTCAATGGACCCACGGGCCTTCCATTCATGGACCTCTGCGTCAGTGTCATTGGTCTCGACGGCGGCGCCACGCTATTGGCCCTCTTCATCTTCAACGGCCTTGGCCAGGGCATCAGCATTGTCACCACCGCATCCCGCATGACCTGGGGCTTTGCCCGCGACGGCGGCATCCCCTGGGGTGCGTACTTCTCCAAGGTCAACGAGACGTGGCAGGCTCCTGTCCGAGCCCTGTTCCTCCAGGGCGTCCTCGTTGGCTTGATTGGTGTCCTCTACACCTTTTCCACCACGGCCGTCGAGGCCATTGTCAACGTCAGCACCGTCGCCCTGACCATTTCCTATGTCATGCCCATCATCACCCTTCTCGTCGTTGGACGCGACAAGCTGCCTGCGGGCGGTACCTTTAAGCTCGGCCGATGGGGTCCGTTGGCCAACTATGTTTCGGTCGTTTACTGTGCCGTCACGTCCGTCTTCTTCTTGTTCCCGTACGCGCCAGACGCCAAGGGCGCAAACATGAACTGGGCCGTTGTCGTCTTCGCCGTCATGCTGGTGGTTGCCGTCGGTTTCTGGTTCATCAAGGGCAATGCCACATATCTGCAGACTGAGGAGGCAGAGGGCCGTGTCATCGAGGCCATTCAGGACGAGGCCATGATCAAAAGTGTCAAGGAAAAGGAGGTGCCTGGGGAAAAGGGATTGCAGACGTGAGGATGTTGACAGCCTGGTTGACGATTCATGTGGCTTTATTTACTGTTGCTTTTTCTTGTACATTTCTGGGATGGTACTCCCTCATCTACTTTCGGTTACTCTGTGAGCAACCGTCGTCTGTTCATAGGCATTTACTGTATGATGGCAATGAAGCATCATTCGATTTCACACTCAACCATACCGCGTCGGGCTCATTCTCAGCGTGCTACTCTCCACACTCGTATGTTGCTTGATTCCGTCCCGCCAGATACAACCGTCGACCAGCAGTGCCGCTTACCTGACAGGTCAAGTAGGCTTTAGTCAATGGCCGGATGGTAACCAATCCGTTGCCTTTATCATCTGGTGGGACACACTCTGTCAAGGTTGTCGAGATCCTGGAACATGGTTGATTAGATTCCTTTCTTTACCTAACTGAAATACGCTTATAATAAGCGCACCCCTATCTGCACCCCCGTTTCAAACCCAACCCAGCTGGCAATGATTGGCCGCGGACATGTTGGCCGCCGTGTTGGATCCGGCAGCGGAAACAGGTGCTCAATTGGGGCGCCGGCGGTGGGAATAGCTTCCGTAAATGGCCTAGGCCCTGTGTTACCCTTGGGCCAACTTTCTTTCCCAAAGCAGCCTCCCGCCCATGCACGAGCCAGGGTTAAGCTCACTTTTTGTCTTCATCTTTCTCCAGCTCCGCCTCCGCCTCCGCCTCCCATCTCCATCTCCATCTCCATCTCATCTCCATGGCCCCGGGCCCGCGGCGCTCGGGCGCGAGTTTGTAATTCCCACGCAGTAATGACAATGCCCATCCCGTCTTTGTCTCTCCTCTGAGCACTGCCAGACCCACCGTGCCTATCTACCTTCTGCTTTGGGCCTCTGGATGTATGCAATAGCAATAGCAACACCAACAGCAGCGCCTTGACGCCTCGCCTATCGCCTGCTTCCCCGCGTCCCGACTGCCGGCTTAGCCGCTCTTGGCAGTTGACGCTGACTATCACCATGTTGTACGTCTCTAGATTGCCATCTGTCCCATCTTGTCCCATCTGTCCAGGGCAACACTGGGTCTTGAGAGGACCCTTGACCGGCCCGGCTCCGGATTAGGAACGCTCCATCCGGTTTAGAGCGAGCAAGCTGTTCCAAGCTCCGGCATCATGCGCTGCTTCGATTCGTTACTCCGGATTACGCTGCCATCTGCAAGGTTACGTCGTCATAACTTACCAGCTCTCCCACCTCGCTCCCAGCTCCTGTTCCTCACTTCCCCTCCTTTCACCTCACGCCGTCTCATCACCGCAGCTTCAATCCTCACCATGGCCTCAGATCTAGCTGTTGAGCTGACCGCTCCCAATGGTCGCAAGTACTCCCAGCCCATCGGCCTCTTCATCAACAACGAGTGGGTGAAGTCGTCGGACGGCGGCAAGATTACCAGCGTCAACCCCACGTAAGAACCAAGGCTTGACCTCTTTTCTGCTGGTGTGTCTCCTTCTAATCATTTACCCCTCAATCTAGCGACGAGAAAGACATTGTTTCCGTCTTCGCTGCCACCTCTGAGGATGTGGACAAGGCCGTGGTTGCCGCTCGCGCTGCCCTTCGCAGCTCCAGCTGGCGAGACCTCCCAGCTACCGACCGTGGCAAGCTGATGCTTCGCCTGGCCCAGCTGTGCGAGGACAACAAGGAGACGCTGGCCACCATTGAGACTTGGGACAACGGCAAGCCCTACTCCGTTGCGCTCAACGAGGACCTTGGCGAGGTTGCCGAGACGCTGAGATACTACGCCGGCTACGCCGACAAGGTCTTTGGCCAGGTCATCGACACAACTCCTGATAAGTTCGCCTACACTCTCCGTGAGCCCATTGGTGTTTGCGGCCAGATTATTCCGTAAGCCTCTCCATTGACTTGCGCCTCCGTCTCGTGCTAATTGGCCCGTCTCCAGTTGGAACTATCCTTTGGCCATGGCCGCCTGGAAGCTTGGCCCTGCCCTTGCTTGTGGCAACGCCGTTATCCTCAAGCCCGCCGAGCAGACGCCCCTCTCTATTCTGTTCTTCGCCAACCTTGTCAAGGAGGCTGGTTTCCCTCCCGGTGTCGTCAACATCCTCAACGGTCCTGGTGCCGTTACTGGCGCTGCCATTTCGTCGCACATGGACGTTGATAAGATTGCATTCACTGGATCTACCGCTACTGCCAAGCACATTATGAAGATGGCTAGTAACAACCTCAAGAGCATCACGCTCGAGACTGGCGGCAAGAGTCCGCTCATTGTTTTTGATGATGCTGATGTTGAGCTTGCCGCCTACTGGGCCCACGCCGGCATCATGTCCAACCAGGGTCAGATTTGCACTGCTACGTCACGCATCCTTGTCCAGGATGGCATTTACGACAAGTTCATGGAGGCCTTCCGTGCCCAGGTCACCAACATCTCCAAGATCGGCGACCCCTTTGAGGAGAGTACCTTCCAGGGGCCCCAGGTTACCAAGGCTCAGTATGACCGCGTTCTGTCTTACGTCGATGTCGGCAAGTCCGAGGGCGCCAAGCTCGAGCTCGGTGGCGAGCCCGTTTCTGGCGCCGGCGGCAAGGGCTACTTTGTCCAGCCCACTGTCTTCTCCGGGGTATCTTCACAGATGCGTATCTTCCAGGAAGAGGTCTTTGGTCCCTTTGTGACCGTCACCCGATTCAAGGCTGAGGATGATGCCCTTGACCTTGCCAACGGAACCCAATATGGTCTAGGCAGTGCCCTCTTCACAACCAACCTGACCAGGGCCCACCGCGTAGCCAAACGGATCGAGGCTGGCATGGTATGGATCAACTCCAGCAACGACAGTGACTGGCGCATTCCCTTTGGAGGTGTCAAGCAGAGCGGTATTGGTCGTGAGCTTGGCGAGGCCGGTCTCGCCGCTTACTCTAGCATCAAGGCGGTGCATGTCAACATTGCTGCCAAGTTGTGAGGAGAGAAACCATGGTGATTATCTGGAGTTCGCTTGGAATTTATTGATGAATGAGATGCTATTTTTGTTTTTTTTTTGTCTTTATGAAGGACCGTGTTGGGAGGAGATCAAGGAATGCGCCGGAAGCCAGCCTGAAATCATGTACGAAAAAGGGACCTAGCGACGGATGGAAATCTTTGATGCTGCGATAGCTACCTACGAAACGAAACAGCCATGAGTGAACAAACAAAGCAAGATACTTGCTCAACTGGAATCATGCTGTAGTCAGCAGAGTGATCCAGTAAGGTACCTAGGTTGAGTCGTCTGTATGACCAGGTTGGCTCTTGGTCTCATTAAGGGTAATCTGTAAATGAGGTTATATACGTTTATTACTCAAAAACTTGTACATACGACCATACCTACCAGAGAACTCGGGATCCCGTCCGCTCTCCCATAGATAAGCTGGTAAGGGGCGGATTAGTAGTTGGGTCGGTGACGACCAGCGAATCCCCGCTGTTGTATGTTTTGCTTTTTGGCCTCGTACCCTTTAATCTTTCACGTCTTGGTGTCGCCTTTTTTTTTTTTTATTTTTTTTTTTTTTTATTTGCCTCTCCTAGCTGGAGGCCTGAGGATTGCGGCCAACTTCAAGCTGTCATTATATACAGTGTTGAATTCAGTGGTCTTTAGTGTGAATCCTTAGGACCGCGCTTCCCAACATGGTGACAGGGACACTTTGGTTATATCTCTTATTCAAAGGTCGAGTTAAAGATCTAATATCTCCTTACATTCTACTCAGTGTCGCTTGTGTAAACTTGGCTCAAGGAGTTTATCCAAGTTTGAAGAATAGCTTGGTTTAAATATGGCGGCTCTGTATACTGTAGGAGATAGGACGACTCAGAGAGGGTGTAGTGAAGAGCTTCGCCGAGTTGTGCCCTCTATTGTCCTTCATACAACTAGCCTGCTGTTACTTTGCCTTGTGACTGGCAGTGCGAATGTAGGGCTTCAATGGGAAAACCTGAGATTCAGGCGTCAAGCCTTCATACAGCTCTGCCCATCGGCTCTTCAGCTGTTCCGGCGTTTCCCAGGCGTTTTCCGGATCTCGAAGCCAAAAGCGTACAAGATGTCTCCTTCCGAAGCCACGACAATTAGTCAAATGAGCCTGATGACTGATCCTAGGGCAGATACTTACTGCTTTTCCGCAGAATCTATAAATGCGTCCCTGGCGTGGAAGATAGCAAGGTTGTTGACATACTGAATGTCGCCCTTCTGGAAGTTCGTGGATACGCAGAACTTTTCTCCCAGGAAATGCAAGGTATCAAGCGCCTCAGCCTGTGCCTCGGTGATGGGAGGGATATCGTGGCTGCGCGGCAAAGCACCGAATCCGACAAAGTATCGTCGGGCGTACTGCAAAATTATTCGTTCTCCAGTCGAGTCTGTGGCCTTCTGATGATATATGAGGGGCCTTGTGACGTACTTCCTGTCTGGATTGCCAAATCTGATACATATGGTCAGCTAGACGGCCGACACCTCTAAAATTAGATCCAGTAGCTCACACTTCGACATTCCAGTCCTGAGAGAGAGTGTGGATGAGGTCTGGGCGAGTCTTTGCAATCTCATTGTACACACGCCACGTACTGGCAAGCTTGCTCGCTCCGCCCTCAAAGGCAGACTCGAGGGCGAACAGGGACACAATGGTCCCCGAGTCGGTGTGAAATACTTGCTTGTCCGTAGTATATGCAGGGCTTCCAATATCAGCCTTTTGGCTAGAGAGACTCAGGTCCTTGATGTGAGTAAGGACAACATCTGCCGGCTCTCCCTGAAACTTTGTGTCCTGACGACCGCGCTGGCTGGCAATATGAGACGAGAGACCCGTGTAGATGATGATGTTGTCCTCGCGACTGTGTTTGTAGACCTCGACTCCTCGGATGACAAAAAAACCGTGGCCATTGTGTAGTTCGTTGGACAAGCGACGCAATTCGTGATGCAATTCTGGGAGGGGAAACGACTCGGGGGTAATGTGTCCAAGCGAAAGCCCCGAGGCTGTGTGGGAGCTCAGTGATTAGCTGCTGCATGATCCCTTGGATTGAATCGATTGCTTGCACTAGTTACTTACCCTTGAAGTGACTGACAGCCGCATCAATCTCCACCAGCTGTTCTTGGGAAAGCTCGTACGTCCAGTTGTAGGATTTTGTCACAGAATCGCCATCCCAGACAAGATTTCCAACCAACTCAGCCGGGAACCCATCCGGCAAGGTAGTAGGCAGGCTTTTGTCCTGGAGGCGTTGCGAAGCGCGAGTTTGCCACTTTTCGCGATTGGGCGCATACTCAATATCGGGCTGGCCGGGTGGCGAAAGTGCAACAGGGACAGCATCAACAGACATGACAGGCGCTCGTATATTCCTTCAGCAGCTTTGATGATAGTGATAGAGGAAAGTGACCTCATGAAATAACGTGCGAAGAACGATGTAATATACCTTCGTGATCGGGTGCTGAGTCACCAATGTTGATGATGCGATGCTTCAGGACTGTGGCATCATCCCCGCATCAAATAGAGAACCGCCGTTGTAGTCGGATATATGACCAATGGTACCGGAAACAAGTCATTCCTACCACATTAGCTCATATGCGCAGGCTATTACAAGGTGCTGCATTTTTACTACATGATAATTACAGTTGTGAACACCTGGTCAATATATGAGCTATGTTGGCATTAGGAAGTGGAAGAAGGCACAGTTTGTAGTATGCTAACAACTTTTGTAAAATGCAATGATGCTTTCTGGACATCGTTTTCTAGTAGGCAGTGGCTGCAAACAACGGCAAGTCTCAGATGCTTACTTCAACCAGTGCTCTTCGAACATGTCTCTGTGTCCTCTCGAAGAAAGCTAGAAACCAACCCACACAGAAGTGTACCGCCGAGTCCATACCGATACTTTGGCCCAGGAAGTGAACAACTAACTGATGAATTCAGCATGAAGGTATCGAGCAACTGCTAACAAGACAATCCCCTAGCCATTTATCACAGCACGTCGGGACGACCATAGCTCGAAGCTCTACAGTTCTTTACAACTGAGCACAAAGACGTTACCAATATACGTCTTTATGTAAACGAAATATATGTTTGGTTCAAGTGTATTACAAGCCAGCCAGCGTTGGGTCGGCTCCGAATACACTGAGCACTTTTCTTGAGGGAATAACTACTTTCGAGGTAGCTGGTAAGATTCGTACGTGATTCTGACGCGAAATAACATGAAACTTGCGAGATTGTGGAGAGCAATAAAGAGCGACGAGGTCCGGAGAAACGACTCTATGTATCGTGCCATGTTGAGCACAATGTTCTATTTTGCGATACCTTCATCCACAGGACACCCACGCCTAATTCACACAAGCTGAACAACAATAACGACCTTCCCTCGACGATCCATTCTTCCACTGGCTTTATCGTAGGCAGCTTTTGCTTCAGCCAATGGAAACGTTTCTGCAAGAAAAGGTTTGATCAGACCTCTCTCCACGAGGCGCGAAACTTGGACCAGCTGCTCCCCTGAGGTTTCCACGATAAACGAAAAAGCCTCGACGTTTTCCGTCCCCATGGGACGATGATTGCCCAAGTGGAGGCTGCTGGAGTCTATAGTGATAATCATGCCCTCATCTTTGATCAGCGACCATGACTGTGATAATGGATCTCCTCCAACAGTGTCGATGATAATGTCGAATGTCTTTTTTCTCTGAGACATTACATTATAGTCGATGACTTCTGAGGCACCTAGAGACAAAAGAAAATCCCCGTTTCGTTTTGTAGAGCTAGAAGCTGCCACAACATGCAACCCAGCGAGGGAGGCAAGCTGGACAACATATGTGCCAACGGCCCCAGAAGATCCCGTCACGAGAACGGATTGTTGCCCGAAATCAGTTGAAGTCGACTTCTTGGTAGAGGCCACCAAACTGTCAAGGTCCGGCATAGGAATCTTTGCCTTGACAAAAAGAGCTTGCCATGCTGTCAAAGCGCTGATAGGAATCGTGACACTCTCGGCCCAACTGAGGTTTTTCGGTTTCGAAGCCAGCTCGCGCGCATCACAAACAGTATACTCAGCCCATGTAGAACCTTTTTGCACATCTGCGAAGCCGTACACCTCATCTCCTGGCTTGAAAGAATGGGACCCATCCAAATCGTCATAAAGGGCTGCGACAACACCGGAGAGGTCGAAGCCAAGTAACGGATGGTCGCCAATGTATGACTCGGGCCATGTAAGCTGATCCCGGGTTACGGACGTAGCTCGGATACGGACAAGAACTTCCCCAGGCTTCTGCGGTCGGGGGATATTGACGTCTCTATCCAGAGACAGAGCTGAGGAGGGAGCAGGATTGTTCGGCGAGTAAGTTACAGCGTCAGGAGCCGAGGGCGGATGGATCCGGATGGCCTGCATGATGGTAGGCTGGTAATAGGTGCGAGATATTAGACAGTCTGGGTTAACTTCTTTGGAAGCAAGATATCTGTGAAGAACAGAAGTTGAGCCAACTGGAGCTCATCTCTACGTTCTTCTCATCGTAAAGACATGCCTTCGTTGCGTGAGTAGAGTTTATTGCACGGGTATGTGGTGAGTCACTGAGGTATGCCGACACAGCCAGGTCAAATTATGTGCCCGGGGGAGACCAATAGCTCCTTTATATGATACCGTCTCCCACGGAAAAAGTAGTGAAACCCGTAGTGCTTATGCCCATCCTGTTGAGTTGAGCCATCAGAGGTGTGCAGCCTGAGGCATCAAACGGGGGCGTTAGTTCCGATTCAGAGCTCAAACAAACTCAATCCTTGATTTATTCTGTCCGCATTGCTGATCCGGAAAGCACCCCCCTTCCTGCGCCCTTGTAAGAGCAACAAACCCAATGGACTGTCGATAGCAAAGACTCTTGGAGCTTCAGAATGCCGCCAACAAGCAATCTATTAACGGTCATTATAACGACCTCAGTAACGCCGTCGGCGCCATCGACAGAATTGGTATCGTCGGTTCTCGAATCGTTTCGCTCTCATTGCCCAAGCTTGAGGGACTGTAGGGTGATTGTCGTCTTCGACGGCTACGACTCAATAGGACCCAACCCTCGCTTGAAGAAGGGTTGTGTTACCTTTGAGCAAGCAGAGAGCTACAGCCTCTATAAGACAAATGTCAAGGATCTACTTCTCAAGCACTATTACTCAGGGCTCGAAGAGATTAGCTTCAAAACGACTGCGATAGAGGCCGAGTATGGAAGCCCAGCATACCCCCAGAATGCTGTTGACTGTACGATAACCCAGACGCTCGATGCGAAGGTGACATTCATAGAGTCTTCAAGACGTCTTGGGTTCGGACTCGCTGTGCGCTCGGCTCTGAGAATAACAGAAACTCCATACGTTTGGGTACAACAGCATGATTGGGTTCTGGTCTCCGACTTTCCTATAGATCCTCTCCTGCAGATCATGAAAGACTCTGAGACGGACGTGGATGTTCCCATCAAATATGTCTGTCTTCCGGCAGGTCGCATGCTTTCTTATGCTACATCCTACGACGTGGTAAAATATCCCGTTCTAAAGGACATAACTGCTTCATTAAAAGGAGAATTCAGCCCTGCATTGCATCCCGAAATCAAGATCCCGTTGACACCCCTGTTTTTCTGGCACGACAAACCGCACATTGCATCCACTGCCCATTACCTGGCTGCCGTCTTCCCTACAAGACTTGCTATGCTTCGAGGCGACTTTATCGAGGATAAGATTGGACAACGCGCAAGAGCCCAGATGAAAGAAGGACAGGTAAGAGCACACGTAACTTGAAGCCTCGACGTTTCAAAGCAAGAGATACCCTTTTTTCTCTATTTTTCCCTTTCTAAGAGGATCATGGGACTCCATTGGGCGTTGTTGAAGCGGTTGCTAACACATACTCTAGTGGTCGAAGTGGGCATGCTGGCTGTACTACCCCGACGAAGGAACAAAGTTGTGCTTGAGGCATCTACACGGCAGAGTTTGGCCGGGGGCCGAGCGAGAGGCAGAGAAGATTGCCGCACGGCGGCAGATGCAAAGGGAAAAGATGTCAGAATGTGCTGAACAGGATTTACAGAAGGCATAACTTGCATGCTCGAGCTTGATCACCTTATGAGGTTCCCTCTATCGCCGTAAAGTCAGCGTGCTCGCATGGATATAGAGATGGATGATCTGATCCATGGACGAAACAGTTGTTGATACTGCATCGGAAATACATTATCGAATGCCTTCATACTAGTTTCGACTGCCATCAAAGCCCAGAAATATCGACGTAATCAGGATGCTATATATGAGACTTGGTTCCATTACCAGTCTCAAGGTTGAAACTCGCCGGCCTGCAATTTCAACTCAACTAATGCAGGACATTAGCAACATCTGAGCAGTGATAAGCTAAGACGGAACGTCGGCACCTTGGCTTGCCTCGGCTTGCCACTGACAACTCGATGATACGTCAGTGTCAGTGGTGTCATGACACCAATGTATCCATTGCTACGACCAGGGGCACTGAAGTTTATCAAGGTCCACGAGTAATCCTTCTTACTAGAGGATGCCGCTTACCCATGTCAGTTTGAACTGCACAGGCACAAGCACAACAACACAGAACAGCGTGATTCACCCAGTATCAATAAGGAATGGAGTATCCGGGCAATCGACAACTCGCAGCTAGCTAGGGTAGAGAAGGATATCGCACCACAGTTGAGACGTTCCAAGACACCGAATCTATTCGTCCACACATATGTCTACTCTGGAATCCACATAGTCAAAGACGCCTTCTTTCTTGAGACACTTAGGGTTTGATATAGTGATGCGTTTTCTCAGATGCCGTCGACCCCAAGGAAGGGGACACTGGTTACTTCGGCAGTACTGCACTCATACATGATACGAGAGGGCATGAGCCCTACACCATGCAGGATAGATCAAGAACCCTGCTCTAAGCTGTCCAACAGCATTGCGGTTTGAGATACAGGCGTTATGTGTGTTTACATAGTCGGCACTACTAGGGGCTCAACGGACCACAGCGCCAGGTATCGTTGGTTTGGTGTTACTCACATATCAAGACGTGTCTATAGTAAGCCGCGAGAGCCCTTCATTGTATTAGATAGTAAATATACATGTGTAGGAGATGGACATGTTTTGGCAAGAATCCTAATGTCTATTTCTGGGGCCGAGACCCTTGAGTTTATGAAGTGCAAAAAGGGTAATGGCTGACTCAATGGTGTCAACGACGACCTGGACTTCTTCATAGCTCACTGGTCCGCTAAACATCATTTCTGTTAAGAATATCAAGACGGGCTCAGTTACAGCTTCCATTTTATATTGAGAAGATATGTCTCTTTGGTTAAGCCTCCGATTCCTAGACTAATTGTACGGTTCCTGAGATAGGGTTCCTTACCTTAGAAGAGCTGTTCGAAGATGCCAAAGGGTGCAGGCCTTGTGGATCAAATGCTTCAGCTCGACACAATGGACATATCTTCTAGAGCTGACCGCTTGAGCACACTGCCTAGGCAGCGAGAGCTGCAGTGTCCTAGAAGTTTGGCTTGGTCAGTAATAGCTAGAGCGGAGAGATTCGCAAGATAACATACCAGGTATACCTGATAAAAACTCATCTTGTAGTTCTCACTCTCCTTATCCTTCACCAACTGGGCATGAGCTGCCCAATCAGCGGACTTGATGGTTCCGTTCAGACGTTCCAAGTCCACAGTCCCATATAGCATGACCTCCGAGGCATCATTTCCAAAGGGGAAGATTTTGTGTAAAACGTGTTTCTGTGACCGGCTGTTGCCCAAAAGTCCCTTCCTCAACGCAGTGATCTCTTGATTGAGGAAGCCAAGTTAGCGCACACTGGGATCCGAAACTGAGATTATCGGCGACTGACCTGCGGTACCATTCTGAACATTGGATGCCAGGATGAGAGTCGCGTCGCTCGTGAACTTGCTGGCGTACTCTTCAAGCGCATCCGGACTATCTGACACACGGTAGAATTCCTTGAAAAAGGCGTCGATATAGGATGGGACCCGCAGGTCGGAGGGATATTGCGCGGAATAGTCAGCCATGGTGTTCGGTCGAATGAGATTCTTCTCAACAAGCTATTTCTTAAGGGCGACGAAAGAATCACAACGTTGAGCTTCAGATTACGTGCATAAAAGCTTGAATCCTTTGAAAGAAAAAGTCTCGCAAATACCGTTAGATCTTTCATCAGAAGCGGGCCTGTCGTGGGTTAGGGGGGGGGGGGGGGGGCAGGGTCTACTTAAATTGGCTGCTCGAAGCTCGGGAACAGGCATTGTCTCCATAATTATCCCCTCTCTGTTCAGTCCACTGGCAGGGATGAGATCAAGACTGAGAAGACAAGGAAGTCTTTCGGCAAGGAGGCAATGACGTAGGGCTGTTGAAGGTGGCTTATCATCTACGTGATACGACAAGAGAGATATTGATGACCTTCACCTTTCTCTAAGCCATTTTCTCATGCTCTTCACGTTCAGAGCCCGCGATGTCTTGGCTTGTCAAAGCTTCCATCTTCCAAGGGGCGGTATGTGCTCACTAACAACTCAACCGTGCTCTCATCTCTTCAAAAGATCCACCGGGTAGTTAATTCGCTAGAGCCTCAAAAACGGTGACTTTCAGACAATTTGCTGCATTGTAAAGGCTTCCACGGACCGCCCCTCCCTGTATCAATCAAGTGCTTAATATCCCTCCTTCCGTTGCTATTGCTTGCTAAACCAAACATTTCAAGCGGTCGTGTTCATAATTTGCAAACTATTCCTGCTTTTTAGCGAGTGTCTAGACTTCAGTGCACAGTGGAAGAAACATTTCTTACCCTTCCTCGAACCGAGCCCTCGTGCATGTTTACTATCAATATGCAGTTCAAATCTGACACAAGTTTTGTAGATTCCCGTGCCGATTTCGAATCACTTAATCTTTACCGGTATGACTTTATTTGTTGCGCTGACGTCGGGTGTTGCTGCGTTCGCGGACCTTGACGTTTTGACTCCTTAAAGCCTCGACTAATCCGAACGACGTTGGCGAGCTTATTGAGCGGGCTGAATAGAGGAATATGCCAAGGCCATCTGACTATTTGGCTGGGACTCGCATTAGTCTCTTGCCAAGACCGTTCGGGTTATCTGAGTTTTTACAGTACTCATGAGGCAGTGGTAAATCGATATCTGAGTGCCCTAAAGTATCTACAAGGGGCCTGTGAGACCTACGTGAAGATGAGAGCGTGAGATTAGGCATAATGTTAAAAGCATGGCATGATGGGCGTTTGACTGTATTCAACAAACTGGCATGCCAGCTGTCTAGTAGCGATTGAGACGTAGGAAGTGATGTATAAGGAAGCTGGCCGTTCTGAGAGATATAGTTCGTAGTAACGCGAAGAATCCTATCGAGGCTGCAAAAACTTGATGGACAGGTGCTCTGCAGCCAGCTTCAGGGAAGTGAGTGGTCCAAATAGGCTCCTGTCACGTCGTTGATCATGCTATTGTTTAATTCCTTCCAACGTCACAATGGGCGAACATCTCAATTTCCAATTGTTGGCGCCTAAATGGCCGGGATCGACATGACTAATCGTCGTGGAGAGAAACAGACAACAAGAGCAGAATAAGCTTTGCTTGTCAGTAATGGGGCCGACGTACCGGCTTTGTTTGTTTCGGTACACATGCCACACCTTGGGATAATGACAAACAGCAGACTATTTCCACGATTCTGCATGTGATTCGATGTTGTTTCCATAAGCCATACCCGCCATTGTTCATCCGGAGAAGACTTCGTCAATTCGACATGGAACTACGCAAGCTGCTCATTGGCGGTCTGGGACCGAGTGTCATGCTGAACAGTAGGCTTTAGTCTGTGGTTTCGTTGAAATGAAGGCAACGAGGCGAGATTGCTAGAGGACGTAGCACTGGTATTGGACCACTGGCCTACGGTGGAACACTTGAACGCAGTAGAGTGAGGAAAGCTTATGACCTGTTATATATGGTAGGTTGATCCATCATCGTTAAAAAGAATTTGCCTCGTTTTAACTAGTTTCGTGTGTGTGCGCGGATACCAGTGAGCGACTGCACCGTATCTGAGATTGCAACCTGAAAAAAGCCCTCAAAAGACCGGTCTGTCGACAAATCATGTCATGGCTCCCTTATCGAGTTTACAAATGTGGGCTCTATAAGAGGAGGTGAGATTCTCGTACGATCGATTTCTTACTAAGAATTATGCTTATTAGTGCCGCTTCCTGAATCTGGACCCCTAATGTCGTGAACTATTGCTTTTGAGCTAGCTTAGCTACATCACACCTGATACACAGGGCTCGAGGTATAGATGTCGCATTCATTGTTTCAACGATAGAGGGACTAGCTGCCTTTGCATAAAAGTTATATATGAGGCTGTTTACAGTCTTGAATCGTGTGCCAGATGTATGGATGACCTACTAATGAGAGGCGTGAGGGGATAAGCAGCTCCTTGTGGTCCCAGGGGCGGTTTGACGATGATCAGAGCAAATGACCATACGTATGTACTACGTACGTGGTTTATTCACGCAAGACATGAACAGATTTTCTCTGCGTCATCATCCTTGCTTTGTTCACATTACCTTATTGAAAGACTAGATATCCCCACATCACAGATAAGTAGAACTCGTACCAGCGACCATTCAGGGTTTGCAAGTCAGGTGGTGGACAGTGGAGAAATCCAGCAATACCAAAGCGTCATGGCTCGACGCTATTGTTTTCCTCCTGCGGAGTTACTGTAAAAGAACAATCTTCTACGGAGTATTTGGTACAATCCCCACGTTTACAATCCAGCGTCGTATGATTGGGTAATTGTTGAGTTCTGGTCAGCGCTTGGGGTTTGTCCTTGTGGATAAGATGGGGGATGGGGATGAGGATGACGATGAAAGACTGGAAAATGCAACTGCGTCAAATCCTTTACAAGGATGAAGGAGACTGATGGCCCATGATGGTTCATGAAGAGAATCACGAACCATTGCCGTTCTTTCAATCTGCCTTCTTTTAGGATTCTGCAAAGTCTCAGACAGTCAGCTGCCGGGTGGCTTGGCGCTACGAGTTTCCTCCAAGATTCCATGGAAGTTCCGCATAACTCAATCTCTCATCGATTGACTGCCTGCTCGGATGTTGTCCGTGATGCTCGTTAGCGCTTCACCGAAAGTCGCTGTCGGCGGGTCCGACTTGAGTAATATCATGGTAGAGCACGGTTACCCCGGAACCCCGTATCCACTCAACGGACAAAATCCGAGAAATCGCCGTGCCGAACAGCCGGCCTGCCTGCAGCTGGTCCGGCTTGCAAGTTGTTGAGATAGACAGAAGCAGAAGTGCCGGCGCTTTGATCCTTCCATTGGGGCCCCGGGTAAAAACAATCTGGTGGATGTAAGCAGGATTCTGTCCCCACGATAGCTCATCCAAGTAGACCGGAGCCCCGTGAAAAGGGTAATGCCCTCGGCGGTCCCATGGGGCTCCGCAGTAGGCCATGTCCGCAAAGTCCGGAGTAGCAACACTATATGAAGTCCCCCGCGTCGGTAGATTGTGTTTGCGTGACTCTTGTTCATCTCATCCACTCCATCTTTGAAAACAAGCCATCATGAGTGCGGCAACATACCTTGGCGCCAGCGGGCAGTCGCTGAGCATCCTCCAGCTTGCTCTTATCGTTGGCCCTGCATTCACCCTCTTCGGCTACAACCAAGCTGGAATCGGCGGTCTTCTTTCGATGGAGGACTGGGTGAAGACGTTTCCCGAAATCGACACTGTCAACACTTCCGGATCTCAAAAGAGCAAAAACTCGACGCTTCAGGGCTTCGTTGTTGCCACCTTTGTTATCGGCGCCCTGTTCGGCTCTCTCTCCTGCTCCTACACTGGCGACAAGTTCGGCCGCCGCAATGTCATCTTCTTCGCCGCCGTCTGCTCCCTGATCGGAGAGATCCTCGAGGCTGCATCGTTCGGTCTAGCCCAGTTCATTGTTGGCAGGATCATTATCGGTTATGGTGTCGGTCAGATGAGCTCCATCGTGCCTGTCTGGCAGAGCGAGACAGCTGGAGCCAAGAATCGAGGCCGCCATGTGGTGTTGACGGGACTGTTCATGTGCCTGGGCTACACTCTCGAGTCTTGGATCAACCTGGGCTTCTTCTACTTCAAGCACGGCCCAGTCACCTGGCGCCCACCCATTGCCATCTCCACCGCCCTTTCCCTCGTCGTCATGGCATTCATCTACATGTTCCCCGAAAGCCCTCGCTGGCTGGTCCTCAAGAATCGGTCGGCCGAGGCTCGTCAGGCCATTTCAGCTCTTCGAGGTCTCCCTGAAGACTCACTCGAGGTCCAGGCTGAGTTGGCCGGAATCGAACACTCCCTAGAGGACAACGGCCAGGGCGACGCCAAGCTGAAAGACATGTTGACCATGGGCGAGGACAAACTGCTCTACCGTTTTGGTCTTTGCATCCTTCTTCAGTTTTACCAACAAATGTCTGGAAGCAACCTCGTCAGTGTCTACGCCACCATTTTGTTTCAGAACAACCTTGGCATGAGCAGCGAAATGGCGCGAATCCTCTCCGGTGGCGCTCTGACCTGGAAGTTCTTGTCGTCGTTCGTTGCTTTCTTCACCATTGATCGCTTTGGGCGACGAGCCGTCTTTATGATCAGCGGTGTCGGTATGTCGGTTTGCATGATCGCTCTCGCCATCACCACGTCGTTTGACAGCGACAACAAGGCTGCCATGATTGCGGCCGGCTGCTTCATCTATCTGTACAACACATGGGTGCCAATCGGCTTCCTTGGCGCCAACTTTCTGTACTGTACCGAAGTTGCCCCAATTCGTCTGCGTATGGCCATGTCGTCAATCTCCACGGCCAATCACTGGCTTTGGTAAGTCAAACTTTCAAAATCATTCCAAGGAGACGGAAACTAACAAACTACGTAGGAACTTCGTTGTGGTTATGGTCACTCCCGTGGCTATCAACAGCATTGGATACCAGTACTACATTGTGTTTGCTGTCATCTCAGCTTGCATCCCTGTCTCGGTTTACTTCCTTTTCCCCGAAACAATGGGTAGAAACCTGGAAGAGATCGAATTACTGTTCAGGGAGTCGCCATCAATCTGGTCGACGGTCAAGTTTGCAAAGAACCGGCCAATTGCGATGCCGCAGGAGTTTGTTTCAGACAAGAACAAAGCGGACCACATGGAAGGGGACGACTAATAAGGTCAATTTGGGCTGGAAAGATGCGATTTGTACATATTGGGAAAGGAAGGCGGATTTTATTTAGGTGACTTTCAGCGTCATGTCTATGAATTAAGATGCTTGTGATGCAACTTGTTGACCCTGTGAATACCGACCGGTGAACTATTCATTTCAATGCTCAACTTTTGAGCAATACCACAATGATAGGCCGCCAAATGGCCCGTCTCGCCCGGCAACCTTTCGGAAGTGCTCACTCAAGAGGGTTTCGATTTTCTTTTGTTTGCCGATTGTCCACCTACCTCAGCAATACCGTACAGTAGTGTCAAACGTGGCCAACAATGAATGGACCAGCACTGAGACCAACAGTCTTGTTTGTTCCTGCAGGAGGCCGACTGGACTCACCTCTCTTACTCCGCTCTTGTTGGGACCCGCTCAAGCGGGAGGCCTACTACCTACTCTTGAATCAGTGAATGCGAAGTTGAGTAGGACTTAAATATCCCCAGCTCCCTCGAAAGTTTGTGAGATGCCCATACTTCGATAACTCAGCTATCTTGAGAAGAACACTGCATTGCTTCTTGATTGCGCTCACCATGTCTTCAAGCAGATCTGAAACGTTGTCTTCAGGATCCTCTGATTCCATCGACCATCAGTCCGAGGATACATCACCTGTCCTCGACGAGGCAGGGTTTGCAGCCCAAATGAGTCTTTTGCATTGCAATACAGGGCTACCCGAAGCTCACGACATCACGACAACACCCATATTCACAGCGAGGGTTCACAGGGCCCTCATCGCTGCTAAAGACACACAGCGGCGACAGAAGTCGCCTTTCACTCAATACGGTCTTTTAGCTGCAGAATCAATCAAGCCGCCCTCGTCAGCAGTGTTGGACTCACGGGTCTTCCACAATATTGCAGCACCATCCAGTGTGTTCATATGCGGAAGCCAAGGCTCAGGCAAAAGCCATACTATGAGCTGCTTGCTGGAAAACTTCTTAGCGCCTTCGGACGCGAATGTATTGCCACGGCCCTTGACTGGACTGGTCTTCCACTATGATACCTTCGTCTCGGACGCAGGTGGATTTCCCTGCGAAGCCGCTTACCTATCAACGCACGAACAGATCAGCGTCCGAGTTCTGTGTGCGCCGACAAATGTCCGACAGATTGAGGTAAGCATATATCAGACCTTGTCCTTCAACGCCATTAGTATTAGATTTTGGAGTTAACCACGTACCATAGAAAACCTACCAAGGTCTACCAAACGTGAAAGTTGAGGAGCTACGGATCCGCCAATCCGATCTCAACACGAAGCGTATGCTTGACTTGATGGCCGTCAGTTCTATCCAAGGATCTAGCATGCCCCTCTATCTTCATGTTGTTGCTCGTATCCTTCGTGATATGCGCATCGTCCAGCAGGCCCTGGGAACCAGTTTTAACTATGGTAACTTCAGAAGTGCTTTAATGAATGAGAAACTGACCGACGGACAAATGGCACCTCTGACGCAGCGATTGGAGACGTTGGAGAGCTTCATGGTACCCGCAGAAACGGCGACCTTACTGAAAGGCAAATCCAAGAAAATCGGAAAGAAGACTGGGAATGATTGGAGCCCCCAGGTGAGTTGACTCATACCAAGTCTGATAGGCCAAGCTAACCAATATTGTACAGAGTAGGCAGCTGACCATCATCGATCTGTCTTGCCCTTGTGTTACTGCAGAGACGGCGTGCTCACTCTTCAACATTTGCCTCAGTCTCTTTTTGGAGCAAGACTCGAGTATTGGACGTGTCGTTGCTTTGGATGAAGCTCACAAGTACATGCTGGATAGCGTTGAGTGTCAAACGCTAACAGAATCCCTCTTGTCGACTATCCGACTGCAGCGGCACCTCGGCGTTCGGGTCATGATTGCTACTCAGGAACCAACAGTATCACCTCGCCTTCTGGATCTTTGCTCAGTCACGATAGTTCACCGATTCACCTCTCCGGACTGGTTAAAGAGCCTGAAGAGACACTTGGCAGGCGCGCATGTAGGGGAACCAGACCATTTGACCCAGAGCATGAGAATCAGAGAGCGTGGCGATCCAAGCTGGAAAGATGACCATATTCCAGAGCCACGTAACGGTCTTGCTCCTGACGATTTGTTCTCGAAAATTGTCGCACTTCGCCCAGGCGAGGGCTTGTTATTTGCACCGAGCGCCATAGTCGATCTGAAGCCGGTTGTTGACCCGGCCCTCAAAGACCAGCGCGAGGCTGACTCTGCCATTTCAAGAAGCCCAGAGCTTGGGTTCTTGCCGATCCACCTTGGACATAATGTGCTGAGGGTGCGTGTGCGACAGCGTATCACGCAGGACGGAGGGAAAAGTGTCATAGCAGGCTGATTCTTTTCTTGAAATGTCAACGCTTGAAGACAGCAAACCTACTCGGGACATGTGCTTAGCAGCAATATCATGCATTAGGCCAAAGGTACTCAGTAGGCAGGGGAGAGCATATAGATACTGATATATCTAACGTTGATGCTCTTTACACCGCAATGATTTGATATTATCAATCGGTAGAACCCCTACTAGCATGAGAGGAGACTCGTACAAATCGTTCTCGGTTTTGTGTTCTAGTCTCTATCGCAGGATGAGATTTCAATAGAACTTCTGCCTGCCAGACGGATATATCTCCTACTTGTCCTAGAGAGCTTATCGAGCGTATACTTTACTAAAGGTATAGTAGATATAGTATCAGATCTCTTAGCAAGTCCGTTATACCGAGGTATAACTAAGGGGTTGGAAATATAAGGACCGCTACTTGAGCTATAGTAGTAACGATTTAATCTTAAATTATTATAAAGTCTTTACCGAATAGCTTTATATAAACTATTAAGAAAAGACCCTAAACCTTTTATACCTAGATTTATTAATAAATTAATTCGCGAAAATTAATTAATACCTTTTAATAAAGATAACTAAAGATATTTTACCGAAGAAGGTAATAACCTTCTTTATAGCGATAGGGGAAGATCTTTATATTTAGCGATATTTCTAAAATATTTATAGAAAGATATTCTATATAATTACCCTTAGTAAGATTATAAATATAAGTATAAGCTTCTACCGAGAGGCTATTAAACCTTTTAATTAGCAAAAGATTAATTCCTTTAAGGATAATAAAATACTTAATTAATATATAATTAATTATAATTATATACTATTATACTAGGATTTTACAGCCTAATATTATACTACGACTTAAACTAGTAGTAATATAGATATATAATTAATTACTAAAAGATTACTTCTAATATAAATTAATATACCTTTTGAATATTTAAGGTATACCTTTATTATAAGAAGGTAGTAATAAATATAATCTAACTAATTAAAATAGATATAGATAAAATAAATATAATTAAAAAGAATATAAATTGAACCTTTAAAGGCTAATATTTAGAATACTAAGTTAATCTTAAGGTTAAATAAAGCTTTTATAAAGATTTATAAAAAAACCTTTAATAACGTATATATATAGCGAGTAAGCCAGATAAGCGAGTAAGCCAAAAATCCCTTAACCTATATTATCTTTATTTAATTAATTAATTCTTAACTACCTCATATATTAGAGAGTATTAATAACGCTAGAATACTTCTTACTCTTTAGTCGATTTAAAATAACCTAAAACTAAATATCTA
>QUZG01000161.1:0-56243 GCA_003693545.1 Pseudonectria buxi
TTAGAACCCTAACCGTTATAGAAAGCCGACGCAAAATCGTATTATATCTATTTTATATAAGTACCTATCTCAAGATTAACTAGCCAATAGAGATAGCGCTTCTCAAATAAGATACTTTAGAAAAACCACCCAGGCACTCGCTATAATACTAATCAGGAGTCCAAAAGTCAAGGTTGTAAACCACGGCTTCGAGCTTCGGCGGGTCAAAGGGTCTACAGACTGGTCGACAATCATGGCCTCCCTCATCTCACGCTGGCGGCGGATCATTGTCATACCACTGCCAAGAAGCTTGTAGTCAATGATAATGTATGATACCCCAAGCACAAAAGCCCAAGCTTTGATACCAATAGCTACTAGGAGCACCTTGTTGTACCCACTCCCTTCTGTGCCATCTTGGAGAACACCGAAAACCACGTCCATCTACAATGCATAGTTAGCAGAAGCACTCATCCATGAATTGACAAAGCTTACAATAGTTGACCCTGAGTTGTTAAACGCTCTCCAAACTCCAAAAGCCGTACCGATCTTGGCCTGATCAGCCACCAGGAGTGGGATGCAAATCTGCAGTGGCATAGAGTTGATCACTCCTGCTAGGCTAGAAAACACCAGCGCAGCCGTCGGGTGGACATTGGTGAAGCCTAGCATAGAGCAAGCGATGATCCACAGAATCGGGGCCGTTGCGACGTAGTGGAATCGATGGCCATACTTGTCAATGGCCAAGCCCAGAACTGGACTCAACACAATTGGAAGAATCTTCTGAGCTGTTGAAAGATAGCCGGCGACCTCTTCCGTGTAGCCCTTCATGAAGATGATGTCAGCTGAGCTAGTACTGAATCCACCAGCTGCGCCACTCTGAAGCAATTGAGTTGCCGGGAGCATGAGATACGCCCAGGGTAGAGTGAGCAGTAGTTTCCAAGAGAAGTTGCGCTTCGTAATGAGGTGTTTCTCAGTGATTGCCGCATCGCGACCCGGGGTTAATCTATATTTAGTCGGGACCACGAAGCGCTCAAAGCAAACGTAGACTGCGTTCATAATGAGTGAGAAGCCGCAGAAGACGACAGGAATCCAAAATGTCCAACCGTACCAGCCGGTCCGATCTCGAATGGGTACAGCAACCATTCCTGAGACGAGACTGACGGTGCTAGAGATGGCGCTTTCGAGCCCAAAGGCCAAGGCTAACCCAGAGGAGCCGAACCAATGATAGAAGAACTGGAGAAAGATAAGTGTCAACTTATTGACAAGCACGCCATAGATAGCTGCGGTCTGCTTACCTTCTGAGTTGCCGAGTCGAGAACAGCAATGCCAAAACCCATGAGAACATGCCCTGAGACAAGTAGCCTCCACAATTCGACCTGAACGCCAACAGCCGCGATGATCGAGCCGACAAGTATGACACTTGTACAACATAGCGTGACGATATTAGGTCCCCACCAGTCGAGTATCAAACCGCCGATGATGGGGAAGATGGTATTGACGAAAGCATCTGCGCTGCTAATGACGCCAAACTGGGTGTTGTTGATTCCAAGTTCTTTGCGTAACGTATTTTTGAGAGGTCCCAATGCCGAACCTGTCCAAGTGTGACCGATTGGAAGAGTGATCACGCACAAAAGTGCGATCCATTTGTATTTGTTAGGAATTGAAAGAGGGGTGGATGCCTCATGCTCAGTCTCTATGACATCCGCGTTAGGGCTTAGATGTTTCTCGCTGTCAACAGCGACTTGCTTGCCAGGGGCCTGCTCCATATTGAAAAGATATCGACGTAAAGTCACAGAGCTGTAAAAGCCGTACCTTTCGATGGGTGTGGTCAATCTTCTTTATACATATAGAAACAGACCCGAGCTCACATTTTCACAAACTAAAAGGTAAATCGGGGGGGTCTTGGGCTCCCCTTGTTAGTGCGTTGAACTGATCTGATAAGAGAGAAAATAGCTCTATGCCCCCCCCCCCCCCCCCTAGCCAAGCATCCCTGACAGCTGTAGCGTTGCCACTGCAAAGTGCAGCTGTAGCTGGTGAAAAGGTGGGTCGATTAGCAAGGGGGGCTTGGTAGGAAGGGCAAGAAAAACTTCAGAATGGCAGGGCATATTTGAGTATGCCCAGCCGGTAATATCTAGACCTACGGAAGTAACAATAGAACCAGTTATTAGCCTAGCTTCAAAGCATTAATACAATACAATCGCAGGATTAGATTCAGTATCTATTCTTCAAGGTATCAAAACCTAGTTCCAATAGTAGAGGGCACGCTGTGATAGTATGGGGCCATTCTCATATTTTATTTCTACTGGGGCAAGGGGGGAGTCCAAGACCCCGACTTACCTTAGTTTATTAGTGGTCCACCTTGTCGGCAGGTTTCGGCGTATTTAAGCTTATCAGATGGAACAACTAAATAAGGTTTGATCTACTCGACTTGGCAGTAAAGCGTTAGAGGTCTCGCTTACGCGCATTGGTGAAGTGCTACAGCCTGAAAAGTCATGAGACTCCATTCTCGCCAAGTCGTCTTTGTCATGGATCCACGCTGGAAGGCTCGCTGTACCGGGGTTCCAAGGCGAAGCTACGAACGAGAAGTAGGATCAGCCCATGCCAAGTGATAAAAGACAAGGTAGTACGGAGTAGTGGACTCATAATTTCACTCCTTGATCGCTTGCCTGCAAGTCACTCTACCCAGAAACTCACAGGGGCTGGCCTTGCCGCATTCCCAATATAGGAATGCCTTCGCCGCGGCGAGTGTACGCACAAGCTACTGTAAGTCGGGTCGGGTGGCCAGTCAGCCTAAGCAGTCACGGAGTTGGTCAAGCAGTCAACAAGCAGTCAACAGGTGCCTGTGGGACATGTGGCTTAAGCATCGCCGCTGTCTTTTCTACGCAATGTGAAAGGCTGTTGGTCATGCCACCTTCTAATCCAGCACTGATGTCAAAACGTGAAGGTCCCAATTCCAGTGACACTGCCCTTCCAGTACAGTATGCACATCAGGTAGAGCGGCATCAACTCCGGGTATGGTTCAAGTACAAGCATCTGTCTTGACTACCTACTAAGTAAATGGGCTCACCGCTAGGCTGGTAGCTATCGCGAGTGCAGGGGACGGGCCCAACAAACTACCTCAGAACCCAAACACAAGTACGGAGAAGACCGATGAGGTATAACGGGCCGAGTACGCCCCTACTGGCACCGTTCCAAGTCTTGGGTCAGCTTAGCGGCCTCGTTCTGTCCCTGAACCATGTTAATTTAGCCTGACTGATGACCCCGACCAACACAAGGGCAATAATAGCTCGATGCACACGGTCCTTTACAGAGCGCTGATGGTGTTGAGAGATTGTTTGTGGCTAAGCCAAGTTGAATGTCTACTGGCAGTCAGACTATCAAAGTATTAGACTTGTCTTTAGCTCCAGAAGTAGTACTACTGCGACCAAACCAACAGGTTGCCCACTATCTTGGCCTCCATTATCTCCGCTACCGCTGTCTTGGGTTCCGTCCATCAGTGACCGCCACTCGGCTGTAGCCGCAATGTAGTGTGGAGAAGAGTCAGACTGATGGATCCATTGGATTGGCACAGGAGCCGGCACCATAACGTTTCGTTTTGACGCAACCTCCATGATGTTCGGGCTGGTAGCGCGACAAACTGAACCGTAGAATGTTCTAGGCTATAATTCGTTCACGAGCACGCTTTGTCTGGCGCTGCAATCTACGAGGCACGTAAGATGCTTGAGGCATTTCAAGACTTCAAATGCTTGTTCATCCGCGTCCTTTCACTAGCCGCTATACGCTACTGCACCCTGTACCTACCTATGTATGTAAACTACAAGTCGTACGCGTGCCTCGGTATCTCTAATCTATGCCCTAAAATGATAAGCGATACGTATGTTCTTTACTCTCTCTGTGTTTCTTGTGCCCACGTGAGTTATATTCATCGTCTCAAGGTATTTGCTTACTATCTATCATCATTGCTACTACCACCGCCCTCTCCACCTATTACCACCCGTCTACGCCATTTAGTAGGCGTATTGCAACCACAGACTTAATGCCTAATGATATGGTAGAGCCGGCTACTGAAGTTCCCATCTGTAGTAACGACAGTAGTGATGATTGGGGCGATTTTGTCGACTCGGAGGATGTCAATCTGTATCCCATGGGACTGTGCTACCCAATCCGTATCGGCGAGATTGTCGCTGATCGGTATCGCATTGTCCACAAGCTCGGCCACGGGAATTTCTCGACTGTCTGGACGGCATCGGACATGACTGACGAAAGATGTCGCCCTCAAAATCCTGATGCGAGGGGACTCAGAAGAGCGCGAATACCGCATGCAGTGTGAGGTGGCCCGGGCTGTACCAGACACTGCCCATATTCTGGTTCATCAGAACACCTTTCTCTTATACAGCCCCTACAGTCATCATCGAGTTATTGTCTTTCCTTTGCAAGGCCCAAACCTACGAGATTACCCATCGAAGAAATCGCTTACTACCCGCATGTCGTTTGCAGTACAACTACTGCAGGCCTTGAAAAGTCTACATGTTGGCGAGATTGTGCACGGGGGTAAGCTAGTCCGACAGCCATCACTATCCCCATACTTATTCACCCTCGAGTAAAGGTAGCAAGACTAACAGCGGCAACAGACTTAAACGCTGCCAATATCATGTACAGTCTACGCGCACGGGATGACGGTAGAACGTCTGAAAAATACAAGCATATCGGGCGGCCCCGAAAGATGCGCCTGTTTACTGAGCAGTGGGAGGACGGCGAGCTTGTCATGCCGATGAAGCCCTACGAAAGCCTACTGAGAGACACGATCGTGCTTGGTGACTTTGGCTTAGCACATAAAGCCGGCACTCCAGTAGCACAGAAGCTACAATCACCGGCCAAATACTGCGCCCCCGAGCGAGCACATAACGTCAACCCGAGTTATGCGTCTGTCATGTGGAGCTACATGTGTCTTTTCTTCGAGCTTTGCACCAAGGTCCACCTGTTCCCCGGCTCGGGTCACACGTCTATAACATCCTGCATAGTTGATACTCTTGGACCTCTTCCTCTCTCCTGGGAGGGATTGTATCACTCCGCCAGCTTATGCGACAGGAAATGGTATGACCAGGATCGGCATCCGGGTTCTGAAATGGCTCTCGAGGCGAGAACCATTCATCTCCGTCCTGGTATCAGTCCAAGAGAACTGGAGCTTGTCGTGTCCATACTGCGCTGGGGACTGTCATATCTACCGGAGCAACGCACAACTGCAGCACAGCTCCTAGAAGATGCCTCTTTTCGAGAACTCATGAGGATCTATAAACTCTAGGATCACGAGGTAACTTTGCAACTCCTAAAGCTATTTCGAAGTCTTTACTTGGGGGCTGAAAGAATTTCCGACATGAGCAAGTTCAGTAACCTAACCGTCTCTTTTGGGACTGACACTTGCAAAGAAAATAAAGAGATCATTGGCATGGAGACCGGCGGGCCATTCAAGCTCTGCCTTGCCACGACTTTAGCATCGTCAAAATATCCGCTTCACTCTTTCTTCCCTCTCTTGTTCCTCGCCCCAACGATCTTTCCACAACTCTGGCAAAAGGTACCGCCATCCCATGGGCGCTCCGCCCATACCCCACTGATTCTTCATCTCATCTAGCGTTACTGGATGGATCAACTCGTAGAGCTCGAGAATCGGGTATCCGAATTTGGATTCCTTCAGCCCAGCGTTAAAGTCAGAGTTGCCTATACCAAATGGCTCGGTTGGCACAGATCCTGGTGTCCGAAGCTCCTCTGGTGGGATAACCGCAATGTGACTAACTGAGGCGTCAGATGATAGATCCAGGTAAGAAGCATGTAAGAGGATGTCGGCAGGAAGATGTCGTCAGGAAGATGTCGTCTGAGGTCGCCAAGCAGGATGTGTGAGAGATACCGCGAAGCTTTACATGAAAATTTTTCGTCAGCAGCAAAGTCGGATAGAAACATAAAAAAGCAAGACTCACGTTATCGATGACCTCCCTCCCTGGGCACTCGTCTCATATAGCCACAGTCGTGCAACTCCATCGCGAAGGCGATACTTGCGATACTCGTGGTTTTTTTGACGGTTGACAATGTTCGCTAGGTGAACAGGCTTGATGGCGAGTAGTACATCTGTCTTGACTGGGTCAGATGGCTGTGTCGATTGTGTCTGGGGCTCTGCTCTACTGAGATGGCGCTTTGTTCTCCTTTTGAGAGACGCGATTGGAGGCTCTAGAGGAACCAAGAGTTGTTTGTGTTAGCGGGACAGCCATTTTTGGAGACCACCCCATGCCGATATCCAGTGAAGGTGATTGTTGTATTGCTGCCGATAGGAAGTGTCAGGGTCGGCAGTGAGTTGAAGATAGCGGTAAGTTGAAGTTGGCGGCAAGTCCACGTCCATCATAAACTCGTTGCCGGCATTGAGCCGCCGTGACACGTGCTTCTCTCGCTCAACGCTCAAGTTTGCAGCCTGAGCTCTGCAGGTACTTTATTGGAATGCCGTACGGTTCCAAAGTTGTATATTCGGTCGGGTCGCTGTTCAATTGGGTTTAATACGATAGCACAAACACGCTTCTCAGTCTCTGCCACCTAAATCGATACGCGGAACAGCCCAACTTCTGGTTGATTACCTCCGTTTCTACCAAGGTGAAGCTGTTGTGGACTGAATTAAGAGGCCATGACTGAGTGGAAATCTTATCAGACTGTGCTCCCTTTGTATGAAGTAGACAGCCTCAGTTTCTTCGTGAACCACAAGCTTTAGTGAGATGCGACTGCCCAACACATCTGCTACGGACAAATTGTCATGGAATTGTTAAAAATGTCCCTCCGGATGATACCAAGGCTGTTACAAGTTTCTTATGGTCAGGTTGATATTCTTTGTTGCATATCTGACCAAGTGAAGGAGGAATATAGCGGTACGTTGTCACCTAACGGGGTAGTATCAGCCAATTATCGTTACGATTCGTGTCACCTTATATAAATTCCCCTTTGACAGAGCAAACACAAGCCAGCCAACTCTATCTGCGGCCCAGTTGACTCGGCCCAGTCTCCAGCTAGCAACAATAAGCAAGAGTCTCCTACGAATCACCTCATCCGCCTGCTTGATCGAGCTTCCACTGACGATGAGGCCTACGACGAGCTGATGGATGAGATACTCGATCTTATTCTGGACGCAGGCAGACCCATATTCGAAGCGCTATCGGCGTTGGAGCTGAGCTCACTTCGGGATCTTCACTCGCTCCTACACCCCTCTACACATCATTTCCAGGTTATCGACACCTGTGACAAGGCTACCATAATTCCCATCACGGCGGCGGAGGCTTATTTAGGAACCGAGGATGACCTATGACATGAATATGACGAAGAAGATCTAGACATCGATACTACCCTTCCAACCTACCCAGCGCGATCAATTGTCGCATCAGACATTTTCGTACAGGGCAGCAATTACATCGCCAGTTGTGTCCTTGTTGACAACGCCGACATGTTCTGCAAGGTTCTTAACAGTAGAGCACCCTTGGTCGACACCAGTGTAGGACGAGAGCTACAATTTTTACAGAAAACCAGGACGTCTTCCCGAGAATTGACTACACGAATCCCGCGGATTCTCGGATATGTGCGACATGCAGACACAGAGAGAGTCATTGGGTTTCTTCAACAATGGATTCCCGGCCGTCTCCTCAGGGACTTGGACATGGCTACAGTTCCCGTTTGTCGGAGGCAAAAGTGGCTTGAGCAGATCAGCGAGGCAGTCAACAACTTGCACGCCTTTGGGCCCTTATGGGGCGACGGCAAAGCGAGCAACGTCGTTATCGACGACCAAGACGACGCCAGGCTGATCGGTTTCGGGGGCGGTCGGACCCAGGGCTGGGTAGATGAGGAATTGGCAGAAACCTTGGAAGGGGATGAACAGGCTATTACTAGAATCAAGCAGTTCTTAAGAGTCTAGCTCAGCTATTCCTTGTTGGCTGTACACATTGGCAGCAAGGTCATCAGTAGACTATGGTGTTGAACGTCTTTCACCGCACTAGTATCACGCACCAATCATACAGTTAGCCAGGACTTGAAATGACAAAAGTGTCTCCCCTAAACTCGGATTCATATCTACTCTTCTTCGGAGCTACCATCCGCCGGACCGGTCTCCCGGTTGTCGACGCCGCCTTTACCCGCGGTGAAGGTGGTATTGCGTCGACGGAAGCGGGCACGGATACTACTTCCGTTCTCAATACGGAAGTACTAAGTCGATACTGCTGCTTTTAGTTGTTGCACGTAAGACTATGATCTCATAGTAGGCTACATCCTCATGAATTCAGCCAACGTTGAGTGAACTTTCATCATTTAACCGGCGCTTCTCTTCTACTTATAGCTTCGTGTTCTTTCCAACAGTTAGCATGGACGAAGACTTCTTGCATCAGTAGCCCAGAAGATACTACTGTTAAAATGAGATTTGCAACGCTTCTGTTGGCCCTTGTCGCGTATTCTTTCGGCCAAGGTGATGGGGTCGCAACACGAACAAAGCACGTTCCGAAGGGATTCGTGACCGTCAACCAAGGCAAATTCCAACTTGACAAAAAGGACTTTTATTTCGCTGGGTCCAACGCTTACTACTTTTCTTTCAAAGGTGTATGTTGACTTGACAGTTGGTATAACCATTGTGAAACAACAAGCTGACAATCTCAAAGAGCCAAAAAGACGTTGAACGTGGACTCAAAGCTGCCAAGAAAGCAGGACTCAATGTCTTTCGGACCTGGGGATTCAACGACAAGAACCAAACAAGTGATCCAGACGGACTGCCAAAGTACGGAGGTGAAGGTGCCGGCGAAACCGAGGTAGTCTACCAGTCCTGGAACAAGGGCAAATCCAAAATCGATGTGGCTCCGTTCGACAAAGTAGTCAATGCAGCATCCAAGACTGGCATCAAGCTCATCGTCGCCCTTACGAACAACTGGGCCGACTATGGTGGCATGGATGTGTACACTGTCAACCTTGGAGGAAAATACCACGACGATGTTAGTGTTTCTGGTAAGGCGGTGATTGAATGGCATTGGCTAACCACATGTCTGGCTAGTTCTATCGACTCCCAAAGATTAAGAAAGCGTTCAAGCGCTACATCAAAGCCATGGTGACGCGGTACAAGGACTCGCCCACTATCATGGCTTGGGAGCTGGCCAACGAACCACGCTGTGGAGCAGATGCTATCCGCAACTTGCCGCGTAGCAAAACCTGCGATACCGAACTACTTTCCAGCTGGGTCGAGGAGATGAGCGCGTACATCAAGAGTCTTGATCCCCACCATCTCGTCACCTGGGGGGGCGAGGGCGGGTTCAACAGGAACTCTGACGATTGGGCATACAACGGAAGCGACGGTGGAGACTTTGATCATGAATTGTCTCTTGACACAATCGACTTTGGTGTTTTCCACACATACCCCGATTGGTGGAGCAAGTCGATTGCATGGACAAACCAATGGATCCTCGATCATTCCAAATCTGGCAAGTCAGCTAGGAAGCCAGTCATTCACGAGGAGTATGGATGGCTCTCTCCAGAAGGCAAAAAGGCAAACAACAAGCCCGGCAATGAGACTCGTTCTGAAGTCTTGGGCGGATGGCAGAAGATTCATGTTCAAGAAAAGATGCCAGGCTTGTACTGGCAGTACGGGTTTTCTGACTACTCCTATGGCCGCAACCACGATGACGGCTTCACCATATACCTTGACGACAAGGCTGCAAAACAGCTAGTCTACAAGCACGCAGCAGCTATGAACCGTCTCAACAGGAAAGGGAAAGACTAAACAGCTTCGGTGGGGACAATGGAATTTGAAGCTCAACGACATCATCAAGACTGCGCCAGTGGAATGGAAACAATTGCGTGCATTGTGCGTCTGAGCTATGGCTTTAATCACCAAGGCCTAAATGTAACAAATCATATATGGTTACGCTTGTCCACCAGTTGCCAATACTTGCCTGCTAGAGCACTGCGAATTCTCTTGCCCCAGATAATCATGGGAACGAACAAAAGTCCAATAACAAAGGCAATGGACCCAGCAACTATAAACATATTTTGAACGCCCATGCCGGCCATCCAGGGAACAGTCGTAAACGGAATAGAGACTGCAATTGCATTGCGAATGAAAGCAATGGCAACAAATGCCTCGGCGGTGAGCTACAGCAAAAGTTAGCTTTTGAAGATATGTTTGTCAATCGAAACAGCGTCGACCTACCTCGCGATATGTATCAATAATCATGGTGAACGTAATGTCACCATTAGCACCGAGACCAAAAGCGAAGAATGCGCCGCCAAGCGAAGGGTAGATCCAATGCATTCCCTATCATTGACATGGTTAGCACCTCTATTGTCAGGTTGCAGACCGTTGTGGAACTTACCCGAGACGCGGTGATGCCAAACATCATGTAGCCTCCCGCCATAAAAATGGTTGGGAGAGCGAGAAGATAGAGTCTCATCTCTGGCTCATAGATGCCTCCATTGCGCTTCGCCAGCCGAACAATGACCCAATCACACAAAGGTCCGCCGAAGAGGGCACCAAAAAGGTTGCCCACAAAGGGACCAACGGTCATGTAGCCCACGCCAGCGGTGTCGAAGCTATACGGTGGTGAAGAAAAGATGATGGACAGACTTCCCATGAAGAGAACTAGCCAGCAGACACCGGAGGCGAATTGCAAAGCCGTGAAGACGATATGAGGAAGGGCAACCACCTGTAGAGGCATCAAGAAGAGACGCCCGAGGGGCTCCGAGGTTGGAGTGGTCCATCGGAGACGGTGACGCCATGTATCCTTTGGGTAGATGACGGGACAGTCGCTGGACTCGTTCATGGCTTCGTTGACATCCATCTCGGGTTTAGGGTCGTCCGTAGACTGCTGAGGGTTGCGTTCAGGCCGATCGACTTCGACACAGCCAAGAGTGACGGGAATGTACTTTGTTTCCTCAAAGAGAGCCACAAAGACAAAGACCAGTATAGTGGTGCAAATTGCCAATGTATAGTAGGACCAACGCCAACCGTCGGCTGCGGCTTGGGCACCGGCGGCAATGGGTGTCAGGAAGGATCCTACCATGACGGCGGTGAAGTAGAAGGCGTTGGCAGTTCCACGCTGGTGGACAAAGTAGAGATCTGCAATCTGGGAGTAATGTCAGTTTCAGCCATCAACCAGAGTATCGATATACGTACAGTCATTTGGGCGGCAGTTTCATTAACAGCCCCCGCAAACCCCAGGAAGATGTTTGTCAGAATCAGCTCAGCGTAGGTGTTCATTCTCGCGGTCCACCAGGTGACGGCTGCCATAACGGCAGTCGACAGAATGTAGGTGGATCGACGACCATACTTGATGGTAAAGGGAATGACGAGAGCGCAGCCAAGAGCTAGACCGGCGCATTGTGCGGATTGGGCGTTGCTGAGTTGACTGATGGATAGGTTCATGTCGACCGTCATCTGCTGCCAAAAGACAGTCTGAACCGACAGATTGGTAAAGGCGGCCACGGTGAGGGCGGTGGTGAGGCCAAAGTTGAGATGCTTGCGCCAGGGACTCCAGTTCTAGATTGAGAGCACCCTTGTCAGACTGGGCTTGGCTTCAAAGACGCGTCCTGCGCGATCTTGCAACCTACAAGTGGTTCATTTGGATCTGCGGATGGCCTTGGTGATACCTGGAACACAGATGTGTCGGTGGCGGTCTTGTCTGTAGGTCAAGAGGTGGTTAGCAAGGCGAGACATGGCAATGCAGTGGCTGGGATTGGCGAGATGCTTGCTTACCCCGGATCATGAAAACATTGCCAGGGGGCATGTCGCCGTGGTCTTGGATGGCCATGATGATGTCTGGCTTGTGCCAAGTCCTCGTTCTCTCTCTCTCTGTGCAGCTGATGGTCAATGGCTCTGGGGTCAACGGTCTGAGTGAGGCTGGGTATCTGACTCCTTAAATGAATCCGTCGTCAACCTCGTCGTTGGACAATGGCAAAGGTTTGATATCTCTGCGAGGAGCATTCCCCATGATCTCCACAAGATTGACTCGTAGCTAATGCGGAGGGCCAATGGGATGCCATCCATCTTCAGCCACTGAACCCTGCGAGACAGCCAGAGCTTATCGGGATTCATCATCCCTACACATTTCGAAGCTCTAGATGTGCCGATAAGAGGCGGCACTAAACCTAGACGAGGGCTCCCTTGCGCCGTGGCAACATCTTCCCATTTCGTCTATATTACCCCCTTCCATGCCTGTGCGCAGTCCCGTCCTCTCCACAGTTGATCGATCGCCTCTCGTCCTACTCCCGCTCGCGACGAGTGCTACCTTGAAGGCGTGAAGCAGCTGACCCACCACGCGCCCGACTACTTCATACATGGCTCGGTCACGCGACGGCTGCGCCAACTGCAAGAGACGCAAGCGAAAGTGCGATGAAACGCGCCCCGAGTGCCAAGCTTGTCAACGCAGAGGCATCAGATGCGACGGCTACGTCAAGCCAGTCCGCTGGGCCAACGCGATTGCATCCAGAGGTCGCTTTGCCGGGGCTTCGAGCACCGCTACCGGTTTCCCCGGCTCTTCGCAGCTTCTACCGCGGCCCGAAGGGTCCAGTCCCAGCGATCTGTCTGAGAATGCCGTCTCTCCCGCAAGCTTGCCCTCTCCGCTGTCGCCGGCCTCGTCGGTGCAATCCAGGGACAGCCAGCTGTTTGGTAAATGTAGGTCAATCTCACCGCGGAGAGTTGCTGCAGCCTCTAACTCGCACTAGTCCTAAGCTCTGGTCTCCTTCGCCTGTATACGACTGAAGCAAGCTGCTGGATACAGCCATTTTTCCAGCAGCTGGCCAACGAGAGCCCGGCAATTCCAAGGATTGGCGCAGCTATCCAATCCTACCTTGATGACGGACTAGACGACCTGTCGGTCTTGTCTCTAGAGCAGATCGACTTTGCGCTGCACACCTTCCGCACGGAACTGGCTCGGCATCATGGCGTTATCCATGCACCAACACTCTGCGCCGGATTGCTCATATGCACCTTGAATGTAAGTTGACGTTCCGTTTTAGCTCTACCTCTTGCTGACCATCCCTTTCTCCGCGTAGCTTCTACAAGCGCAGCCCTGGACCGCCTACATTGAGAACATGGTCCAGGTTTACGATCTTGAGAATGTCTTGCGACCATCTCAACAAAACCCCGTCAAAGATGCCAACACGCACCATCTTCTAGAGGTGATGGGCGTCATGGATATACCTCTCTTTGTCATTGGCCGCACCCGCAGATCCCTTGGAATCTGGAAGCTCTTGCGAAAGCTGCAAGAGACTTGGGATAACGGAGCTCGCGACGGCGTAGAGGTGGTCTCCGGATTACCAAAGTCATTGCTCGATATATTCGCTGGCATTTCTGACCACGACGACGCCTACAATGAGACACTTTTGTGGACATGGCCGGGCGAGATGGGCGAATATCTGCAATGCCATCTTTGGGATGGCTGGAGATTGAGTGGCATCCTCGATATCCGCCGTCGAAAACGTCTGAAGCGCAAGCAGCTGACGGGCCAGGAACCCGGCAGTGAGCGCTCCCACGGCGTTCCAAGTGATGAACTAGTCATGTGTCGTCTGATGGCGTCCATTCATGCAGTTCAGCGATCCTACAGCTTACCCCAAAATCAGCATTTGCTTGTCCACAATGGCCTCTTGTATTCCCTCGTGACGGCCTGTTTGGAGGTGAAACTCCTCCAGTCACACCCGGAATGGAAAACGGTCTTGGACGAAGTCAAAGGCGGTTTCTTGTTGGAAGATTCCTTCAAGCTCATCAAAATCATCTTTAAAATTCTTGATGAAGCGTGGCAGGCAGGAGATTCAGCGTTTGACTTTGAGCAGGCAGCGTTAAGGGAGGGCGTAGAGATCGCCCTGTTCTAAGCAGAGAAAGCGGTTGATATGCAAATAGTTTGCAAAGTCACAAGCCACGACGGTCATGATTGAAAGAGGAGAATGACAAGGATCAGCCGGCTTGTGCTTGACGCTTGTCTTTCGCTAATTAGGTAGTTCCTTTCGTTATAGATCCTCGGCTTCCATCCCCGGGAAGTTGGTTAGCCGGTAGCAATCAATCACGGGCCTCCCCTCCCACATGACCATTGTCCCAACCGCTACTATACCATTCATCCAGTCATACGGACTGCCCCCAGGTGCTTCGAAACGAATATGTGTAAAGTACTCGACGTCGTCCTGCGTTACCGTCTCCTCCTCGGCCAACGCGTCATCCACTCCGGGGCCGCTACGGTAGATTCCATGGGCTTGAACAAGGATGTAAAACCCATCGTCAGTCTTCAAGGTATATCTAGCTTCAAGTCTTGTAAGGGACTTTGTAGTGCAAAGAAATAGTCGAATCAGTAATTGTGTCATTGGAGAAACAACAATGTGAAAGGGGGAAAAAGACAGTACCAACCTTTTTGGGATCTGGAATCTCTGCCCAGTCTGCACCGCTTCTATCCACAACGATACCCTTGATCCGGGGGCCGTTGACATCTCCGCCTCGGATAGGCAAGACTATCCTGGTAAGGCTGGTGCAATCGCGGCCCCGGATTTCCGTGTTTTGATCAGGGTCCATTTCGGCAACGATGCGGTAGACAAACTCAAGATGGGGCATGCGCATCTGGGGAACGTTCATCCCGGGTGGCGAGAACTCATTCCCGGGCGAGGGATCATGGCTCGGTGTAGGCGGCATCTTTAACCCGTCTTGTATGTACGCTTTTTCTGGTGTTTGCCGGGGCAATATTGGAATATGATGCGGCTGACAGGCAAAGCTTGGCTTTACCTCTACACTTTATCATCTCGAAGCCCAGGTGGCGATCTTATCAGAGGAACTTTGGGTGGAGCTAAAGTCGCAAGCAGTGTGGAGTGACCTTCTTGATCGAGGCAACGTTGGCGCCGCCAGCCATAGCCACAATATCGGTGGGCACGAAATATGGAGGGAGGACCCGGAGGAGCCTGGGATGATTATAATGCCCGGGTTTCGCTCGGGGAGCGTTTCTTCAGTCTAGGTAATTAAACCATTCTCGAAGAGAAGCAAACGTTCTTCCTGTTTATCCCTTCAATCTTTATCATGCCCGAGACTTGGAAGGCACTCGTCGCCTCTCATCAGGCAAAGCAGCAGGCGGCCATACCGTCGGAATGGACTTTGAGCCCAAGACTTCTCCGGGAGCTAACCGATCCCGAGGGCCCGCTCAGGGGTAAACTCATCCAGAACGATGCGGCTCACAAAGCCCAAATTCTCGAAGACAAGGAGTATACCATGACGGAAAAGTTCACCGCAAGCGAGCTTCTTGGCAAGATATCGCGAAAAAAATTGAGCTCTGAAGAAGTCACTCTGGCGTTTTGCAAGCGTGCAGCCATCGCCCAGCAATTGGTTGGTCCATGGTTCCAATAGTCCCTCATCCATTTTCTGACCGTTTCTAGACTTCATGTGTGACTGAAGTCTTCTTCGAGAAGGGGTTGGAAAGAGCTCGATGGCTTGACAAGCAACTAGAAGAGACTGGCAAGGTTGTTGGCCCGTTGCACGGGTTGCCCATTAGTCTCAAGGTAAGTAGTTGCCAAAGTACACTACCAGACGGGTCCGCTAACGACGAGAAAGGACTCTTATGTTCTCAAAGACATCTATGCAACAGTTGGCTATGTCGAGTTCCTGAATCGACCTCCTCCCAAGGACAACTCCGCGCTTGTGGACCTACTCTTGGACGCGGGCGCCGTCTTTTATTGCAAGACCAATGTACCGCAGACTATGATGGTAAGAGACCTGGAAAGACGACATGTATCTACAAAGGAAACCACTGACACTTTAAAGACGGCCGACTCGGAGAACAACATTTTCGGCAGAACCCTCAACCCGCACAACACTCGCTTAACAGCGGGCGGATCGACAGGCGGCGAGGGAGCCTTGGTTGGTTTCCGCGCATCTCCTTTGGGCGTGGGCAGCGACATCGCGGGCTCTATCCGCATCCCGTCACTTTGCTGCGGTACGTACGGCTTCAAGCCTACTGCGAACCGCATTCCGTTTGCCGGCCAAGCCGAGTATCCTTTCCCCAAGACTGAGCTTCCCGGTATCAACCCCGTGGCTGGTCCTCTGGCAACGTCCATTGACGATCTCGACCTATTCATGAAAACCGTCGTTGGCCAACGTCCCTGGACGTACGATCCTTCAGCCATTGATATTCCGTGGAGGAAACTGGAACTCAGCGAGAACAACTCATTAGTAATCGGTGTCCTGCCCGAGGATCCCGAGTATGCTTTACACCCACCTGTACGACGCACTCTCGACAAGGCAGTGTTGGCTCTCCAGAAGGCGGGCCACAAAGTTATTCGCCTCCCATCCGACCCTCAGCGAAGCGCCGGGCTCGGAGCAAGAATCGCATTCCAATATTTCGGCATGGGCGGTCCTAGCCCTGACACCATTTCCAGGCAGGTTGGAGAACCCCTGGTGCGGTCTGTCAAGATAGGGGTACATCCTTTTACCACGACTGCGCCACCAGTTTCAGGAGACTTGGACATCCCTTGTCAGCTTTCTGAGTGGAACCGAGTCTCCGCGAGCTACTCGGCTGTTTGGCAAAAGACGTTCCTAGATAACAAGCTCGACGTTGTCCTGGCCCCCGGTGCCGCTACCACGGCGGTTCCACACGATACCTACGGTGTCCCTGCCTATACTCTGATGTGGAATGTGCTTGACGTGAGTTTTTCCATCAAATTCCTTGATGATAACAAAAACTAACTCTCACCAGTATCCCGCCGGTATCATTCCCTACGGCAATGCCTCAAAGAGCCAAGACCCTCACTACCAAAAGCGCTCAGCTCATTTCGAGGCTGATTGTATGTACCCCCTAAAGAGACGTAACCAAAGGTTCAACCACTGACTTGATATAGACGACCCAGAAGTGATCGACGGTGCCCCATGTGCTATTCAAGTAATTGCTCCGAGGTTCCACGATGAAGAGTGTTTGAGGGCCATGCGAACCATTGATCGCGAAATTCGACTGGCATAAAGCTCACAATTTGGGTAGACCTATTTCAGAACCTGTATGGAGCCGGCATCGCTCATACAATTCTTTTGTCTCATAGGCTATGTGGCATTCAAACTACAAGTCAAAGCGGGCAGTAAGGCGAGTCAAGAGATGACTTATATATAGACAGCATTTGTAGCTTTGAGGTTCTCAAACAATTATTTTCTTTACCAAAACAGAGCACTCCAGAAATTAAGATTGGATGCTCGACATGGAACACGCGTCAATAGGACGGTGCTGCAGCGTCACCAATACTACAACAGCAAATATTGCAGATTGAACTTTGCATGTGCGCTATCAGACAAGTGACTAGGTGAGACATATTAAGCAACTGGCACAATATATAGCAAGCCAATGTCAAATAGACATCAGGAGGATCAGTACCATTTGTTCGAGGCAAGAAGGCACCTTCGCTTTGCCTCAGTGGCAGATTTCTTCAATAATTACCTACCCTGCACGTCCCCAATACCTTAGAAAAAGCTTGTATCAATATCGTCCACAATCTGGACCTTGATGCAGCCATTTCGAGGATCCGACGATAAGGTTAAGCCCTCCAGGGCTTGTTCCAAGGGAAAGACATGAGATACCAACTTCTTCACATCCACAAGTCCTCCCTCGATACAGGCAATACCGGCGGGCCAGGTGTCTCGATAGCGGTTGATGAATCGAAGATCAATCTGGAAGGCCAAGATTAACACTATAGACCTGAGTTAGGACGGTTGAGAAAGCTCTTACCTCTGCCAATGACAGGTGCATAAAAGGAAGATTGTTCATAATCGACTTTCCAACTCCAATCACCATCAACACGCCCCCTCTCCTCACCATGAAAGCGGCGGAGCACACGCTGCTCTCGACCCCAGTACATTCAAGAGCAACTCTTGGCTGAACGTAGTTGGAGCTCCCAAAGAGTTCCCTCACAGCCTTACCATTCTCTTCGTTACTCTTGTTCATGTCCACCTGGTAGGTGCAAACAGTCGGTACAATCTGTTTGGCGAAAGCAAGGCGTTTCGGCTCAACATCTGTAATGACAATGGGGTGAGCCCCAGAGGCCCTCGCACCGGCGAGAGCAAGAAGACCAATGGGGCCGGCACCACAGACAACCACTGGGGTTCCGATGGTGATGCGTGCTGAATTAATGCCGTGGAGAGCGACACTGAGGGGCTCAAGCAGGGCACCTTCAGCAAAGGAGACGTTATCGGGGAGTCTAACGTGAAGAGACCATCAGTACTAACACCATCTTTGAACGTGTCTGGTAAATCACATACTTGTGAAGCCATTTGGCAGGGTGAACCTTGTACCGCTGCAGCGTGCCCGCGTATGGGTAAACTCCAGCAAACTGTACCTCCTCGCATAGGTTGTATCGGCCCTCGAGGCACAGATAGCAATTTCCGCAAGGAACACCAGGCTCAATGGCGACTCTGTCTCCTAAATACAAAAACACGTAAGCCTTGTCTTCTCAAATGGCCAAGGTTCATTGTAGACATACCAGGTTGAAAGTTTGTTACACCTTGGCCACATCGAATCACAACTCCAGCGGCTTCGTGTCCAATAATACAGTCGCCTTCGAATACAAGGGTTCCTATTCTTCCAGTTTTCCAAAAGTGAACGTCTGAACTACATGGTCTGTTAGTTTGTCATTGACTTCGGGGTTTGGGGAAAAGCCAATTTGAAACGTAGTCAGAAGAATCGTCATCACTCAAATCATACCCGCAAATCCCAGTGGCCTTGATGTGGAGCAGTACCTCGCCTGCTTTGGGCGCAAAGACGGGGGCATCTACGGCCTTCAAGTTGTGGTCGGCGGTCACTTGGAGAGACGGGTTAGGGAGAGGAGCTTCAAGTAGCTGATGGGAGTCGGTAGTTGGCACGAGGCCATTGACTGCAGGGACAGTGTGTGTAGAGCACATTTTTCTGAGTTGCCGGATGATGTGAGAATAGATTTGAGCAAAACCATGTCCCTTGAATAGAAAAGCATAGCAACATAATAAGGCAGCTTATTACCGTCGTTCCCCAACTTGTGCTGCACGGCTTCGGGTGCCTCGCCTTTCCTCTTCGAGGTTCCACAACGATGATGTAGATCAAGATGCAACCTCATGACCCCGGAACACGCCATTGCCCCGCAATCGCTTCGTGGAGACGGTGCTTAGACTTGCCTAATTCAGTAGTAAATACGATGTTGGGTTAAACTCCGGATAGACAACCCATTCCTCCCGAGGTTCGATTGGGATCTGATGATATGATATATTAACCATAGAGCGGCCGTTAGGTTCAGGCAACATTCTCAAGACTCGAGAGTCTGGACAACGTCGAAATTACTAAGATGGCCAATAGTACTTCCCAGCTGCAGTCGTTCCCTTCCAAGCCGCGGGTCTTTATCCTGTCGGACATATCCAACGAGCCCGATGATGCGGAGTCGCTGGTCCGCTATCTATTGTACTCGAATCAGTTTGATACCGAAGGTCTTGTCGCGTGCTCCTCGACGTGGATGAGAACAAAAGTCTGTCCACAAGACATGCACAGGATTGTGGATGCATATAGCCAAGTTGTTGAGAATCTGAACAAGCATGCCCACCCGGACTTCCAATATCCTTCTGCCGACTACCTCAGGAGCATTATCAAGCCGGGCGCACCAGTACGTAAATCCTGCTATTGCACAACCAAAACTAACAGCTGGCGCGTAGGTCTATGGTGCTCAGGCTGTCGGGGATAATGTGCCATTGACCGAAGGTGGCGAACTCCTCATGAAGAGCATCCAGGCGCGCTCTGATGAGCCTCTCTGGATTTTGGTCTGGGGCGGAACGAATGTCCTAGCTTCGGTTCTCTTCAAACTTGAACAGTCTTGCTCGGAAGACAAATTCAAGTCATTGAGATCAAAACTCCGGGTGTATGCCATTTCCGATCAGGACGACACCGGCGCTTGGATTCGCAACAAGTTCCCCGACATCTTCTACATTGCCTCGGTCCACGCTTGGAATCAATATGGGATGGCGACTTGGACCGGAATAGCGGGAGATCACTACTACGGTTTTGATCAAGGCGGACCCGACTTTTCGCAACTCACCAAGGAATGGATAAAGGAGAACATCCAGATTGGTGCTCTAGGCACAGCATACCCCGACTACCTCTTTATCCCCGAGGGTGATACTCCAACTTTTCTGTATCTAATTCAAAACGGCCTTGGTATTCCCGAGCACCCAGAATACGGCTCTTGGGGGGGTCGATATGGCCTCACCGACATCAGTCCCAATGGACTGGGCAGCAGGCACTACAGCGACGTCTGTGATATTGTGGTAGGCAAGGATGGCAAGACTTACAAATCCAACCATGCAACGATCTGGCGCTGGCGGAACGCCTACCAAAACGATTTCGCCGCTCGTATGCGGTGGACTCTTGCGCCGGTCTTGTCATCCGCGAACCATCATCCGATCATTGAGTTGAATGGCTCAGTGGGCTCCGCCCCGGTCTACATTTCTGCCGAAGCCGGCACAACATTGAGGCTTGATGCATCGGGAACCTACGATCCAGATGGTAATAACCTTACTTTCAAGTGGTGGCAGTACCGGGATCCCAGCGCGTCGCAATGGGCAACATTCTTGGAGGTGGAGGAATTAAAGATCGTGAAGCTTGACACAGAGGGAAAAGTCGTCGAGGTGACTCTTCCACCCCCTGAGAAGTGCTGCGCAGAGCTCATAAGCCGTGCGCCGTTGGAGAAGGGTCAGATACTCCATATAGTTCTTGAGGTTGAGGATTCCGGGACGCCTAGTCTTACCAGCTACAGGAGAGTGGTCATTCAGGCAACAAACCGGGATCTCAAGGGTAGGGTTGCTGGAAGTGAAGACATTGCTACTTCTTACGCGGAACTTATTAGCTAGAGGTCAACGACCATGAATATATATAGCCGGCATACCGAAATAAAGATAGAGTAAGACGACAAGAGCTGTGTCTCAATTCTTCGCACTTTACCTAGCACTTTATATCCGCCAAAGGGAGAACACCTATTTCTCCTGAGGGGGACTGGTTTGGAAATCAAGCAGAACCCATTTTGTTGAGATACAACCACATATCTAGCTCACATACCCAATTGATGATAGTACGATTATTTCCATCCAGTTCAACGGAAACTTGCAGCTGTTTGATACCTTATTCTTCACGGATCCAGGCTAGATTCACCTTTTCCATCCAAACCTAGTGAGGCAAGTCAGGCAAGTATCTCGACTGCTAGCCAGGATGGTTGAAACTCCACTAATAGCGCTTGTTTATACCAAAAGAAGAATCGCCCGTGTTTAACAGCTCACCACCCCGCGTCTTCCGGGCTTCAGACTTCCTGTTTGGGGTTCCCATTCTTCCCCTCCATCACAAATCTATTCATGGTGTCGACTACGATGGCAGACGCAGGTCCCAAGACCCGCCTACGGAGGACAAGGACAGGATGCTTCAAATGTCGTGTACGCCGAAGGAAATGTAAGTTACTTACAAGCCTTGGGGGTCAACAGAGTCGAAAAGTTAAGCGCGATAGCCACCAGGTGATGAGGGCAAGCCGTCCTGTCAACGGTGTCTCGACAGCGGCTTTGAGTGTCAATACGGCACGCGACTATCGTTTTTGGAGAAGAATGCACAAACCATCGACGCCTCCCGCCAGAATGCTAGATTGGGAGCGTATGCAAAGCTAAGAGTGAGTATTGATAGAAAGCAGCGTCCAAGTTATTCGTTGGACGAAGCCCACTGAAGCCCTGTTAAGTTCGTTGTATTCGAATCTTCGACGATCCGGCAAGAAGCACAGTCGCCGACAGACCAGGAGGACCCAGTTTCTCCCACCAGTCCAGTGTCACAGACTGAACCATTCCGACACCACGCTGCAGCGTTGTCGATAGAGCCAACACGCCAAACCCGAGGTCTCAGTCCGTCTATTCAGCCACGCCCAGGCACGGACGCTCTAGGGAGCCAGGGCCTGCATAATCAAGAGACCTATTCGACCGTGCTATCTCCTTCAAATGCAGCTTACGAGACTGCCTTGGATGGGGTAATGTCACTAGGAGGTGACTGCTATATGGCACCACCGCAGCCTTCCCAAGCGCTTGAAAGCAGAGAATACTGGAGCCCAGCGTCAATTGTCCAGTCCCAATTGTTAACCAACAACATCGAGCACCAGCAATCAACGCCGACGGAAGCTTTCTTGAATTGCTGCCATATGCCCCAAAATCGAGTCGTCGACATGATACGCCATTACCGGTATAACATAGCACCATGGGTATACCACCTCCAGACTCTTTGCAAGGCCCCATCACTTGACTAAACATAGGATAGCTCGATATATGTGACAGGGATCAAACATTTGGCTTGTTAGTCCCGCGTCTAGCCATGACGTCCGAACCTCTTCTCGAAGCACTTCTTGCCCTGTCAATGGGAACTCTCGACAACGATTGTATTGAATCAGAAGTAGATGATTTACAGCGGCAAGTTGCAAGTGAGCATAGGACCGACCTATCTTTGCAAGAAGGCTTTGCATTGGTCTTTTCAGCTCTCCATCATCATGTTACAAACAGCCCGACTTCGTGGCAGAGTCCTCGCAACAGTTTCAACTTTGATTCCATTTACTCGACATCTCTGCAAGACCTATATCCGACGGCAAGCTCTTCCTTTGTGTGGATAATGCTACGACTAGGTAAGCAAGCGTTGTCATGATTGTTCACAGTCTAATTGCAGAATCTCTAGACGTCAGCGTAGGGCTCTTGCGCAGTGCCCCAGTGTCCATCTCGACTATCCTCATGATGCGCGGGCCTCTATCAGCTAGGGCAGGGCTTACGCACGAAGCTATGAGGTATAGCTCGGAGCCGATTCTCCTTTGTGCTCGAGTTCTCAATTACTGCTTTGGACAGAAAAACACAACAGAGCTTGGTCTAGAACCCAGTTTGCCCCCAGCCCAGGCTTGGGGAGTTTTGCACGAGTCGCTCGAGGTATGGTACAGCAATCGACCACCTGAGCTAAAGCCCATGTGGGAGATTGACGATTGTGAGGATCTTTTCCCTACGATCCTCTTTACGAGCGGAGCTGCTCTCATGGGGAACCAACTGTATCATACATGCATGTTGCTCTTGCTCCGGAATCGTCCAAGAACCCTTCTTAGGGAGCATGGTAGATCTGCCCTAATGTCACCGCTCTGGCATGCCCAGAGGATATGTGGTATTAGTCTCAACAATGATTCGAGGGCCAGTTGGGATTTTACCCTGCTGGCGTCCTTTTTCCTTGCTAGTAAGGGAATGACATATGCGCCTCAACAAGAGAGGCTTCTGCAAGGAATGGCTCGCGTCGGGGTCTTGACGGGATGGAAGATAGACGAGCTCTCGACGCTTCTAGTCCAGGAGTGGCAATATGATTAGAGTCATACAAGAAAAGAACAGCTTGTCTAGCGGCCCATCAACATTGTCTAACTTTGTGGCCCCATGCTTCCTCGAGATCTGCGATGCGCCATCCGGTTGCCCATCCCGTCATTGTCTCAATGCTTCGAATGAGCTTTGCGAGAAGAACATGCTCAGATTTGTGGCTCAACAATCTTCCAGCAATCCATAAAGGCTGTATTGCGTTGTTCAGGCATCCCTTGTGCGGGTTGGTCAGTGAAATCCCGCATATCGACTTTGCGTGCCACATAGGAGACGCCGCAGGGCCGATATCAACCCTTGCGTCCAGGGGCTTGGACTCTAGGAGGAGGATGCAGGCCGTGTGGTATAATTGATTGGATGAGATGCCAGCCCAATGGGTAAAAAGTATTTGTGGAAACGGACGAACGTCAATCCACTTGACAGGCATGATTCCTTCAGGTCTATCGTCAAGCCAAGCCTGAAGAAGATGCCAAAGGCGGAGCCACCGGCCTCGAAAGGTTGCAGCGTCACATCCATTTTGCTCACCGAGCTCTAGGTAGTGTGTTCTCTCTGCAATTAGCTCACAAACCTCTGAGCACAGAAACACGGAGTAGTTTGCGTGCATGTCTGGCGAACGGTGTTGAAGAAACAGTTCACCCGCCGAAGCAAGGTCAGTTCCTGGGTACAGCCACTTTGCAAGTGGAATCAATGTGCCCTGTGTACCGTTAGATATCAAGGCACCGCATAGATCTAGAGACAGTCGTTAGCTTCAGGGCGAGACATTGAGATTGATGAAAAGCCTCGTACCCATTCGCGCATAGCACCAGAAAACTGCTTGGAGTAACCCTCCACTGAATCCATTGACGCCGAACGCGTCGAAAAGAGCCGCGCATCCCTCCAGATGCCGCCGCCAGTCGCTGGCGCTGGCTGACATCATTTCGAGACAGCAGAGAATTACGCAGATTAAGATGACATTGTGATCAGGGGTCTGTAGCAGAGGGTTGAGCAGCCGGATGGCCTGCTGATAAAGCTCCAAGCTGTCAAATGAGTGCTGCTTAGCTTCCTTGCGCTCAAGCTGTCGCGCTGAAAGTGCCATAATAGCGTAAAGGAGAGCTGGGCATTTGCGAGCGATAATAGGGACTTGCATAGTGAACGTTTGGTCGCTGTCGAACATGTCAAGCTACATTCAATTAGTAGCTACCTCCGGCATCATCAGGTACGGCTTTTAGTCTCTTACCCAAGGGGCTACCTCTGCCACAAAGTTTTTAAGATATGCAACCCTTCCAGCAGGCAACAATGCAACCTTGATCTGACCTTGAACCTCGGCATCTTCCTTTTGTCCTATCTCACATTCCCGAACTGGGGACGTCTCGCGAGTGAGCTTCCCGGTTTGGGCAGTGTTGAATATGAGTGAGCGAAGTTGCTCTTTGTAGGCAAGGTAGCCAGGGTCCTGAACGAATTGATCCAGGGGCCAACTATGGGATGGTAATGACGAGCTATCTGTCATCGTTACGGATACCGTGCAACAATTCACCGTGGTATCTGATAGCGCAGATCCTAGGCAAGATGGCTTGTAATAGATCAGGAATGGTTGAGAGATTCCCTATAGCTTGAGCAGCTCTGGATGTCACCTTGGTGGTTGGACGAAATGCAAATACGACTCCGAGGTGAGTTAGGATTTTCGACGATGAGGCAAGATACAGATGATTGGCCATCTCTAGTCCACTTTGGGCAGTGTTTATCGGCCATAATCGCCCGTAGGTACGTACTTCCGTGCTCTGCTCTTGAAGTGTTTCCCTCGTGGATTAACCAAGCTCCGTCATCCCATTAATATATGTTACAATCCAGGGAACAACCGATTTATCACAATGTCCCATTCTCGCTCATCATTAACAAGGTATAGTTAATAACCTGTACCGTGCTCGTGTACATGGCACCCCAGGTTACATACGCCTCCACATCCCCAGCCCGGATCTAGCCAAGCATGGTAGATTAATGCGGTGAGAGAGGAAACGGGACGAAACGGTAACCCGACGTTGGTGACTTGATTGGAGGCAAAATCTATACCGATATCTCTCTTGGCTTACTCAAACCAGAACGAGAAGGTATATCCAACCAGCAAATAAGCTCCCATAGCCGGTCAAGCCGGTTCGTGGTTATAGGTCTGGAATTGAGCAATCTCAACTATGGCAAAGACTTGAGATGGACCAGACTTTCCAAAGCGGTTGGACTACTCGATGGAAATCTTTAGCTCTGGGACCACTTATCGTTTCCTCGTTTGTGAAAATGAGGTGTCATTACGAGCGCCACTTTTTCTATAGGCATACATACATACATACCCAATTGACACAACGAGGCTTTCTGATGAGGCCGACTCATTATACATAACTCTCATCGCTGTCTAAAGAATCAAACCCCCGGCACCTGCCATTGCCCAATGACTTTGTTGAAGGCGATGGCACGGCACGAAAACGAACCTGAGAGGCTGCATTTTCTCCGGAGGATGCACCTACGGCAACCCCAATGAGTGCAAAAAGAGCGGAGTACGGACATCCGCTTATCGAAGCATCTCTGGCAACGTGGTAATACATATGCGCAAAGACGAAAAGGATCCCTACACACGTGGGTGATTCATGCAAAGGAACTTGCCGGAATGAATACGGAACAATGAAACACGTGCGGAGTGCGGAGTCCAGCAGTATGCATGTGTATATCCATACATTCCTTGCAGGGTGGTATGGAGATATGGATATGGATGAAACTACTGTAATTTGGCAGACGCCTTGGCCATTGACGCGGCGAATGACAACCCCAGAGTGACTCTGCCGGCCCCTACGGAGACCAGGGTAGCCACCCTTGCAAATCCTTCCTCCTGGGCTTATGGTGGGCCACCTCACAATCCATCCTCTGAGTTTGCGGAATCACCATTCCCTTTCCGCCCTGGCTACCTTTCCCAAGACCCAGGGTTGGCGATGGAGGCGTTTAGTTGACGATCGTCGAGCCAACCGGCCTTTTGGAGCTGTAGTCATTAGCTTCTAGGTACTTATCTCTTACACAGGATGACCATTATAAGAGCGATAACGGATGTTACATTGCCAAGACCTAGATAACGTGATTAGCTGCCGAGGTGCTGCTTTCAATGCGGAAGCTGGGGGCCGTCACTTTCTGGGGAGTGAAACGTCCACCCACTTGCTTGGGTACGGAAAAAGGAAAACGTAACATCGACTGCTCGCTACCAAGGCCGTGGTTGGATTTACGAGTCGTCACCTGTCTTTGCAGACTACTGCGTACCTTGGCGTCCCTAAGAGCAGAGGCTTATAGCTAATCGGCGCACAGTTCTTTGGAGATCTATGCTTATTACGGACGCGGAGCCTCCAGGGGGTTGGGAACATGATACCCAACTAGGTGTAAATCCCGGCACCATGGCAGTCATCGGCCAATGGAGAGAGCGGGCTGACTCTTGCTATCAGAAGAATGGGACGAAATTCCCCCGACCATTGGCGGCAAAACTTGATGTAAAACAACCGCCCGTGCTGATCTCAGGGACATGGATACGGATACCAATACTCCGTAAGGAAAACCGAAGCACTCTGCTACGCCCCGTACGACGGCAGAGAAACAACCATGCCCGGTCCCTTCCAATAGCATGGGATATGATACCCATCTGGAGATCCCAAGATGGAGATATAAAACCGGTTGGGAATCCCGTCTAAGCTCAAGAGAAGCTGGATCATCCTCACCAACGGCCCGGAGTCACGCATACACTTCTCAACTCTTCTCTCTACTCTTCGCTTCTACTGCTCCAACCGTCGACCGGGTCTCTTCACTTCAACTACTCCCACAGCATCCAGCAAAATGCGTTCTGCCAGCGTCCTTACTTTCCTCGCCGCCCTTCCCGCGGCCCTGGGCTGCTTGGGCTACGACAAGGGTCTGCCCAAGCACACCGGTACCAAGACTCTCAGCTCCCCTCAGACCATCAAGGCCGGTCAGACTTTCGATGCCGGATGGGTCAAGTATGACCGTGGCATCAAGTGCAATGGCCAGAGCGAGGGAGGTAAGTTCATATCTTTCTTGCCCACGCCTACAGTATGCTAATACACTTTGCCAGGTACCAAGGACGCCGTCTTCATCCTTGAGAACGGCGCCACTCTGACCAATGTCATCATTGGTGCCAACCAGAAGGAGGGTATCCACTGCCTGGGTGCTTGCAACCTCAACTTTGTCTGGTTCGAGAAGGTCTGCGAGGACGCCATCTCCATCAAGGGCGACGGCACCTCCAACATTGTTGGTGGTGGTGCTTACGGCGCCGATGACAAGATCATCCAGCACAACGGATGCGGCCACGTCAACGTCATCAACTTCTACGCCAACGACTACGGCAAGGTTTACCGCTCTTGCGGTAACTGCAGGGACAACTGCGCCCGCTCCGTGCACATGGAGGGTACCACTGCCGTCAACGGTGGCGAGCTCATCGGCATCAACCCCAACTTGGGCGACAAGGTACGTCAATCTCAGATGTCTAGCAGTTGCTGCTTTGGCAATGGATCTGAACATGACTGACTCTCAATTCAGGCCACCTACTCCAACAACTGCTTCCCCAAGACTCAGTGCCAGGCCTACGAGGGTTGTGACAAGAAGAACGGTAGCTGCGAGCCCAAGAAGAAGGGCACGTGCTAAACGTCTTGCGTCTTGTTCGAGTCATTGGACCAAGATCCGGGACTCGTCCCGAGTGTGCGACTTCTCTTCGTGTAGCTCTATTACTAGGTGTTCAGATGGTTCCATGTAGACAGAATGCTTGCATCGAACCTGTCAGGGTAGTCTATGCCAGCCCTCAATATCATCTACATATATCGTATGACACTATTTGATTCACCCTTGCTTCGCGACGGACCCTTTAGTAACTATCCTTTCGAGCCCCAATATACTCGGCACATAGCCTAGCTACGGCTTCTTTGGCTTATAATCGTCCCAAATCTTACCTAAAGCTCAAGTTAGCAGATGAGTGATAGGAGCAGTTGAGATGCAAGACCTACATTCTTCGCAGAACGTCTTCCGATTCGGAGACTGAGGGTAAATGTCTTGGCCGAAAGTCGCGTTGAGAGAAATAGATCCAACAACTTCGCTATTCTCGAGGCGAATCCAGGTGTCCACCTCGCCCTTGGGAAGAGAGTCTTGTCGGACAAGCAACTGCCTGGATCCTCGTTGCCAATCTCCTGCACCGCCATAGCCCGTACGTTGACCGTAGCAAATATGCAGACCTTCAGTGGTGGGCTGGACTGGGTAGTCAGGCAGAGTCTCCTTGGTCCATTTGTAGCACCAAGAGTTGCCGTGGTGATGCGCCACGAAGACTCCCATCAAGCCAGAGGTCGATGAAAGAGCCTTCATGAAGGGAATGTCCTGTCCACCCCAGATACAGGTGTCGTTTCTGACCCCATCCGAACAGAACTTTTCTGCCTGGCCCTGTTCGAAATGGTCGTTGATTCCAGGATTGCGGTTTGGGTCGATCCCAGGCCCGGTTTGCGTGGCACTAAAGATGTTTGGCGGGATGTGAACAAAAGCCAACGATGGGATCGTCTTCTTATACTTTTTGCTCATTCGCTGCTTTTCCTTGACGAACCACTCGACCACAGTCTCATCTACCCAGTTTTCTCGCTGTATCTGCTTGCCGTCCTTGTCTAACTGGTTGTATTTGAAGCCGCTACGACTGTCAAAAAACCAAAGGATGAGCTCGGGCACACAGCCGCAGCTATCGACGCAACTAGCATCATACACGGGCAGGTAGTAGTTGGTGATGCCTATTTTCTGACGGTTTGGCACCATAGACCGGGTCCGGGAGTTCTTCCATTGGCTTTCTCGGTTGAAAATGTCCTCGACATTTCGCTTACTGTTCGACTCGTGGTTTCCGTAGACCGCGGCCCAGCTTAGGCCCCGGTCAATAATGGGCGCAACGGCATTGTCGATGTATTGAGTGCTGTTTGGAAGAAGATTGTCGCGGGACACCATATCGCCATTGATTACGACGAGATTGGTGGTGGACTCGTCCTCTAGTAGCTTGCTTACAGTTCGCGAGGTCAAGGCATCTTGAGTCGGACCGTAGCTACCAGGGGCTTTCCGGCAAACGGCTCTGTTAGTGATAAAACGAAGAAAGTGATTTGTGATCTCTTACCTTCTCCGTAATGAAGATCTTCAAAAATGGAGATCTGAAATGTCCCGTCTTTCGTAAAACTGAGCGCTTTTCGAGAGCTCTGGTGAGGAACAGCTCCCGCGGCAACTGTCCACAGCCCTACGGCGGTAAACCATTGAGTCCACATGTTGTCAGGGTTGGACGAAGCAGCAAAACCTGGTATCGAGATCTGATATATGGTTTGGACGCGGTTGAGAGGCGAGTCTTATACAAGAGAATGATCCATCTCGAGAGATATCTAGATTTGACGCCGTCCAAACATAGGCATAGAATTCAGCACGTGCCTTGGCTGCAACGTTTATCTCTCTTTTAACGCTTCGACTCCACATTACAAGGTTGATCTACAGACAAGACCCAGCAGTGATAAAATTCAGTGGGCTACACTAGTCTACATTGCGTATTTCCTCCCATCCACGGCGTGGTTGAGCATGATGGAAATAAACACGTGCTGAATTATGCTTATAATTCTGTCTTGTTAGCGTCGACCGAGAAATAAGTGCGGCTTACCATGACAGGGCTTGAGCTCGTTCCGTGCTGGTTCAAGTCGTAGTTTGTCAAATCCATATCCACTCAAGATCTTTTCGCCACTTTGCCAAGGTGATGACGGCTATCCTGTAATGAGCTTGACGTTGCCAAGGTCACCTGTCGTGGGCCGTTATAAGTATGTGAAGACTGGTGATGAGTATCTCTCGCAGGACTTTCGATAACAAGGCCGAGGGTATTTGAGCCACGTTTGCGTAGAGTGAACCTTGATCAAGCTCTAGTCTATCACGGTAAAAGGAAATAGCAAAGTAAACACGACATAGGTATTAGAAACTGCCGTGGAACGCTTAATTAGGTGACTATATACACTGGAATCGACTGACGAGCGTCATGTTGTGAGAATCGTTGGTCCTATACAGAAAGTAAGTGACAAACAGACCCGGTCGGATGGATAATGCTACCATTCTATGGTATGATCGACGTCAAGTCCTAGGTCGCAAGTAGATGAAGTATGCTATGACTCCACCAATGACCGATTATCTAGCTGGACTAGGAGCATACGTGAGTCTATTCCAATGTCTAGATACTTCTCACTTGTCTCTTTGGCTTTGAGAGTAAGGCTGCAGACGACTTGTGCTTTGGTATCTTCACAAACCATGCTTCTTCCTCACGCCAGTTGCCTTTCTCGTCACCTTTCCATAGTGCCATCCATCTTCATCCAAATAGATCCTGACTATGGCCACCCTCCATTAACCTCGAGTATCTGACCAGTCATGTGTGACGAAGCATCGGTCAAGAGAAACTCAACAACGCTAGCTATTTCTTCTGGCTCTGCATAGGGTTTCAACACTGGTCTGTACGGGCCGGTGGTGTCGAGCGTGGTGATGTCAATCATGGGTGTGTTGACGACGCCGGGCGCAACCAGATTGACCCGGACCCCTGCAGGACCCCATTCCTGTGCCCAAGTTCGAGTGAGGCCGAGGACAGCGTGTTTAGTAGCACAATAGCCAGAAAGACCCACGAAACCCTTGACTGAAGCCATGGATCCCACATTGACGATGCTCGTTGTGGCGGTGGGCTTCGCCCCTTGTGCCTCCTGGACTGTGGCCTGAATTGCCATGTGGAACTCAGTAGCAACAATCCAAGTACCGCGAACATTGACCTCCCAGAGGCGACTGCATTCGTCGTCATTTTCCGCAATGCTTGGAGTCCATCCAAGGACGGCAGCGCAATGCGCCAATCCGCTAAGCCTGGGGCTTATCGAAGTAATCTCCCCAAACGTCTTGTGAACTGTGTCTCGCGAAGTAATGTCGACCAAAGGATAGAGATGGATGTTCCCTGACGCAAAAACGCCTGGGTCAATATGTGCCGCTATGTCAATGGCATGAACAGTCGCGTGAAGTTGGAGAAGTCTCTTAGTTGTCGCAAGCCCTGATCCCGAAGCCGCACCCGTGACGACAAACGCTTTTCCGAGCAGACTCATGTTGGTTATATGGAGAGAGTACCGTCTTTCATTGACTGGCCAGAGTGTCTTGGCTGTCGGGTCGAAAGCGTGATCCAATTGTTATGTACGGTCGGCTTGGCGGAACCTCTTACCCCGAAGGCATGCTACATCCTTTTAGTATGCTAACCCATCCTTCTCGGGGTCTAGATGTCCGCTGGCTTTTTTGGGTCAAGACACCCGCGTTCTCGGTATCATGTTTACCCCGAGGACACGCCTAAGTCCTTCGGAAGACCTTCAGGCTGAAAGCTGAGACTGGGGAACCGCTGTACTAACACCAACCACAACTGCCCCCCAGTCACCCTGGTCTACGATAGGAGAAGGGATAACGTTGATGATTGGTTCGGCATCAGCTCCCATGTACATTCGAGAGAACAAACTTGACTTTATAGAGCTACGCATGTACCCCACACGATCTCGACCAGTCGATTGCGGGGATGATGCGAAGATCTTGGTTCGCTTGGCATGAGCTTCCAATTTCGGTTCTAGTGGTTCACTCGAATCCGGATAATATCAATGCTTGTAGTCTCTCAGAAGGGGTCACGCTTTGTTGTTTGTATTGATACTGGAGAACGGACCAGTAAGACTGTTTTATCGTGCGTAAATTGGATGTCGTCTCGGAAACAATCCGACTGATGAGCAACGACGTCGGCTTTTTTACAATCACATACATAGTAGATGACATTGAAAACTACATGAATACTCTGACAGATGAAGGAAGACTAGGCTTAAACGAATATCAATGAGCTACTAAATAAATATCCGATTGATTTATCCCACAACCGTTGTGCTAGCCCCACTGGTCGTGTTGTAATCCTTCCAGCTTGAGGTAGACTCAGCACAGCACTGATCCCAGTAAGGCACGCCTCCAAAGAAGACGAGCGGCTCCTCCAGTTTTCCAGGAACGTTGGAACCAAAATACCAGGACGCAGTCTCGGAAAAGAGGGTTGCATCGCTTACTGCGCGCACCGTCTCGCGCCATCGAATGGCGGCTTCCTCTGTCGGCTCGACGTGCTCAATACTCTCCTTTCGCATCTTATCAATGAAGTCGACAATCCAGTCGCCGTTCTTCTCGAGGAAGGGTGGCCCATTTGCCAGCGAGGTTGGGGCCTGAGGCCCATAGATGAGGAAAAGATTGGGCATGTCTGGGATCATCAACCCGAGATGGGTTTTGACGCCTTCCTTCCACTTCTCCTGCAGGCGAACTCCATTCTTGTCGTGGATATTCATGTCGTAAAGGCTTCCAGTCAAGGCATCGTAGCCCGTTGCACAAATGACAATGTCCAAGTCGTCGAAGCGCTCGTCAGATGAACCTGGCTCAGACGCCGTGATGATACCTCGCTCGGTAAAGGACTGAATCGGCGTCTTTTTGAGATCAATCAGCTCCACGTTGGGCCTGTCAACCATCTCGTAGTAGTCTTGCTCCAGCGACGGTCTCTTGGTTCCGAGCCAGTTCGGCTGCTTCCAAGGAGCCACAATCTCCATTTTGGCCGTGTCCGTCATGCGGGACCTCGTCTTCTTTACCCACCAGCGGTAGGAGTGGGCATTGGCCTCTTTGTTAACAACGAGGTCGGTATAGGTGGAGCCAAGGAATGCGAACCCGCCTCGCACATACGTCTCTTCGTAGAGCTCTTCTCTCTCCTCCTCGGTGAGTTCGTCAAAGGAGAACTGGGCCTGGTTGGTCGACTCCGTTGCAGGTGCCTGCTTGGTCCTTTCAAACACAGCCTGGTACAACCCCTTCATGGCCGTGGACTCATCACGGGCAATCTGGCGTTGCATCATCGGGCATGCAAAGTTGGGGGTGCGGATAAAGACCTTGAGCTCGCAGTCCTTCTTGGCCAACTCCTGAAGAATCTGGATACCAGAAGCACCTTGGCCAATCAGACCGACCTTCTTGCCCTTGACGTCGAGATCCTCGGGGTAGGCGGCCGAGTGAATAAGTCGACCAGTGTAGCTCGAGAGACTGGGGAGCTGGGGAAAGTTCTTCTTGTGAGACGACCCTGTCGCCAGCACCAGATACTTGCTCTTTGCCTGGCGTCCATTTTCAAGCTCGCAAGTCCACGTCTTGGACTCGTTGTCATAGGAGACCTTGGTCACTGTCGCATTGAAGATGGCGTCCTTTCGCAGGTCGAGTACCTTGGCAACATGGTCGAAATACGATCGGAGTTCAATGTCTCCAGGGAACCGCTCCGACCAGTCCCAGCGTCTCCAAACATTGTGGTCGCTGTACTGATACATGAAATACTCGGAATCGACCCGAGCACCTGGGTATCGGTTCCAGTGCCAAACACCACCAAAGTCGGAACCAGCTTCCAAGAGCTTGACGCTCAGGCCCAGCTTTCGCAGTTTGTTTAGAGCATAACAACCGCCAAAGCCTCCACCAACAACCAAAACATCAGCTGCAATGTCCTCTTGGGCCGACATGTTGAGCAGCGAGTGACGTGGTAGGGGAGCGTGGGAAGAGCAATGTGTCGTTGTCGAGTTATTGATGCTGGATAAGTGTAACAAGGAGCGGTAATGGAACGTAGATGGACTCCAAAGTTTACACACGTATTTTCCGGGCCAATGTCTTTTATGTTGGAATGGGTAGTTAAAAGCTCATCCAGCCATCAAGCTAAACTGGCAAGGTAACGCGTCGGCAACAAGTTGAATGTCACGGTAACCACGGATGCTAGCAGTCGCATTGGCCCCCCTCGGTTGTAGGGAAACCATAGACAACATAATAGTGTGGAACAAAGCTCACCCCACACGACACGTAGCGCCGGGGAGTCGGCAATGCGAGTACGCGGTTCGGAAACGTCGCGATGAAATACGGCATTGGGGCGTCGCATTACGTAGAACGCAAATCTCTCGGAACTTGTGCGAGATGGATTGAGCAAAGCCTCGGTTCTTCGGGTGCCGCCAAACCCGCAGCGTCGGCGATCTGCATGCGCCGAAGGTCCCGGTTCCGAGGGGCGGGTCGAAATAGATGTTCTACCCCTCATAGTTTCATTGCTGTGACCCTTCGGGTCGTTAGCGGAACGCTTTCAAGCGGGGAACAGACGCTATTGTACTATCTCGAGTGCTTGTTTGCGTATACAATTGAGTGCTTTGCAACATGGGTATCTATTTAAGTCTCGGAGAGTGGTCTGGTAGAGAATCGATATAACGCACCACTGGTTTGCTGGGATTCGTCGCCTCATTCTATCCTCGCTCATCTTCTCTCTCTGCCAAGAAGTATCTCCCGCCTCAATTGCAACATTCTTCATCTGGTTGCCATTCACCAAATCCCAGGCGTCCCCAAAGATGGTTCTCCAGTACGATGCCGAGTTTGCGGAGGCCATGGGCCAGATGATGGCCGGGCAAACCGGCGAGTTTCAAAAGCCTGCTCTACACGACGTGGAAGGCAGACGTGCCCAGATGCTCGGTCTGTTTGGTGGTGAGGCAGCTCCAGCTGCCTTGCCTGACAACGTTGAGCAATCCATCCATCATACCAAATCCGCTGATGGTTTTGATGTACCCATCTACCAATTCAAGGTCAAAGGCTCGTCCACTGAGCCCGCACCCGCGATTCTTCACTGCCACGGCGGCGGCTTTTTTGCAATGACTGTATCGCTCATGGCGTCTGGGCTGGCGGAACAAACCTCACACACTGGGGTACAAATCTTCTCCGTCGACTATCGCCTGGCGCCTGAACATCCTTTTCCCAAGCCCTTTGAAGACTGCTGGGCAGGCCTCCAATGGCTGCGTTCCAATGCAGCCGAATTTGCAGTTGACCCGGCACGCATAGCTGTTATGGGAGAGAGTGCTGGAGGCTGCCTGGCGGCGAGCTTGGCTCTCTATGGCCGGGACGAGAAGATTTCACCACCCATTGCGAAGCAGATCTTGATTTACCCCATGCTTGACGATCGAACCACGACGAACCATGCTGGCGAACTTGCTCTTTGGGATGAAAACGACAACATCACCGCCTGGAACGCCTATGTGGGAAAACAAGCCGGTAAAGACGGCGTCTCACCTTATGCAGCCCCTGCCAGAGCTGAGAACGTCGATGGATTGCCAACATTGTATATCGAGTGTGGCCAACTGGACATTCTGATGCATGAGAACGTTGAGCTGGTCCGTAGATACTTGGCGGCCAACATTGAGACTGAGTTCCATCTCTTCCCGGGAGTGCCGCATGGGTTCGAGGGGCCCGCTCCGACTTCCAGTACTACGAGGAGAGCATTTGAGAATAGAGTACGAGCGATGACAACTTTTTGAGGGTAAATAAAAATACATTTACATTTGGTCTCTTTCAGGGCTCATGAAAGCTTACTCGATTGTCTAAGGTGTCACAAGTTTCGTATGATTGGTGATTTTGTTGATTCCATGGAGTTAAGGCATTGCGAGTACACGATGCAAGCCATGGCTCCGTCTCTCCTTTGTGTTTGAGTGCACATGTACGAGTTGTCTCGAATAGCACTTGGTGCTTGATACGGGGATTCACGTGATGTACATGCTTAGTCTGGGGAGGAGATGTGAGGTTGCATTGTCAGTGAGATGCGGCCCGTAGAGACTTGGCGAGAGAAAACGCAGGCTAATGTGATTGTTGAAAGTGACAGTCTGACTGATATCTGTCGTCGGTCTGAACTTCCTGATATAGCCTAGACAAATGCGGGGTTTGGACATGGGGAAGTCTTGACCAGACGCGGAGTGCGTATCGTGAATCCCTGTCGCTTACAAGCCGTGGAGAATAGTCTCCAATAGATGGATAAGCAGATACACAGATAGCCATTCCCTGCGTCCAGACTAGATGAGATTGGCTGGAACCTGTTCTGGTTAGGCCATAGATACCATACTTGAACTTTTGGTCAAACCACAATTAGACACAGCCCAGCATCACGCAAGAAAGAGGATTCCGCGGGTTCCAGATATCCGTCCCTTGAAGCCCGAAAACGCCGCGAGTCTTCTGGATGAGGGATGGCTTATCGCTTCTATGCTCTTTGTTTGGATCACGTTCCGAGGACCAGTCTTTACTTATCTCGCTAGCCGGTTTCGCTATCCACGTACTGCGACATGGCCGATACGGAGGTAAAGCCAAATACCCCTCAGGACGTTGAGAGTTTGTATTGTGCATCTATGGATGACTAGGATAAACTCCTACGAGATCCACTTGGTTGATGAATACTAACTCCATTCCCTTCCCTGTAGATAGTATAAATAAACAAGTAATAGTGGTAGTTTAAGGTACGGATTTCCCACACAACTACTACATCACCATTTCTCAAGTGTGCCCCATTTACGATTTCTCGTCTCCCATAAACCTACACCAAAAACACAGCTCGCACCCAGCAAAACAACATGGCAGTCGAGTACAAGGAGGGACCCCTCCACAAGGCGGGCGTGAGATGCTTCAACCTCCCTGGAGTCCAGCAGGACCTTGCTGAGATGGCCAATCTCTCCAACGTCATTACAGTACCTGCCGGTCCCAACACCAGTATTGTCCACGTCACCGGCCAGGTTGGGTTCAATGAGAAGGGCGAGATCCCCAGCGATGTCAAAGAAGAATACCGCCTGGCGTTTGAGAATGTCCAGAACCTCCTGCAGGCTGCGGGCGTCAAGGAGGGCTGGCAGGCCGTTTACAAGGCTTGGTGGCAAGTCACCGGCCTGACAAACCCCGATGGATCGACGACGGAGGTGGCCAACATATGGCACAGCAACATTGTCAAGTTTTGTGGTCCCACGCGGCCAACTCAAACAAGCTTCTGTACGACGTCAGTCTCGTGGCCTGGGGCCACTCTTGAGATCAACGTCGAGGCGATCAAGACGGAATAAGAAGACTCCAGGGGAAATAAAGCAAGGGAAAGGGATAGCAAATGGTATGGGCAACTTGGGGCTGTAGACAGCAGACTTATGAAGAGCTGTTATGCTCCGTGTTGATGCGACCAATTCAATCTCGCTCCATTGAACCGACCCTTATTTCTCTCAACATGACCGAAACGCACGCACGCATAGCCACGGTATCAGCACTCTCTTTGTCCTTTTCAGTACAAGACCCATATCTGTCTTGTACTGTGAGGTATATAGACTTCAGTCGAGGTCAGAAAATAGTCACCACGGAAATAGTATCAAGATGAACTATTAATGATTGACTGAAAGCTATGCATTGCATGTTTTTGCTCCCAAGGTTATTACAAATTCGGATCGATAGTTTTCTGTCATATTAATCCCGTTCACTAATGCTTATTGGTAGGCAGTTCATTCAGCAGGAGGGAGTATGAAAGTTGGTACTGTCTATAGAATTATTTAGCTAACAAAACAGATCGCTTGCGATTGGATTGTCGATTCGCTATCAGTGCTGGGTTGTATACAAATACGTAGCAATACAAATTGTCGTTTGGTTAACAGCGAAAGCTATCCAGTGAGTAACTATCGTAGTATTGAAACCACACAACGGCAACTCAGGCCGCTCGCGTGCTTTCTAGAGATGAGATGCGGCAATGAAGAAAGGTCAATATGTAGTCACGGATGTTTCTGTCATTCCAGGGGACTAGTTCACGAAGCATGTAGACGTATACCAAGACATTGGTTTCCACGAGCGATCTTCTCTTGGGTAACCAATGGTCCAATTCTCAAGGATAGCGTACGAGAGTGGGAAGGAAACGTAACAAGGTCGTACAAAAACGGCGCAAGACTTCGCGCCAAGGGAGATACCCATCTCAGTCGGCCTCGGCGAGGATAACATTATACTCATTTGGCCAGTGACGCCGAGTGGCGTGGGTTACATTATCCTCGTCATCTCTTTGCTTATCGTAACAATGATAGTAGCATGGCAGTCCCAGAAGATCATTGATAAGACCTGGATACGTCCTAATGCAGATAGGATATCTGATTTGGAGTTTGGGCGATAAGATCTCGATGCACGAGGCATATCGCTCCTGGTTACTATTTTGGGTAGCGCTCGGCGAGCTAGAGGAAGATTGGCGCCGCAGCTTCAGGAGCACTTTATCAGATGAATCAAGTGGGACAAGGGAACATGGGATTAGACAACCGTGATCAAAGTATCGACCATACGTAGAATGATATAAAGCAAACCACTGCCCCAATTGAAGCGTTCATCCTTCTACTACAGGCACCATCTCCATCTAAGCTTGCACCCTACACTACAACTACCAAATCGTCATTCATCCATCATGACTAGCACCGCCACAACCACTACCGTCACGGGGGCTCCCAAGTACCTCAAGGTTGTTTCTGAGCCGAAGCCTGTTGAGGACATCTCCAAAATCCACGACGATCGCCTACGACCTCTCCCCGAGGTTAGATCCTTGGATCATGCTACCGCCACCAAGGAGGACATTCTCGACGCCCTCCGGGTAACTGGTGGCGTCATTCTCCGCAACGCTGTGTCGGATGAGGATCTGGACTCCGTCTGGAACGACATTTACCCTCACCTAGGCGACTACCGTCAGCAGGACGGGTCACAGCAACATGCCGAGTTTGATGTGCGAACCAAGCGTGTGCTTGGACTCGCCGGCAAGTCCAAGAACTATGTCGAGAAGATCATCCAACATCCCACTTTCAAGAATGTTCGCAACGATGTCCTGACCTCTTCTTTCTACATGTGGGGAGGCGAGGAAATGGTGGAGATCAGGAACCCCCCCTACCTGCACAACGCCATCATCTTCGCTGTTCGACCTGGCGCTCCCGCGCAAGCTCTCCACCGCGACGATGTTGTATCTCTCAACAGCTGCCGCCGCAAAACATCTGAGCAGTACGAGTTTGGTCAGGACACAGCCATGGCTCTGTTCGTTGCAGGAAAGCCCTCTACAAAGGAGAATGGCGCAACTCGATTCATCCCTGGCAGTCATCTTTGGGACAACAGAACTCCCCCGGATGAGAGGCTATGTGTCCAAGCCGAGCTCAACAAGGGCGACGCCTTCATGTTCCTTGCCAGCTGCTACCACGGTGCCTCTGCCAACACTAGCGAGGACTCGGAGCGCCTGCTATACAGCAGCTTCTTTGTCCAGAGCCATCTGCGTCAAGAAGAGAACCAGTACGTTGCCAACGACTGGAAGGACGTTGCCAAGATGAACTACAGCGAGGAGACTTTGAGAGACATTGGATATGCCATGGCTCAGCCCTACTGTGGTTGGGTTGACTTTATCGAGCCTTTCGAGTACTTGCGTATCAAGGATGAGAAAGCCAAGGAGGCTGAGAAGGAAGTTGCATCTACCTAAGGAACTGACTCCCCCACGGCTAGAGTGGGTTGTTTTTTGTTTTTGAATGCGACAGCATGATCGTGTACTTTGTTTAGTTAGCCGGTAATTTGAACTCGAAGCATTAGGCTTATTGGAATGAACAAGAAGTTTCTATTACTCCAGTTACTAATTAGTAAATGTTGTGACGATCTTGGAAGAGCTCGGGTACCGCAGCGTGGATATAATTCAGAGTAGTGGCAAGGCAGTTAGCACTTCCGAAGGGAGGATCCGCAGAGTCTCGTAGCCAGATTCCCACGGCCCCTACCTAAACAGGTTGTCTCGTAGATGTGGCCTTCATAGCCTAGATGGTATCATCTAAATGATTACAACCCATTCGTGATTTAGTCGGGCTATTGTTACGCTGTCAGCCGTGAGTAATGTGTCCTCAAGATTTGAAAAAGAACTGGGGAAAAGCATGCATCTCAAATCTGCGCTGTTTGCCATGAATCTGCCAACTATTCGACATGCTAGCAGGAGAGTCTTGGGCAACCAAATGCGTCGAGGCTTTCCGAGTTGCTCTGGTCATTCCATACGACAGGATCAGAAATCGGACCAAGTTACCAACGACTACAAATACAAAGTACTGAACGAAGCTTGCGCAACGCGGGATGCCTTCGAAGCAAGACTATTCATAAGTCCGATCTGACAGTGAGAGATATGAACGTGGGGTGCGATTGAGAACAATATGTGGCATCAAGAGGCACCTAATGTTGGTGGAAATTGCGATTCTAGAAGGCGTCGACTAATGTTATGATGAATGCGCCTCCTCACCTCCAGCGCCCCACTGCAATATCGGTTTCTTAACTTGTCAAGGTGACAAGAGTGTGTGATCATGGCCCAAGCGCTTTCAGGGGTAAGATATCCATTCTCCAGCCTCGACCCCATCATGGGCAGATTTCCACAAATAGCCGAGACCGGGCACGCGCTAAGTGATCTCGAACGCTCAATATTGGTTGTCATTGACGAGACTAGACTTATTTGCCTCTTGCTTGTTTTCAGCTGGACCTCTGTAAGCCACTTCTCTTGGCAGTGCAGCTGCTGAGCACTCCATAGATAACTAGAGCCATGTCGCCACGCCGATCATGAGGTTATCGCGAGAGACTTTGCGAGTTGCGACTTATCAGCGAATTTGTTACCAGCTTACCACTATACGCTCATTAGGTACACTGGAGTTGGGAGTCGCGATGAGGTCCTCCACCGTCTTTTCCTTTTTCTTTGCAGCGGCTCAAGCTGCCGTGTTGCCCCGTTGCAAGAGTTGTAAGGCCGACGCCTGTGTTGATGGTATGGAGAATCATTTATGAGGTCTGTCTTTCTGAATCGCCGTCTAATCTCTCGACAGCCATCATCAAGGATGAATGCAGTAACTACCTTGCCGTCGTGGAGACTGCAACCGCCGAGTGAGTCTTGTCCTTGTTCTCCCACACTGGCCGTCTTCTCGACGATCCCTTCTAATCACGAGCCCGCGCACAGGACCGTATACGAAACCAATTTCGTCACCGATGTCGCAACTCAAATTGCCTCTGTGGTTGTGTCAACAGTCGTCGTGAACGAAGCTACCACCGCCATCCCTGTGGTAGCATCTGAGACCATCAGCTACACCGTTACCGTCAATGAGGACATCACCGTAACCTCGACCGAGTACAAGACCAAGACTGTCACTCAAGAGGTGGACGCTCCTAGAATCACTGCCAAGAAGCGCAGTGACGATGAGCCCGAGGCTTTACAGGTTCCGCGCTATGCCTCGGCCTGTACTGATATTGCCCAATACTCTTCTGCTTGCAGCTGCGTTGGATACCATCCCGTAGCCAGTACCGCCGCTGCATCCAAAGTGACGAGCACGATAACCTCTACAATGACATCTGCTACCGTCACTCTCACCTCGACTATTCAGACCGTTGCTGTTACTAGCGACGCTCCTGTCATCCCTGTTACCATCACCACCTCGACAACAACCATTTCGCGGGCCATTGAGACTGTGACCGAGACCCAGACTGCTGCCACCACCGTCTTGACCGAGACCAGTACTACCACGTTGACGAATGTTCGCGCACCACCGACTCCAACAGTCTACCTCGCAGGCCCAAACAACATCTTTGCAGAGGACATTCGGATACCCCCCGGCGCTCAGATTGGAGTCATCTTGAGCATAAAAGCTACCACCACCCCTGCCAGATTTGCCATTCTCCCAGAAGATGGATCGCTGTCTCTATTGCAGTCCCCCTCCACCTCAGTGCCCTACTCTCTCTACTACTATAGCAGCAGTCCGTTCTTCTCTTACGTTCAGGTCACTACCCAACAAATTGCTGGCATCCTTGGTGTTAGCAAACTTCGCTGCAGCCTCAACTCTGCTGGAGTACTCGAGTGTTTTCATCAGAACAGCAAGCTTGAATTCTGGCTTTGCGGTGGAAGAGCGGCGGTCGTGCTTGAGGGGAAAAGTGCTGAATTCGTCCGATCCTGCACCAGTGGAGCAGAGGCTATCACAATTTCCGGAAAGACCACTCTGGATGGCTAGATACAGTAGGACAAGTTGGCATTGGGCCATGCATCCGGGAGAATGGGACTTTTCGCTTCTCAACACCAAACTCAATTTATTAGCCACCTAGCTCTGCGGTCGACAAATTTCTTTCGAACGAGTGCGCGCGATTTGTTTGGCGAGTACAGACGGAGCAACCAGCTATAGCACTATGCTATGTATCCCCTGGCAGAAAAAGAGAGGGCATTTATAGTTTTACTGTAACTAGTCCTTGGAGCAAAGTTCAATTCTGTCCAAAACTTGCTGAGCTCACTGTACACTGTTTCTTCTACTTACTCACAGAGTACCATGAGTTAAGCAAAAGAGTAGGTGGAAGGTAATGCAGCAAGCGAATCTAATTTGAAGAATCCGAGTAACATTGCTTTGCACATCAGAACCAGTACCCATATAATTCTACCACGATATCTACGTTTTCACCTTACTCAAAATTTCAGTCGTTGACAGCGGCTTACTGCTGAAATCTATGAACAGGGAATTAAAAACGATAGGTTGTTACCTCTACTTGCTAGAAACTTTGATCCTCTAATTCGCTATCCAACAATCTCTTTCTTTGTGGAAGAAGACTTAGACCACGACCATGTATTACTCAATGAATGGGGTTATTCTCGCGCCGTCGTTTCAAAATGAAATCCATCGGTATAACTAGGATGAAGATCGTATAATGTATATGGGCGTCACCCAATGAACGCAATATCTGAATGGAACTTAAAAATTGAGAGCAGTACAATATGTGTAGTGCTAATATTGCAACGGTCAGTCCCAGAATCACATGTTAGGCTTTTTGAAGACTTTTTGAAGACAATTGCTAGAGCCCACAGAGGGCAATATGAGCGGAGGCGATGTTCCACGTGATGCTGCAGAAAAACAGGATTTTGAACATTTAGTTATCTCCCCCATACTTAGTCTTCAGCCACACCGCCAAACAACAGCTGCGTTACGGTCAAGTTGGAAACCCAGTCACTTTAAAAGACGACTGAGAAGCTCATCTGGCCATCTATGTCTCCTCAGACGCATCGACTTGTTCAAGTATTTGCAAGACTTTTTCCCCGAATCTTTTCGCTACAGGTACCGATACACTGTTCATTTTCCCATCGTCTCGCGTTTGCAAACAAATACGAGTCGGTATGGAAGACGCGCTTCGTCCCAACGACGATACTTACAGAGAGATATACGAAAAAGGTTACAGGACGTGGTTCAATCTTTACCAGGCAGCGCTTACATCCGCTCACTCGGTGCCCCGCCTGAGTCTCACAGATGCGATTCCAAGATGCCCTCACTTTCCCGCGCAGCTAGAGCTTGACAGGTCCTCGTCGAGCTCGCTTCACGCCATAGGACATTGCACTTGGGGACCAGCTCAGGGCTACTGCGATCTTCCCTCATTCAAAACTAAGTACAAGACCAAAGTTACAACCCTGCGTTCTACTACTGTATGTGCATCTTCGAGCTCTTCATCAGGCTTCCCGAAATGGTTCGGCAATGAAAATCATCTCTTGGTGCTCACCCTTGCATGGGCATATGTACTCTCTGCTCGCTGGGCCGACATCATGCCTGGGGCAATTATCCGCTATACCGATCGTCAAGCTTCATGCAAGCCGGAACGCGGGCAAGAAGGGAGAGACACGGTCACTAGTGAATCAATGACTATAGATGTCGGCAATGCTACCGATGACGCTGCAAGGTGGTGGATGGCAGTCCTCGCGCCCCAAGAGGGATGGAACGCTTCTATTCCCCATAACAATCGACAACTGAAATCGCCATGGTCAGTCGCATTCAGATCAGACAAGAAGATCGAGCTCCATTTCAAAAACAACCCAGGCCCGATATCCTCCAGCAGTGGCGTCTCCTTTTCCGATGCAGCAGACTACATCCTTGACTACGCAGCTTATCATGGAGTATTTGAACAAAGTAATGTGGCATTCATGGCAGCGTTGCTTCTCCCGACATCGCAAACTATAAATAAGCAAGTCGACTTACCTTGTCCTCAGCCTTCTAGCGGGTCACGACCAGTTCAACCTCGAGTATACCCTGGCCACCTCCAGGATCATGTTCACCCTTGGGGAAAAGACGTTTGCCAGCTGGATCGACTGCTTACTCTAAGCTCCAACTCTCAAGGGGTCATCTCACTCCTCGGAAGCTCCTTCTTCGAGCCCGATATTCCGTGCAATGCCTGCGGCGCGTGGATTCAGGGGGCATTTGCCGTTCTCGATTCCGAGCATACTCGTGATCAACACGTCCTAGCGCATATTCTGATCAATCGATCGCCTCGGATTGGTTTCCTCTGGCTAGGCAGTATTCTTTTAGGGGTCCGGGATTTTATTATGCAGTCAGCCCGCGCAGTCATGGCGCCCATTGATCTACATGCCGCAGCTTGGGCAAGCACCTCTACCTCATTCATACAGGCGCCCACCTCTCGATTTACACCCGAGACAAAGATGATTAAGCGATCAGATGAAGCTCGACTGATGTTCTTGGCCCAAATTAATGGTCACCAGCAACCACCGATTGTCCCCTTTGAGCCATTTGGTGATTCTCTCATCAGCGACTGTCTTTTAGAAGTGCAGCTACACTCGCGCTGCCAGGCGTCTCACGGACTAGTATTTGTCAGTTGGTCCTGGGGTTTTCAGAACAACACGCAACAGTTGACAAAAGGGCTGAGTGCATCTACGCCTGTGGTTGAAGTACCCGACGCAGGAGATGGCGACATCACTGTTCTTTACGACCACCTGGACCGTGAGAGAGACGTCTCAGAGCCTGTCACGCGGACACTCTTCTCTTGGCTACGAGGAGACGATGGATACCCTGTGGCGGAGCGGTCCATCTATGAACATGAATGGATCGACGGATGGGATTCGGATGAGGAAAGCGCTACGCCAGAGGGTGATGGACGCTCGACGTATCGGATGCGTATTGGGACTTGGATGTCACGCATGGCGACACAACGAAGCCGCAGTATATAAGCATCATACTGCAGATATCGTCAACGCTCAATGCATAGCATGAATGGTCATGTTGACACAGTTTGTCACCTAAAATAGAACGAAGCAGAAACGTGTTACAACTAGGGGCGGAATAGGCCACGCATTCGAGCTGTGACGACGGTGACATGGCAGAATACACCATAGACAGAGCGAAAATTATGAGTGAGATAAAGACAATAGGATTGAACTGGGGTCGCAAGAACTATCTGACGTGTATCAAGGTGCTGGCTCAAGTATGGTGGGAAATCAGACTGCGGGACTGGAGGGCTGAGTTATAGCATTCAGCATATATTGCTGGCTTCTTGACTGGCCTGGACTTTTCCGCTCTCCGTTTTTTTTTTACAGCTTCGTATTAATGTTTTCTTTCAAATGGGGCCATGCAGTCTGCTCCCTTTGCTACTAGGGTCTTGCAGAAGCTTCCATACCACGAGCGAACAATGATGAGGTAGCTTCAAACCCAGATAAGCTACGACAAATCTTCATGATAAACGACAAACTTCAAACAATCACCCAATTTCAATTTAGGGTCCATCTCATTACTGTCGTCACGGAGACGATGTTAGATACATGACTAGTAAACTCCTTTCTCGATGTTACTCTCTGATTAAAGGTCTGGCACATCCCCACTATCCATCAACTAGAGAAAAGGCTCATTGACACGGTTTCCCATTTGGAAGCCGGTAGGGTATGAATAAGAAATGGCACATGGAAAGTGATGCACTACGAGTACGCCTTGTTGATCTCGACGAGATCTTCAGACGACCCTTCCCAGAGCTCCTGCACACGAGCCTTCTTCTCCTCGTCGGGCATGGCATTCTTTACAGACTGATGAAGCCCATCTGAAAGGATGTAGGTAGATTTGACGGCAAATTGACCGGCGTCGGCAAAGCTTGGGCTGAGGGCAACGAAGCTGTCTTTCTTGCCGATGATGGTGTTCCGCACGCGTGGGCGTTGCTCGTGGTTCAGCTCGAGTACCTGGAGGACCAGGTTTGCGCAGTCATTACTCAACGGGTCCCCCTTGTAGTTTGTGATCCTATTGATGGCTGAGATCAATTGTAGGTTCGCCATGGTGGTGGGTATTGCGACCATGATCATGCCGGACCAGGTACCCTGCCAGTTGGCCAGAGTATTGCTTGTCTGGGCAACGAGGGCATTCGTTTCTTGAAGGTCTTCCACCATGGGACACTGAGCAGCAGAGACAGCTGCAAAGGCCAATACTGGAATGAGCGAGAACCGCATTTTGCGTTGATGTCGGGTAATGGTTATAGACAAGAATAATGAGGGCAAAGTTGTGATGTTACAGCGAGTAGATATCACACACCTGGATGTTGAGTAAGAGTAACGTGGGTGTTCCTCCGTTAAATACAGTCCCGCTGCCTCCCCGCCAGTATCTTTTCTTTGGGCGAAGTCTTGCCATTGCAGTGATAGTCCCGGTTTCACGTTATCATGCGACCGATGAAACGTGTGTCCAGTATCATCCCAACAGCCTCCTCTCGCCTAGATGCGTCGAAACTGAAGCCACTGATGATTTGGCAAGCAGCCCAATAGCCAGCCTCATTGGGCTGTGTGAGATTGACGTGAGTGGCAGTTCTGATGTCAAAGCCTGACTGGCTCGGTCCCGTCCGTTGCGGAAGCTCGGCAATGGTAGAGGTGTGTTGCGAATAGCACACTGAAGAGACAACCCCGCACGTTTCGACGGACAAAACTTACAAGTCAATGGCAACAGAGATTCATGGTAGAGGTTATCGTGGTCTGAATGGCAGGTATCTTAGTGTTTGCGACCACGCGACAACCGGGCCAGCCTTGCCGGTTGAGCCGGAATGGCAACATGCTTTGGTTTAACTTCTTCGTGCTACTTTGGCGTTTGACCTGCCAGTCAACGTCAACTGCCTACTTAGCTTTACATGGTTCAAGTCTATTTGCCATGCCGAACAAAGCAACAAAATCTGGACATGCTACTCCGAGCCCATTGTCTGTTGCCTATTTGCAAGCAACGGATAAGGCGCTGTCCGCCCAGCTCATCGACATCAATCTGTTTCTGATACGTCTTGCTCTGGCCTTGCGCGACGAGCATATTTAAAAGGTAATTATGGAAGCAGGAGGGCAGAGGTTTACTCTTAATGAATTGACAGGACCTCGTTTTGCCTTGCACAACGCATAAGCCACTGAACGTCGGCGTGGGTACTGGACAGAACTATTTGACGGTTTCTTTCCCTAGCGGCCCCATAGGTCTGAAGAAGCTACCAAAGCTTGACCACGACGTTGCCTGATTGGGCTCCTGATAGAGGCATCTTGCAGTATCGTATCTTCCAATCCACCAAGTAATCCAACACGATCTCGACCCCGGTCTCATGAAGCTAATCAGGTCTGGGGATAGAAAGGATGTGAGGTTGAGTCGTTTCCAAACTGAATTGGGCGAGGTCCAAAGTTAGATCCATCCAGGCACATGGTAGTTACCAATAAACCATGGGCTACGTTCGGGGAGTCGAGGACAATCGACGCCTTCTTTGGCTCATGACCTCCCGGTTCTTACTGACGAATCAAGTCGTTTGATAAGAGTGATTATGACTCTCCGGACAAGGTCTAGTCCATCAATCGGTTCATTTAGTAGGACATGCCGATTCTGAGAAGCTGATGCCAAGTCTAACTGCTTTTGCAGACCATGTCTGCTCTATCTGCTCTTGTCTGATGTCTACCGTTTATTACGTTGGCAAACCTCACACATGTCTCACACATGTGCTAGTATCCTTGCCGTACTGAAACTTGAGATGAATCTTGCGTTTTAGGTACTGGCGAGTGCCGAAAGGGCTGCCTTCCCCACGCCTACATAACAGTAAGTGGAAGGTTCATGATCGGATATGTTAATTAACTATTTATCGCGTAAGTCGCTGTAATGACACCTTTCTTCGCCCTGGGTGAAGGCTCTTTGTAGCATCTCGATCAATCACCTAGATTCTAAGCGGGCGAATCTTTTGTCTTGCAGTTCGATTGGTAGGCAAATACAAAAGACTCCGCTGATGAAGGGAATCGAGCCGTAGCTTTAAAAACGGAGAGACTTGGTCATTACGCGAATTCGAAAGACGAGTCTTTTACTTTTGCCCTTGTTCTATTTGGATAGTAAATCTGGAGGGGACTGAGACGTACAGAGGAAAACGGGTTCGTCAAGTATTTTGAGTCTTACTCCTCTGTTTATCTAACCCCTCAGCACGTAGCTGTCTTCTGTCAGCGTCCTGTCCTAGTATTTGCAGAAGCGTGTACTTCTGCCTTCATTAACTATTATGGCCGGAGATTTGAGAGGTACTGGATCTACTAGGATTGTCTCCGACCGGTGAAACAAGCATTCACACAGCAGGTTCTCGTGAGGCAGACCGATTTGTCGAGGATGATTTAAGGCTGAAGGCTTCTTACAATCAGTGACTCTGGAGACCACTCTCAGTACGCAGGACAATTCTCCGCAGCTGGAGTAGCTATTGGCCAAAAAGGCACGGTAGACTACTTGCAGAGTAAAGGGCCTTGGAATGGGTTTCAAGATAAATTCCGACTAGCGGCTGTTTTGATATCTGAAACCAAGTTTTGGGACATGCAAAGTAATAATGTATACTCACTCGACATTGACGTCACGTTACCAGGTGAACGATTAGCTAGAGCATACGCCCCGCAGACTGTGACTGCACTCTCTCTCTTCATCATCTTCACCTCGCCGGTTGTCTAGCTAGGCACACTCGTCATTCCATCAACAATCAGCTCGACAGCAGCACTTGCTCTGTCCAGAGCACCATGAGGTTCTCACTGCTATACACTGCTGTCGCCTCATTTGTCGCCCTGTCTCCAGCGGCAGCCCATGCTCAACATTATGGCCAAGGCCAGCACCAGGCCGTTCTCAACTCCCCGGACAAGACCGTCGTCGCCCCTTACGCAATTGAGACGGGGGTAGGCCATTTCAGCCAATGGTCCCGCGAGACCAAACGTCAATTCCTTATAGATTGGCAGCAAGGCAAGGCCTCGGAATGGATCTTCGTCCAGGGCAATGAGGGAGGCGACATGGACTCGATGACTGCTGCTCTCACATGGGCCTACCATTTACAGCACTCTACCGCCAACACATCCAGTCCCATCAAGGCCATTGCGCTGCTTCAGACGCCTACAGATGCGCTTGATCTCCGTCCCGAGAACAAGGTTGCGCTCGACAACTCCCGCATGAGCACTGGACATTCCGATCTGCTTACCATTGACGAGCTGCCCGAGATTCCCCATACCTTGGCCAAGGACATCAAGGGCATCATCATTGTGGATCATCCTGTGCCACTGCGCAAATGGAGCAATGCTCCCATCATAAGCATCTTTGATCACCACAAGGATCGGGGCGCAGGTCCAAATGCCCATCCTCGCATCTTTGAAATGGTCGCGAGCTGCACCTCTCTCGTCGCCCGCCAGATGCTCGATGAGCTTGAGGCGCTTCCTGAAGAGTACCACCTCCCCCACGAGCTGCTCGAGCTCATTCTGGGCGCGATAGCCATCGACTCGAGCGGCCTCAAAGACGGAACCTCTGAGGATCGCGAAACAGCCAAGCGTGTGCTCAAGCGGAGCAACTGGCGCAAATCCGACCTCGACGAAAAGATGGAAGAGCTCGATGATGACCTCAAAGGTGCCAAGAAACATCTCGACCAACTCGGCGTCCGTGACCTTCTCAGGAGAGATTGGAAAGGGGATTTGGTTGACACGCCATCCCCACGCACACCAACCGTCAGCCTTGGATTTTCATCCATCCCATACTCTCTCGACGACCAGATAAAAAAGACTGAGTTCGGGGAGCTCTTCGATTGGTTTGCCATTGAAGCAGCATGGACGGCCCAGGTGGGCGCAGACATTAGTGTAGCGCTGAACAAACATACAGTCAGGGACAAGCATGGCAAGAAGCACAAGCTCAGGGAGATTGTGCTTTGCGTTCGCAGCGATGTCCGCATCGATGATGACCAGGCGGACGATCTGTTCCACACGGTCGTACAGGCCATCGAGAAAGACGAGACTCTTCATGCGAAGCCATGGCATCGTGCAAAGGAGCTCGGCAAGCGGCGAATGGCCTGGACACATGATCGGGAGGATGCTGGAAGAAAAGTGATTCGGCCCATTATTGAAGCTGCGGTTCAAGCATGGGACTAAAAGGTTGGAAGCATGTATTTCGACACGTCAATTAACATCCGTTGGTAATTTGGTAACATCATTCTATCGTTGCAAGTTGTCCCATTTTGGCAGTCTTGTCCCTCTCTTTGTGACATCCAGCAACAGTACAGACAGACCCTGGCTTTACTCCGTATGCTGTCACAATATCGTCTTATGTAATTGACACGACTCAACTCGCTGAACTTGACTCGACTTCGATGAGGCTAATATTGGAGGATTCGAGCGATTCTAGCATGAACCTTGCTGCATAGAAGACTGAACAGTCATGTATTCCACTACGTACCCATGGCATCAATCGCCCAGACACTTGAACATCCGTTTAAGAGTGCCGCCGGTCTACCTACATGGGGCACATGGCTTATAAACATCACGCGACGGTGGGTCGAAAAGGATTCGGCCCATGTAATGCGTCCCACGCCTTGCCAGTCGTCTTATGACGATGAATGAAATGTAGCCTATACCAACTCTGTCCCAAGTCCCACAACGTTTCTCACCTTGGACAACTCACGGGCCTCAACTCAACTCTAGCGATTCGGGGGATTGAGTCTAGGTAGCAATGTATGTGGAGCGTTGGCCATAAGGCTATCCAACCTGCGACAACGGAGATCCACATCCATACATGCTAACCAACAATTGGCGTGATGCTCCATTGCAATAAATGTAGTCTCCGTCCAGCAGGCTGGTAGCTACTCCATACCATCCACTCAAATGCATCCTGTCAACTCCTGCCGTGCCGACCTTCCGAGTCTCCGGCTCGTCAATGGGTACTACGGTCGTCTTCTTGAGCACCTGGATAGACTGAGCCCTTCCGGAATGCTACCAGAGGCGACAAGAGGAAGCAATGTTAGTCGAGCATTCACGTTTTCAAGGCGAGCCGGGTCAGTAAGATTTGAGAAAGGTTATAGTTACGGAGTAATTACCCCGTATTGACTCCACCGTCATCACTATGTTTGGGCTACAATGCTCTCAAAGCCATACCGTGCCAGAGCCTCCCCATTGATCAAGCTTCATTCAATTTGTCAGAACCTAACTACGGAATTGGGCTACGATACTTGGCGTGGTATTGGGACTTCAGTGGCCCGACGTCGGTCAATCATCCGCTGTGTTGGTCTTACTAGTGAATAGTGCTCGATCCCTTGATACTACCATACTCAGAGTGAAGTGATACCCATTGGTCCATCATACAAGGTACCGATCAAGTAGTTGTGCCCTTGACTCTTTTGGTGACCGCTGGGTGTCCGTGCTGCTTCCACCGGTCCTCGCTTATTAGTGAATCCATCGCGTGTTTTGATAGAAGCCATGGCTTGCATGGTTGTTTATCCACGACAGCTCTATCAGCCTCAATCATACAGAGTAATGTTTCTCTTTCTCCGTAGTCTGCCCTTACTCGGATGACCTCCGGACATGGCTATCATGGCCTGGTAGTTAGGGATATATCCCAATCTTATGGCTAGGGAATACATTGCTCCGACAGCCTTCGGATATAATGGCTTCTTCTGTGCCCGGTCTCGCAGCCACAGTACACTCTGCCAGGTATCGGCAAGCGGCTGTCTCTCGTAGACTTCAACACTTACCCCCTGCGACGGGGACGATCGCTGGTCCAGGAAATGAACTGCTCCGACCACCTTCGGACGTGGTATTCTGCTCTATCGCCTCTCAGTTTGCTTGAGATAGGCCTCGGTCGATTCTCGTGAGGACCAAGATGCTTGCACACGCAACAGAGTATCGTGCGAGCCTGGCGAAGATAAATACTCGAGCTTCTTCCGTCTATTGATCTCAACATCACACAAGTCAACACATCTCACTCTTCTGATTCTCTTCTCTTTTCGTCTCTTCTCTTCTTTAGATTTGCTGGCAAATCTTCCCTTATGTTCTTCAGTCGGGGTTTCTCCTTTCTCTTCCTGGTCGCTGCCATCTTGGCTGCAGTATGCCACGGCCACCCCATCAACGATCCTCTCGAGAAGAGAGTCCTACCTCCAGGCACCTACCTCTACCGCGCCGACAGCCGCTCTCCAGAGGACATTAGAAAGGCCGGCGGCTTCTGGGCCCGTGGCTATGACCCCAAGAATAAGCCAAAGGTTAGGCCGAACCTCAGCTTGTGGCAACACATCCACGGGAAAACGGAAAATGCTCATAGTTGGGACAACGACGGCTATGTTTCCTGCACAATCGACGAAAAGGTCGCCAAGAAATGGGTCAACCAATTCCTCGGCGGCAAAGGTTGGATCTACACCTTTCACGCGAGCCCACGCTTCATCGACGTCAAGGCAACGCTTCTCCAGTACAACACTTACGATTGGGAGGAGGAGTTTGCAGCTCTCAAGGGCGTCCCGCTCGATCAGATCAGGTCTGGTACCCAGTATGCGACCAAAAAAGGGGTTCTTACCGACGTGGACATCGACATCTTCCCGACATACAACTCCAAAAAGTACATGATGCAGAACCACGCCGGGGCTCAGTTTGCGCTTGCCGGATTCAAATACGACCATCCAGGCTGGAAGCAAGATCCTTGGGAGCCCTACAGTAGCTGTCGTCGTCTTGCCATCCGTGAAGACTCTTCTACCAATCCCGCCTCTCTTCTTGCTCGAGTTGCTCAACGAGTCGGTGTAGGCAAAGGCAGAGCTGTGGCCAAGGGCAAGACTGCCGGCAAGGGAAAGGCTGTTGGCAAAGGAAAGGGTGCGCCAAAGGGCAAGGGGGCGAAGAAGCCGCCGTGTGGTCCAACCATGACCAACAACCAAGCCGCCGCCAGGTATCTGAAGCTCATTACTAATGGCAAAGTGCCCCCGAAGAATTGGGCGTCCTCTCCTGCACCCAGCACTGGCAAGAAGGGCGCCAAGGGGAAGAAGGGCGGCGTCGCGAAGAAAGCTGGTCAGGCTGGTCAACAAGGGGTTTGAGAGGTGCAAAGTGTGGGAAGCTGATGCCTAGCTGGTCACGGTGAAGTTTCCCAGATAGTTTCGTCTCAAATGCTGCTTTTGGTAGTATAGAGTGCCGGATTTGGTGGGAAGAAGATACTAGATTTCAGAATCAATCGATCCGTTCACTCTTTGACGAAATGCTGTGGTTACTGTCAATTTCAGTAAGGAAGCTCAAAGCAAGAAAAGCGAGAGTATCACTAACGCAACCCGTAGAATGACTATTTGAAGTAAGTGGCTACTTGAGTTAACTAGCTATCGGGCTTGAAAGGGATGTCAGAAGATAGTGAAATATGTGGGAGATCGTGTGAGTTATTGAGATGATCAAACACTGCTTACGATATACCCACGCTTCAGTGTTGAAGGTCTAAAGAACTTAGATACTGCTTGAACCTACGAATGGTTGCGCTCTCCTGGCTGGTATTCATACGGAGTACATTAGATTGAAAGGGTGATATGGGTGTCTCGATTTAGCTCTGAGAAAGTACCGAATGTGCTCAGCATGGTCAGTGGAGCGATTTCGTTTAGCATTTAGACTTGTTCCCTACAATGCTTCTTTAATTTGACGGTTGCAATATAGTCTCGCCTAAGTTTGAGGATTGAGAACTAGAAAATATCCAAGCGCTGACTCAGTGCCGATTGAAAGTCCCTACTACCGGGAAGTGTGAATATTCCGACTTTCCACTACCAAACACAAATAGGCTCAGACTGTTCTTGAACTTCAACCTTGTTTTTTCGATCGAAACTAACTCTGGCTGAGCAGACCATAGTAGTTGGTAATACGTTGCTCGTCTATTAGGGGTTGATGACGTGTCAGTTCGCAACAGGATATATGCTGTGTCAATAGAGCATTTGCGCAGTTCAGAGACGTACCTAGGTTGACAGCAACCTCCTTGCCCACAGAAGCGCAGGTGCAGTTCATCCAGACTCTGTTGACTCCGGCACCACCCCAAAGCCTGTCAGGAAGACGGTAGAGTTCGCAGTCCTTGCAGTCCTTGCCAAAGTCTGGTTCCTGGGCCCATTTGGACTGCAGTCCTATGAGTATAGCTGACAGGATGATAGGTTATGGATGATGTACTTACCAGGATCTGCCCGTCCTTGAAAGTCAAGATGTGGTCGAGATCAAGGGTAGAGTCCTTGAATGTGCCCTTGCCGTCGCCGGTGTTGCAGTCCGCCGAGAGAATATTCTCTGCATCGATCTGTTCAGAACGGCAGGTCTCGCCGAATCCTGCAGAAACTGATGCGGCAAAAACCGCGACGGTGAGAAAGACCTTCATCTTGATAGGTGAGAGACCTAGTCGTCGATGTCTAAGAACGGGTGCTGGTGTGAGACTCGATGAACGACTCAGATGCTACGAGCCTCTTTATAGTCGTTCTAGTGAAGGGCAAAACTCCACACAACATCGCCACTGTACCTTTCAGGAAGGCCGGGTAGACCGAAGATGGTCCCATCGTTTGCCACGTTCCCTTGCTTAACCTTAACCTTGACACACTCATGGGCATGGGAGGGGAGGCAACCAAGGCAACATTGATTAGCGGGCCCTTGCCCAGTCTCTTATGGTTGCTCCACTTACTATGGTATAGTGGCACTTGTGCAATATAACGAATGACCTAGGGAGACGAGTACGGATTAGACGCGCGGGACTCGAAACGGGAAGGTGCCTGGCAAGCTTGGTCGCTTGATCAATACGGCTCTCTTGGGTCTATCTGAATACAGTCAAGGCCAGCAACTCGTGTTTCATTAATTCAATTCAGTTACTGGAAGCTACATACATACATATAGACCACTGCTCAGTGCTGCTAGGCCTAGTCAACTCGTGTGTGCACATACGTGGTAGCATAGCAAGTGGCCAGTCCCCTGCTGGGATGCGTCGAAGGATTTAACCGTTATCTGCTTGGCGGCTTGAACGAAACAAGCAACTACCTACTTAATCACCTCTCGAAGCTTTGTACTTCGAGCACATGGCTATCTGTGTCATTTGTGTTGTCCTGACATGCCTCTTGCCGCTCCATACCTGTGCCTCGTTACTGTGAGGTATGGACAGTATGTCTTAATGAGGCCATCCTCAATGGTTACAGATTAGACATCGGTGCCATCACCCTAACACTTGAGCGAAATCCTTCATTCATCTTTGGCGCGCGGGCAGCTCCACGAGTTGCGCGTTAGCTCTCACGATTGGCCCGGAACTCCCATGCCGTTTCAGTGGATATTGCCAAGGTTCGTAATTATTGGCTGATGGGCATCTACCCCTGTATGCACGGCCGATATCGTGGGTTGATGCGTGATGTGTGACTGAGGAGCAGGTGACGGTCAGGGTCACCCACTTTGGATGAGGCCTTGGGGGCCTAAATAAGTAGAGATCAGCAATAGTATCTGGGGAGCCATTGTATAGCAGTGAACGTGGTTTAGGGAAAGAAAAATGATTACAGGAAGTGCCGTTTCGAACTAATCTGCCCTCGCAACGTTCAGGTTGGCAAAAATGTCAAAAAGCAGAGCAACGATGAAGTTACGACAGGAGAGACATCTCTGGGAGCTCACCACTGGAACTCAGCTCGTAATGCAGTCTACCTTATTGAGATCTCACGTACGCCACGAGCTTTGAAGCTCGGATCCCAACAAAAGATCAGTCATATGTACGTGCTGTACTACAGGGTAAACATGACCTCCGACCTTTGCCACGCAATAGTCGACAATTCCTCCAGGGAGGCAAGCCAAAACGCAGAGGCAAAGACGAGACGGTCGCTAATAAGAACCCAAAATGATATACGTAACGTATATTTATAGCGAGTGAGCTAGATAAGCGAGTAAGCTATCAATCTTAACCTTTAAGATAATAAGTATAATAAAAATACTATAGATTATTTAATTAATTAAAACTATTTACTAGACTATTCCATAGATATCTTAATTACTTCTTAATAGGTC
>QUZG01000162.1:0-65745 GCA_003693545.1 Pseudonectria buxi
AGCTTCTCTCCGCGACCCTGCTTCGTCTCTTACCTATAAGACAGTCATGCCAACACAGTCCATCATCTCCCCGACAACTCGCGAAGCACTCTTCGAGTGCTTCCGCGCCATCACCCGCCTAGCCCGACCGGAACTGCGACGTCAGCTAATACTAGTTGGCGGCGCAGCCAGCATTGCCCACTCTTCAGTATAGAAGACTGAAGACGTGGATGTTGCGGCGCCTCCTGGTCCTCTCATTGAGGTCTACGAGGCTGTTTTGGTCGGCGCCCCCAACTTCAGTATCGAGTCTGACGGCAAGATCTCGTTTGATGCTCCCCAAGGCTTCCGTGTCCGTGTCGACCTTATCGAAATCGGTACGGGGTGCATTGAGCAGATCCACGTAACAGAACCTTTCTTCGGAGGGTCTGTTGCGTCCATGTCAGACTTGTTGAGGTTGAGGGCCGTGACGGTGGTGGATCGTGGGAGTGATGGTGAAGTGTTGGACTTCACATGGCTGTTGTCAGAGGTGGCGAAAGCAGGTGAGCTCCTACCAGAGCTTGACAATGAGGAGCTGGAGTGTGTTGTTGGTGCTGGGGAGTTGAGTCTGGGGGTTTTGGGTCGCTTGGTTTTGGCTGCTGTTTTGGGCGTATCTAACTACGACGCTGGCATTAACTTTCTAAAATGAATATACGACACTTCTATACTGCACCTCATCCTATAAATGAATCCCCTCGTCGTAATCCAAGCTGACACCTCATGTCGACGCAAGCAACAAACAATTCTTGGGGCAAACTTTGCAATGGTTTACCAAGTGTGTATCAATATAGAAACAAAAGGCTCTGCAACTGGCAGCCCTCAACCAATATCTTTACAAGCCGGATAGCCGCATGCTCTCCTAGCATTTAGGTACTGCTTGGCGCCACACAACGCCGGACAACAAATCTAGTCTCGCCGTCCACAAGATCCCGAGACTCGACAGTCATATCAACAACTTTGGCCTGCCGCGGCCCATTATCCACGTCCTTGATGAACTTGTCCAGCACGTCTTTGGCTCCTTGCGCCTCGCCCTCAACCTAGGTAGCCAGCTGTTAATGACAGGTCACGTGGGACCATTGTCTCACTCATGCACGAGGGGGGCCAACCTTGTTGTCAGTCGTGTTTCTGCACCAGCCGGTGATGCCATAATCTTGGGCCTGCTTCTGGGCAAAGTATCTGAAGCTTGTTAGATACCATTCCTCATCTTCTTGGCTGTAGCTGTTCTGGCGCTGCCGAGTCGTACCGGAAGCCAACACCTAAATGACGTCAGTGCATTGTGCTGATGCGTTCGATTCCAAGCCTGGACGTACCTTGGACTATGCCGCCGTGGGCGATGAAGTGGATCTGTAGCGCATGGTCAGAATTGGTCTCTTCCAAGAATCCATCATGTCCATACTCGTGTTACTGCCATCTTGGGTCCAGGTCAAGTAGTTGCTTTGTCGACTTACAAGTTGCACTTACATAGCTTACAGGACGTTGATATATGTACTACGGGAAGCGAGGGGTGGAGGGGCGATGACGCCAACGGTTAATCGCCGGCACCGATAAGATACGACAGGATGAATCCCGATATCCAAGTCGATCGATCCATCGGGATCACTTCTCGACCTCCACCACGACTTTAGACCAGACAGACCTCAGTCGCATACCTCATACGCCATGGAGCCCGCTCCAGATGCCATCCGCTTCCGTCCCGGCAGGAAACGCAAAGCCTACCGCCAACGCGCCGCCGACGACGACGAGCCTGCTACCGCTGATGGCGTCCAAACACTCGGCGACGCCAACNNAGGACAAGGACAAGGACAAGACTGCCGAGGACGAGGAAAACGACGTCGCCGCCGCCCTACGCCTCCGCAACCTTCGCCGCGCGCGCATCCGTGGCGTCGAGTTTAGAACCACAGCCCGCGCAGACGAAGCCGGCCCCGACCAGCGCGCCCTCGTCGTCAGGGACCAGCAGCAACCACAGACGGACAAGGACCCGGGCCTGGAAGCCGTCGCAAAGCGCTTCACGCACCAGACGGGCATGCTCAACGACCTCAACGACAGGCACATGTATAGCCCCCCCCCCTTCCCTCCTTACGCTCTGTACGCGAAGCCTGGACTAATCATTCAAGGATGGAATACATAGAGTCCCGCCTATCTAGCCGCACCGCACAGCCCACCAGACAATCTGCCCTGTCCGGGCCGTCGTCGAGCGCCGAGCCAGCCGCCGGCTCCGCCCCACGATCCGACGGCCACGCCGTCATGCAAGGCCGGCTGATGGAGATTGATCTGGGCGACGAGGCGCGCCAACGCAACGTTGCCCGCGCCCAGCACGCCGACAACGACGATGCTGCGCATGACAGCCGCGCAAAGCGACCGCGCCTCGGCCGCGACGGCAAACCCTGGCGATCGCGCAACCGCCGCGATAGCGACGCCGTCAAACGAGACCAGCTCGTCGAGGAGATCCTCCGCGAGAGTCGCCGTATGCAAAACTGCTTCCCGCTTTCCCCGTTCATACTTGCTGACATGACCTCTCACTAGTCGACGTCTACGATGTCCCCGTCGACAACACCCCGGCGTACGGCGAGGATGGCGCCGCCGACGAACGACTGGCTGAAGAGTTCCGGCGCCAATTCCTCGAGGACGTGGCTGAGCGACAACTCAAGAAGAAGAAGAAGCCCGCCCAACCTGTCAAGGCTGGTGCTGTTACCGAGGATGTGCTCAAGGGACCCAAATTGGGCGGCAGTCGAAACGACCGCGCCGCCATGAGAGATTTGTTGCTCAGAAAGGAAAAGGACGGCAAGAGATGAAGGATGGTCCCCGGCGTTGTTTGGCAGTTTTCACTTTGTCAGCGGGTTGGTCTTTATATAGCGTCTCAGCACTTTGATGCGTAAGATTTTCTATCAAATGCTCAAGTTGCTTTCTATCAAGTTGTAGAGATTGACTTACCCTAGGGTTAGGATATTACTATACAAAAGGAGTCGTGCTATTCCCACGATACCCAGCTTCCAGCCAGCAGAAGTAGCTTTTGTACGAGACCCCCTCAGGGTACCTTGCACAGCCTAGGGTACCTAGGTAGTTGCCCGTCGCCAGTTCCTGCCACAACAATCGTGTGAATAGCAAAAGAGCATCGTGCGAATAGCACGACTCTAGGTAATTAACTAACTCTCTCAATCCTCTCAATTCTAAGCCTCTTAAAGTTGAGTCAGAATTGAGGCCGAACATGCAGGGTTGACTTTCTCTGGTTGAAAACTGAGCAATGCGGAGCATGGATGCTGATTGAGGATGGGTTCAAAAATGTGCCTCCTGCTGGTCGTACCAAGAAGGTTTGGGCCTACTTGTTCTCTCTGCTTCCAGTCGATTCCCTTTGGAACGATGGCATGTTGGCCCGAAGCTTGGTAACTAGTCTAGTAGATCGTAACGTGTGAAGAATACTACTACTCGTTTTCCTTTGGTGTTTTCGTCCTTGAGATTCACACCTACGTACGTACCTACCTGCCTGGTCGTCGTAACATCCATCATCTATCAGAGCAATGCTTGTCGTCTCCAACCCCCCTTACCAATGCTAGAGAGGCTCGCGTGCGCGTTTCAAACTCTGAGCAGGCAGGCAGGCAGGCAGGCACTCTCACCTCCTCGGGTCGTTTCAATTCTGACACAGGAACCGAGAGGCGCAGTCAGAATGGGAGCGTGTATATGCCAACCTACCCAAAGATAAGATCTCTTGACGCCCTTGACGCTGAGAAAGTCAGTAGAAGTGACTTGGGGTGTGCACAACGCCCCACGGTTTAACTTCCAAGGCAATCTCAATCATGGTTTGCACACCGTTGATTGGACAACTGCATCGAATAGAGCGTTTGTAAAACGGCGTATGGAAGCCACCGAGAAAGTAGGTTAAGTTCCCAAGAGTCAATGTAGGATTTTTTTCCTGTACCATTTGACGCAAAGTTACCTAGGTATTCTCCATGGGTATAATAACATGTCTCTGCTCCTCATTTTCCTCATCTCCTGCATCCATATTCTTCATCTGCATCCATTTTCTTGTTTCAAGCCCAACTACATTCATCATTGGCTTTAGCCCCGACGTCTCATCAACCAAGCATTTATCTTCATCAGCCCCCAAGAACCAGCATCATGACTGATTCCACCCCTCCAAAGACGCCCATCAATACTCGATTCCTTGTGCTCTCTGACACACATGGCATGCAATTCTCCCCGGATCAGCACCCACGTCGATACGCCGATGTTGCCATTCACTGTGGCGATCTAACAGAAGAATCGAAGATTGTCGAGTTCAAAAGGTCAATCAAACTCTTGAAGAGCATTGACGCTCCCCTCAAGCTAGTGATTGGAGGAAATCACGACTTCACTCTGGATATACCCATGTTCAAGAAGAAAGTGGCTGAAGCTGTACCACAGTTGGATCCTAAGCTAGTAGCTAAGGAATACGGTCGCTATGGGGAGGCAAAGGAACTTCTCCAAGAAGCTAGCGAGGCGGGCATCATCTTCTTGAACGAGGGAACTCACCGATTCACTCTCGCAAACGGGGCATCGTTGGCTCTATATGCCAGCCCGTACACGCCCTCGCTTGGCGATTGGGGATTCCAGTACCACCCTGCAGAAGGGCATGAATTCGCCATTGAGAAAGGGACCGATATCGTCGTTACACACGGTCCGCCCAAGGGAATCATGGACGTTACAAGCTCACGCCAACGAGCCGGCTGCCCCAAGCTATTCGAAGCTGTTGCCAAGGCTCGGCCACAGATGCACTGCTTCGGTCACATCCACGAGGGCTGGGGCGCAAAGGTGGCGACTTGGCGAGAGACTTTGAGCGAGTCCCCATCCCACTTGACCGATATAGATAACGGCAAATCAGTCGTTGTCGAAACCCTGCGAAGTCTCAAGACGGCCAAGCTCGGCGAGGACGATGAGGACGACAAGGCAGAAGAGAAGAGAAGGAAGGTGCAGGAGTGTGCCGAGGATAGATGCTATCGCACAAGTTACTGCAGCGGAGATGAGCATCGTCTTGAGGCAGGGAAACAGACCCTTTTCGTCAACGCGGCGATCCAAGGGGATGAAGAGGAGCCGATGCAGCTTCCGTGGCTGGTGAATCTCGAACTCAGCCCAGCCGATGGCAGCCACGCGCTTGGCCCTCGGGAGAAGAATAAGAAGCGGAGGGCTGATGATAATGAGGAGACGCAGGTTGTCAAGAAGAGTAAATCCGAGTACGAAGAGAGTAAATAAATTCAACCTGTTGATACAACCTACCTAGGTACCTAAATGATACATCAGTCATAATTTCACTTCTGTTTCCCCTAATTGATGTCAAATCTTAGGGGTTGTATTTGGCATATTCATCATGTGAATTGCACAATACTCAGCTGGGTCTTAGCTGCTGTATACTCTTCCGTTAGGATATAATGATTCCACTGTATTGAAGGTTCCTTTTCTCTACACAGGGAAAAGGAAACGTTTGGTTGAATTAGATTGAAGCTGTCTCACCATTTCGCAATTGCTGCCAAACGAAAGGGTCGTGGAAGAGTGTAAGAAGGAAGGCAGTTTTCCATCTTGAAAGTTACAGTATGTCGTGAAGAAACCGCCAATTCCGAGACGGACATGTAAGACCTAAGATGAGTTGCGGTATGGCTAAGATGATACTGGCGGCGTGCGGTATGGAAGATTGTCTTCCATCTCGAACCATTACTGTACCTTGGTATGGTTGCAATAACTAAGGTACCTACAGTACGTTGCGAAGAAACGAACAATTGCGAGGCGGATACGTAAGGCCTAAGATGACAGGTAGTTGTATTGCTAAACGGCATGTAAACATGACCCTATTCACCTAATATATACATCAAAATAACCCCTAATATCTTTATATAAATGATCATAGGGTCTTTAACCTATTAGCTAGGATGTGGAGAATTCTCGTCATCTTGCAATGCTGCTGTCTGATGAGACGGCTGCATAAGCATGTCCGTGGACCTATGGTACTGCTAGCATCTCTAATAGTATAGACATTTGAGCTGGGTATCACCCAGGTACGTACAAGATTGTAGCAATTCCATTTTGATTATCGGAGGAGTGGCTATCGTTTAGCTATACAATTAGCCTTGGGAGTCGGACTCCCCGTTGAAGCCAAACCGATCCGATCAGCCTTGAACTGTCGTCCTTGTTTGGTTTCCCAACAGCTACGCGATTCAATACGCGACCCATTCATTGCCTTGACTGCAATGCCAGAGTTGGTAGTCCAGAAAGTCGAGCTTCATCCTTCTTCCCGAGTGCGCCAGGTAATTCAGAGATACCATCTTCCGCACCCGTTGCGCCTGGATGCTCGGCAACGGACACAATAGCTCTGCCAGCCCATGATGGGGATGTAAATGCATAGATTGTCGCTGTACGCTACTGCTGTGTATTCAAAGTAAACCGGAGACGATGCTCCATCAGAACCCTCTCCCGCGCCGCTTGATGACGGGCTTCTTGACGGCGCCCTGCGTGACAAACTTCTTGCCGTCCGCCCCGACCTTCTTCTTCGTCGTGGCTCGCTCCGCCTCGACCTGCTTGCGGTCCTCCTCGCGGCGCTTATCCTCGGCCATTTTGGCCTCAATCTCCATCTTGCGGTTGAACTCCGTCTCCGTGATGCGCTTCTCCCGCGCCGAGTACCCCTTTTCCTTGACAGAGTAGAAGACGCCGCCGAGGTCCGCGAGCCAGTGCGGGTCGACGGCCGTCACTGTCGACACGTACACCTTTGACGTGAGGATCAGCTCGTGGTAGACAATGTAGTCTGGCGGATGGCCGGCGTACAGGGCGCTGGTCGGGTGCAGCTGTACTGCAACGTTGGTCCGCAGGTTAATGTACTCGCCCGATCCCTTGTACTTGGCCGCCTGGTGATAGTAGCCGGAGCAGATGCACTTGCGGATAATGTCCCAATCCATGCCGCAGCTATTCAGCTGCATCTTCTGCATTCTGACAATGTCCAGCAGCTGATCACGGATCTCCTTGGCTCGACGAAGCGACTTGGCGTGGAGAAAGTGCTTGATGCACCAGCCGTCCGAGTGCCCGTTGGATTTCCACGCCGAGTACACCTGCAGATACGTCAAGTGGTCCGATTCGTGCACCCAAAACTTTTCGCGCTGCGCATCGGCCTCGTCTTGTCGCTCCTTTGGTCGGTAAAACACGTTTGGCACGGACAGCATTGAGACAATGGTAATCATCTCCTCGCTGCAGCCATATTCCTCCGCCGTGATGAGCAGCTTCGCCAATGACGGATCCATGGGGAAGGCGCTCATCTTTCGGCCCAGCTCCGTCAGCTCGCCCAGGTTGTCGAGAGCCCCAAGGGCCCAGAGATCGAACATGGACGTCGTGATTGTGTCTTGCGGTGGGGGATCCATAAAGTCAAAGTCCAACAGGTCCTTGACGCCGAGGGATTTCAGCATCAGTACTGTGTTGGCAAGGTTTGTGCGTTGAATCTCGGGTATTGTCTGCAAGTACAGCTCATCCTTGAAGGCCTTTTCGGTAAACAGTCGAAAGGCTTTTCCAGGACCTGTTCGGCCAGCACGTCCTGAACGCTGCGATGCGTTGGCCTGAGAGATGGGCGTAATCTGCAAGGTATCCATGCCCATCTTTGGGTTATATACCTTCATCTTGGAGTAGCCTGCATCGACGACATACTTGATACCGTCGACCGTCAAGCTAGTCTCGGCGATATTGGTGGCGACGATGCACTTGCGGACACCAGGAGCAGCTCGGTCGAAAATCTTGGCCTGAAGATCCGCCGGCATCTGACTGTAGATGGGCAGGATGCTCAGCTTTGGGGGGTCGTTGAGGGCATCGAGTCGCTTCTGCACCAGCTCGCAGGTTATCTCAATGTCTTCCTGGCCAGTCATAAACACCAGGATATCACCAGCCTCCATGGAGACGTGGATGGCCAAAACCTGCTGGACAGCTTGGTCGACATAGTCTTCCACGGGAGATCGGTGGAACATGACGTCGACAGGAAACGTACGTCCAGGAATTATAAACTCGGGCGCACCGCCAAAAAAGTCCGAGAACCTTTTCGAGTTCATAGTTGCCGAAGTGACAATGAGCTTGAGGTCGCGCCGCCTCTGTAGAATCTTCTTGAATAGACCCATCAGGATATCAGTATTCAAGGCACGCTCGTGCGCCTCATCCATGATGATGCATGAATATCTGTCCAGGTCCGGCTCGTTGAGGGACTCTCGAAGAAGGACACCGTCCGTCATGTACTTGATCACCGTCTCCTTGCTGGTGCAGTCCTCGAACCGGATCGCATAGCCAACCGTGCTACCCAGTCTGACCTCCATCTCCTCGGAAACTCGCTTCGCAACACTCATCGCAGCTACTCGTCGTGGCTGGGTGCAGCCAATCATTCCCGAGTTGCCGTATCCGTCCTCGTGAAGGAACTGCGTCAGCTGTGTTGTTTTGCCAGAGCCCGTCTCGCCGACGCAGATGACGACCTGGTTCTCTCTGATGATTCGGAGAAGGTCCTCACGGACAGCAAACGCAGGGAGATATTCCCGCTGCTCGCGCAACGTCTTGCTCTGGCTGAAGTTGCTGGCTCCGTCCCCCTTCTTCATGTGCTCGCTGAACTTGTTGCCCTTGCGCTCCCCCGTATCCGCGTCGTCCCTGGCTGGCACGGGCAGCGCGCTGTCGCCATCTTCATCCTTGGCGCCCATGATGTTCCCGAGCGTGGTCCCCGTCATGCTGGTGGCCTCTTGGGCTTGTCTCTGTCGCTCTCGCTGCTGGCGCGCTTCCTTGACTACTTTACTTCCCTTCCTGCTGAACACGGCCATGTCGCTCTGGAAATCACGCACCGCCGGGACGGGTTCCAATTGCTTCGTGAAGATGGTACGCCCATCCAAAAACGGCGGTCGCAGTTCGTGGACCAGGAGATGGACTCGTGTTGCCTCTTCCTCTTCAAAGTCGTTTGCCATGTCTCTTCGCTGGGCGACACCGGAGACGAGCATTCGATTCGTTTCCCACATGTCGTTCTCCCGGTTCCGTTGCTCCATCCGAGCATCGTAGCGGCTCACCATCTTCTGGGCGCGAGCCGACTCTTGCTGCTGTGTCTCCCATGCCGACATCTCGTACGAGGCAAAGGGATTGTGAGCATCGTCGCCGAGGGTGTGCCCTCCAAACTCGTCGCCGCCGTACCAGTCGCGATCTAATGCGTTTGAGTCTTCCTCTGTTGGCGCGGGAACGTCGGCGTCGCGAAGAGGTGTCGATGCATATTGCGACTGAGACCGTGGTGTGGAGCCACGCGATCCGTTCTGGAATCTGCCGTGGGAGCGCGTGGGTTCCAGCCGCCTCCTCTTGGGATTGTAACCGTCGTATTCGCGCTCGTCTCCCATGGTTTCTTTGGTGTAGTTGCCGTTTGAGGTGTGATGTTGAATGCCAGATGCTGGCCAGGTTGAGGCAAGAAATGCTACTTGAACTCCAGCTAGGTCGCGCGCATGACGAAGTTTACCCGGCCACATCATGCTTATCGATAGACCCCACTACCTAGAAATTTTTGGACGAAATTTATATCTGCGCCCACCAAGGTGCGACGACTCAAGTGCAACTCCGCATACCCGACCCAAACCATTGAGATACCCCCCGGCTTTCACCATGTCGTCCATGATCACAGCCGCGCAATGGGTCCCCCGGGGCTTCGCGGCGCCTTTCCCTTCAAAGTACACTCTAGACGAGGCCGAGTTTGAGAGAATAGCGGAGCTAGCAAAGCTGCAACTAGACGATGCCGAAGACGACCTCAAGGAAGCGCAGGAGGGGGAGCAGACTGACGAAGCCGGCGGGGAAAAAATGGAAATCGAGGAGCCCAAGGGTGGCAGCAAGAAGTCTTCTCAACAGACAAAGTGCGTAGGAGCCGCTGACACTTTTTTTCTTGGGAATGCTTCCAGCCACTAACACACACCGTCTACAGGGTTTCGCTCGACGATGACGACCTAAAAGAGTACGATCTGGAACACTACGATGACGACGACGACGAGGAAGCGCAGGGCACCGGCGAGGCGACCACCATGTTTGGTAACATCAAGTCGCTGGCATACTACGAGTCCAACAAGGACGACCCTTACATCACTTTGAAGAACGACAAGGACGAGGACGACGAGGACCGCGAGGACCTTCAGATTCTGGCCACCGATAACCTCATCGTCTCCGCCAAGGTCGAGGATGAGATGGCGCACCTGGAGATTTACGTCTACGAGGATACGGCCGACAACCTCTATGTTCACCACGACATCATGCTGCCCGCAATCCCGCTGTGCGTGGAGTGGCTCGACATGCCCGTCAACAAGGCCGGAGTGGACAAGGATGCGAGGGGCAACTTTGTGGCTGTGGGAACCATGGACCCCGACATTGAGGTCTGGGACCTCGACACCATCGACTGCATGTACCCGAATGCGATCCTGGGCCAGGGCGGCAATGCGCAGTCTGAGAAGCCCAAGAAGAAGAAGAAGTCGAAGAAGTCCAACGACGAATACCACGTGGATGCCGTCCTGTCCCTGGCCGGGAACCGAAAGCACCGCAACCTGCTGGCATCTGCCTCTGCGGACAAGACGGTCAAGCTCTGGGACCTCAACACGACCAAGTGCGCCAAATCGTACACCTACCACACGGACAAGGTCTGCTCCCTGGCCTGGCACCCGGTAGAGGCGACGGTGCTTCTGAGCGGTAGCTACGACCGCACCATTGTCGCTAGCGACATGAGAGCTCCGGACGCCAAGGCCCCGCGATGGGGTGTGGAGAGTGACGTTGAGAACGTGCGGTGGGATCCGCATGACCCCAACTTCTTCTTCGTCTCGACGGAGAACGGAGTCGTGCACTACTACGACGCACGCATGGCTCCGTCCGACCCTACCGGCACCAAGTCTGTGTGGACTCTCCAGGCTCACGACGAGTCCGTCTCGTCGTTTGACATCAACCCCGTGGTCCCTGGATACATGGCGACGGGATCTACGGACCGCACAGTGAAGCTGTGGAACATTCAGCCCACCGGTCCCTCGGTCGTGGTGTCGCGCAACCTTGATGTGGGCAAGATCTTTTCGACGACCTTTGCGCCCGATCCCGAGGTGGCTTTCCGACTGGCCGTTGCTGGCAGCAAGGGCACCATGCACGTCTGGGATACGAGCACCAACGCCTCGGTCCGCAAGGCATTCGCCCACAAGGTGCCGGAGCTGAACACCGACAAGGCGGTCGAGGACAGACTGGTCGGCGTGGAGGCTGATGAGAGCAGCGACAGCGAGGACGAGGGACCCGAGCCGAATGGCGGGGACGATGACGCAGACTCTATGGATGAGGATTAGACGTGCTGAATGCCGACACGCACGGATATGGTGCCTCGGCTTGAGAGAGTGCACTCGTCCAGAGGGCTGATGGCGTTGACGACATTGACGACAATCAAACAAAACAGGAGACGACTCGCATGTATTGCTGCCTCGCTGATTGGTGCAGACAGATGGGACCGGGTGTTTTAGAGTGTCCAAGCCCAAGCTTGAGCTAGGGTGTTTTGTCGGTATTAGTGGAAGGATGGGTAGGTAGATACAAGCACATGCACAAACAGTGGTGAGAGGATGGAACGACGGATCTGAAAAGGCGTTGAAGTCGGAAGAAAAAGCAATCCTAGGTAGTCTAAAACATTTTCATCAGTTCAGCGGAAGGCGCAACGAAATAGACGGACATTAACTCTTGCATGGCCCCCTTGTTGCGGAAGTTGTTTTCGCATGGACGGGCGAGGGATGAGGATTGGAGGATGGGCATCCTTTGGGAAATGACCGCCTTGGCTCCCATGGTGATCCGGAGTAACTACCTACTGAGGGAGCCATGGATTACGGATAGCCTGGTGGTCTTTTTTTAGTGACGGTTCCATCCCATGCAAAGAAGAAGGCCATGCATGCGTGGCCAAGGTCTAGGTAGGTAAATATGCAACGGCCATGGTCGGTTCACAGCCATTGAACCGACGACAAGGCCTCAGCTTTGGTGCCGAGGACGTCGACAAGGAGACGAAACAGTGGCATCCGGTACTAACACCAGCTGAGAAAGAAGCCAAGTCAATGATCGGCCGGAACCTGGTCACGTAGGGACCTGAAACGGTCGAGAAGCCAGGCGGCCGGGAAGAGCACCTCGACGAGCAATAGGGCCGGGGCCAATCAGCACTGTTGGGCTGCGTGCGGATGGAAGTCGGTTGGGTCTAGCAGGGACCGGGCGGCTTGTGGCCCAAGGAGAAGGGGGGGGGGGGGAGCAAATGGCATGAAGATGGCGGGCGGAGTGTGCCCATGCATGCATGCAAGGCAAGGCCTGCGCCTTACTCTTCTTCCTCCGACATGGCCATGTCATGGTTCGTTTCGCCGAAGGGGGCCTCGTCAAGAGAATGTAACGGATTCCACGCCTGTTCGTCCGATTGCTGTGTTTTCGATGCGGCAGTCTGTCCGCCGTCATGGCCGTGATGGGCAGGCCGTTGAGTTTTGGAAGTTGAGTTGGGCTCGTTGGGTTGGATTGGGCTGTGGGCTGTACAACTCAGCAATGGACCCTGAGCTGAGGTACGTACCGACCTGCCTGGGAGGTCTGAAACTGTGCACTGGCACGCATTAAGCGAAGCAAAGCGGCGGCACGACGTGATGAGACACCGATCCGTTTCTTGGTCGGCTTCCCTTCCCCGGAATCTCTTGTCAATTTCTTGTTTTCGTCCTCATGTGATGAGAAGCATGTAAGTAGTCGAGTGAGGCGCCCTCTTCCCTCCACTACAGATTGTCGGCTATCTTATTAGCGCGCGGGTCGGCCAAAGCATATGGCCGCCAATCTCAGGGCCCGTCCGAAAGGATGATTCGGAGGGTGGGTGAGGGAGTTGACGGTGACGGTGACGGTGACGGCGTATTCTCACCTACTGCGTACATGAGGAACCCATGGCGATGGATGGATGTGAGCTGGTCGGTGGCTGCAGGGCCACGGTGGCCCGCATCCTGGCGCTGTGAGGCGCTGTGAGCTGTCTATAGCCGTAGCTGTAGCTGTAGCTGTGGCTGTAGTTGTAGGGCTTGGAGGTGCTGTACCTGCAGGCTCTAGCTGTAAGCTACGATACAGTGGCAAGCGCACTCATGCAGGCGACGCACTGCTTGATCGGTGCCCGTCGCACACAACTGACAGTGGCTGTTTGATGCATGATGGCATGGGCGTCATAGTGCTCCGTATGTACTTTCTTCTTTACTTCATTCTTCTTCTTCTTGCTGTTCAAATCACTCATACATAATAGTACGTAGTCGGCAAAGTTCCACGCGTCGGTGACGAACTGAATCGTAGGAGCAATGGGACCGTTGTCGGCCCACTTTCGCCATCGACGCTCTCGACGGAGCCCGGCTCTTGGATAGCGGAGTGGCTCCTTATTGGCCAGGCCCAAGAGCCGGAAAACTCAAGCCCAACACACTACACCACCACGAGCCATTGACGACGAGGAATGCTGAGTTTGGGGTTTCTTCACTTTGCTGCGGCTATTCTCTGACATGGCACCCTTTGCGTGTCAACCTGTCCATGTCCATGATAGCATCTATGAATTGCTACTGCTGGTGACAATTCGTCTTGGACAAGAATGACAAGAATCAGCACCTGGTAGGCTGTAGCTGGATGGATAGACTGCCGAGTGTAACACTGCTTAGCCAGGGGTAAAGTGGTGCGGGTGGAGTGATTTTCCAGCCAACAGTCGGTTGCAGGCCTTGCAGTCCCTAAGTTAGTCCCGCTCGCTCGAGGAAGTGTGGCAGCTTCAACAGGGGTTGGGCCAGGGCGCCAAAGGCTCTAATTTTTTCCTTTTCGCTCTTTTCCGTCCTTTGCCTATTACGGATCGCCGCTAGCAAGGGCTAATTGACGAGATGGTGAGGAGCCCCTGCTAGCGGATGCTGCGATGCTCCATCTTTGGCGCTTTGGCGCTTCCAGCCTCCAGGGGGGGGACCCGGGGGGGGCCATGCTTCCCCCAATTGTCTTTTGTTTCGTCTCTACCCCGTGACTGAAGATGGTCTTTGTCTGTCCGTCTTCTCTCCTCCTTGTCTCGTCCTGTCTCGTCTCGTCTCGAACTCGACTCTCCTTCTTGATCCATTTCCAAGGCTTCGTTTCTCCGTTAAGCGCCCACCTGAGGTCACCATCGCCGCTCTCTCGATCGTGTCCCTGCTGCGCGCAATCCCACTTTTCTTTTCCTTCTCTCGACATTCCTTTGTCTCTCGACCTCGACTCTTTTGCTCCCGCGAGACACCCGCTGCTTGGATTGGTTCCGTTTGATACTTCCATTCCTCCGTCAACTCTATCCCCAGGTCTCCCATCATCGCAGGATCGACATCTCACCGACGTTGACCGTTTGTTACACACACTTTGCCCTGCTTGTCTCTCACGAAGCCAATCAACCGACGACTTCCTCACCCATCCCATCCCATCCCATCCCATCCCCTTGGGCACCACGTCACATCAGCCGACACAAAGGCGTCACCTGCCACTCACCCACTCGCACGTACAGACAATATCGCTTGAGTCGCTGGACACTCTTTGTTCGCGGTCAACAAGACAACTTCGCTCGGCATCAAAGGACTGGACTCCTTGTACAACTCTCTACGCATTCTCACAGGTTGAGCGAGCCGATATCAGACTTGGACTGTCTTCAACGCCACCCTGGGTTTTCTCAAACCTCACAATTTGACCGAAACACATTTGGTATTCTTGTTCACGACGATCTTTTCTCTTAAAGTCGCACCACGACGATTCTTCCTATTCGGCCGCCAAGTCAACCCTCGCGACTCCACCGAAACCCGACGCCAGTCTAGCATACCGCCTTGGCACTTTACAATAGCTGTCTCACCAGCCAAACATCAATCACCATGTCGTCACTAACCCGCGCCTTTACCACTCGCAAAAACCGCATAGCTCAAGAGGCTGGTGACCATCTCAAGCTTCCTCAGCGCTCCAACAGCACTCGCGACCCCCGAACCCAAGTCATGCGGCATCAAATCTCAGCTCCGGTCGAGCTTGTCCACACCACCAACATGCTCTCATACAATGCGCCCGATCTGCCTCGAAAGCTGCGTAGCAAGGCTTCCGATCAGTCCAGCCTCGGTTCTGAGCCCTCTTCTACGGCCGAGTCTACTCCTCCTACGAGCCCCGAGGTCTCGCCCGTCGAGGAGTGTCCCGGCCCCGTGCCGAACCACCTTTCAACCTACTTTATGATCCCCGAAAAGGCTCTGGCCGCTCCCAACCAGGTCGAGGCTCCCATCATCCCGCAGCGATCGCCCTCGCACACCAAGCAGCGTTCTTACGACGCCATCGCTCGCCACCAATCCTTTTCGCGCATGTCCAAGGATTCGGACCGCTCCATGTCGACCAAGGCTAGCTTCTCCTTTTCTCGATCATCATCGACGTCAACTCGGGCCTCGTCCACCTCATCCGCCACTACCCACCAGACCCAGAAGCAGGCTGCTCCGTCTGTGTCCGCGCCAGCTCCGCAATCTGCGGCGCCCCAGCAGCGTTCGTACAAGGAGTCACATCCTTTCGGCAAGGAGCTCGCCCAGGTTACGGAACTGGCCGAGGAGTACAGCGCAAAGGCCAACGAAAAGGCAGATGATGAGGACGATGAGTACATTAGGTCACACGATCTGGTTAGATTCTCGGCCAGTGACTACTTGAGTGATGTGCAAGCCCTCATCTCTCAGTTCTATCCCGAGGTTGCCCACGCTCGGCAAACGACTCCAATCTGGATCTGAGCGGTTCATAGACTGGCAAGCCGGTCTGTCATTCATTCATTTATTCGGCTGTACATATTTTCCACCGACAGACACGTTACGCACGATTACGAGAAAAGAGGCGGGGGGCGCCTTGGGCTCCAGCAAGGCAGGAGTGAAACAACATATCCGGGAGGTATTCACCAGCGACATTCGTTTATGTGTTTTCCAGTAGGTTTTCTGGAAAATGTTTTGGGGATACCAGTGATTCGGAGATTGTGGCCTGGACGCCAGGCTCGGTTACAAGGGGCGTTCAAGACTAACAGGATTGGGACTGTTTTTTTTTTTCCCATTACTTACACCAAGTATATCTTTATGATGTGGATATTCACACGCCTTGACACGGCAATACATTCATTCTCTCTTGACACATTGTCCGTAATCATATTTTTTTCCGCGTAGAGGGCTCTCCCAGCCTCTTTGTGAAACCGGCTGCATCGCGCGTTACCACATCAACTTTTCTATTAACAGGCGGGCTGGTCAAGGTGAAACTGCCAATCAAGCAATCGATGCAACCCCCTCCGCCGGAAACCCCCCGTGTGCACATGCATGACGACCAAGTCCAATTGTATGGCTTGTATGGCTGGTGGTGGTGTTGGTGGAACCATTCCATCCCGTCCCATTTCAAGCAACTCGCCATCTATCCCAAACGGCCGCCCCCCCCCCCACAAGGAGAGAGAGAGGAAGGGCATGGGTTCCAAAGCAGGCAAAAAAGCAGGCAGACGAAGCCAGCCTCACTTGCTGCGATACATATATTGCTTCTCGTCATGTCCTCGCCACACGGTAGAGTATACATGTTTCACATTGTCAGAAAGGCTGGTTTTTATTGCTCTGTTTCTCCCACGTCACCAACCGCCCGTTTTGCTCGACCTTGGAACATTGTCGCGTAAAGTGGTTCATCGCTCTGGTTTTGTGTGTGGCCCACTTCGCCTCGTCCTCCTGCTGTATCTTGTCCTTGTTCTCTCGCCTCGTTCCTTTTTCTTCTGTTTTTTATTTTATTTTACTTTTGCCTCCTCTTCTCCTGTTGACGCTCGCCTCGGAGCTCGCGTCTCCTGACTAGTCGGCTAGCTTGTGCAAGCCTTTTTCGCCGGGCCGTGGGATAACAATGTTGGGACGTGGCGTTTGGGTTGGCAGTGGTCGATTCTTATTCACCTCATCTCGGGCATTCCCCTTTTGCCGCGCCCTCCATGTTCTCGCCCTCGGCTTGTTAGTCTTTCAGGGGCTCCCGGGGCGTGGCGGTGGTGCGAAGCCATCATGACACAGGTATGAAGTGTATATGCCTCTGAAGCCGGCGTCTCCTGTAGCGATTCTAGCTTTTTGGCACGTGCAGGACAATACTGCGGGGGGCACGCATTGCATATTCACTTGTAGGTATCGGCATTCGTAATCCGTCGCCTGCTCTAGAGTATGCCTTCTTGCATGTGCCATCACCACCTGCTGTTGATCAGGATGGCGTTTGGTTGTGCGAAATGTTACTATTATGCAGGGGCGCCGCATTGTCAAAAGAAGATGATGGCGTACACATGACACCCACCGGCATCGAATTGGTGTGATTGAAAGCTTCATATCTGAATTCGATATTTCTCGGTGAGATGTCATGCTGTCTGCCTATGAATGCAAATCATCAGCTTCACTTCACTGTGCCGTGACTTGGCTCATATAGGGTAGGCCACCTTGCTCGACGGATCTAAGGCCCATAATGTTTGTAGCAACTATCAAGCTCACACCTGGCAAGACAGTCAAGGTAACATTGGTGCTCCAACAAGTAACTATTTCCAAAGGGCCCAGATAACTCATCGCCCGGCTTCCCCTGCCGTACCGCATCGGCATCATTCCGGCCTCACTCACCAAACAAGGGACCGATCGTACCAATCCACACCATGGCCACCGCCGCCCTCGGCCAGGACGCCACCATCGCCACGCTCAAGGGCCAGACTCTCCGCATCCCAGACCTCACCGGCCTCGTCCGGGCCTGGCCACCCGTCTCCCGCAACCGCCACTACGCCGCCGCCACCGGCCTCGTCGACGAGCTGCTGGATGGGATAGCCGCCGCACACCCGGCCGCCGCGGCCCGTAAGCGCGACGACCTCGCCCTGCTGGCAGCTCTCTTCTTCCCGCAGGCCGAACTACCCGTCATCGAGGACCTGACCCGCTTCGTCGTATGGCTCGTGTGCTGGGACGACGCCGTCGACTCTGGCGAGGGCGACCTCGCGGCCGACTTTGATGCCGCCGAGCGCTGGCGGGCCGCTACACTGGTCGTCCTCCGGCAGGCGCTGGGCCTCGCCGAGCCCAACACCCGTGAGCCCGGCCATGTGGATCCCGTCAATGCCGTGCTCGGCGACTTTGGTGCCCGCTACCGGCAGACGGCGCCGGCAGCCCAACGCCGTCGCCTGCTCGACCAGGTCGACCACTTCATCGCCAGCTGCGGAGCCGAGCAGCGCCTCCGCCTCGAGCGCACCGTGCCCTCCTACGAGGCCTACATGGCCATCCGCCTCGGCACCGTGGGCGGCGGCGTGCTGTGCAGCCTCGTCGAGTACGCCACGGGCAAGTCCCTGCCGGCCTCGCTCGCCGCCTCGGCCGCCGAGCTCTCGACGCACGTCGGCGTGCTGCTCGGCCTCATGAACGACCTGCTATCGCTCAAGAAGGAGCTACGCACCGAGTGTGTCATCAACGCCGTCGCTGCGCTCCTGGCGCCTGGCCGGTCGCTCGACGACGTCGTGGGCGAGCTGGTGGACAGGATGCGCCGTGCCGTCGACGAGTTTGATGTCATTGCTCGAAGCATGATGGAGGCGGTGCAGGGGGATGGGAGCCAGAGCGCTTCCGTCGCCAGCTTCATCGATGGCTGCCGCGCCATCTTTACCGGCACGCTCGAGTTTACGTGAGTTATATGTCTGGAGCATGCTGATATTTGTGCTGACCCGGTTTAGACTCACATCTCCCCGGTATCAACTATCGAAACTGCTCCGTGAAGACGGATCATTAGAGATTGCCCTCTGATTCGTGGCCTCCATGTGTTCATTGAGACGCTTCATAATACATCCAAGAATTGTCCATGTTTTATTCATCCAAGGGGTTACGGAATCACAATCTGACCTATAATCGGCCACCCGGCGGCTCAATCGACTTGACAAGATCTGTAATTGTCACGATTTTGTATCCCCGCCGTCGCAGCTCCGGCAGCACAACCCGCAGCATCGGCGCCGTCCACGACCGTCTGTCGTGGCAGATGATGATGGCCCCCGGGTGGGCCATGCTGAGTATATGCTTTGCGTTGAGGTTTGGGTACGGCAGCTGCGGATCGTGGGGGTAAACGCTGCCGAGCGTGATGCGGAACCCGCGGTTGCCCAGCAGGTCTCGCATGCGGCGGTTGAAGAAGCCAGAGCCCGGGCGGAAGTAGTTGTTGGGCAGGATGCGGCCCTCGGCCTCGTAGGCGGCCGTCAGCTTGGCCTTGACCTCGTAGACCTCCTCCAGGAGCTTGTCGTTGCTGAGCGACGCCGACGGCTCGTCGTGCATGGCATGGTTGCCGAGCTCGTGGCCCGCCCCGACGAGCTTGCGCAATGTTGCCTCGCGACCATGGGCCTGAGACCCAATGACGAAAAAGGTGGCGTGGGCGTCATTCTCTTTTAGGACCTGCATGAGCTCGTCGGTGTGAGCAGACGGCGCATCGTCAATGGACAGTGCTATGATTTTGTCGTTGGTCGTCTCCTCGAATAAGACATCGGGATACCTGGAGCGCAGGTAGCCAATTAGGAATCGCGGAGGCTTGTAGACGCAGTATGCAGAGTAAAAGGGGAGGACCAAGAAGCCGACGAGGGCGACGAGGATGATTAGCGTCGCCATGCGGTTTCGCCTGACGCGCCGCCGCAACTTGGTGGGCAGCCGGAAGAGGGTGATCCGGACCATCTGGGCCGTGACATGGGAAAAGGCAATGAGCCGGGAACCCCAGTGCGCAAGGCCAATTCACCCGAGCATGCTCCCCGCGAGATGAGGGTCGGAGGACGGGCAAGGCGAATGGTGATGGAGATGGCGACTTGGTGATATGGAGGAGTGATAGGGGATTGAGGTTGACAAGCTCGAGGACCAACGAAGCTCAGGAGCCGCGCTTGAGGTGGCCATTCAGGGCCAACCCATGCCGCCGCTAGACGCCCGCTCCATTGTGGCTTGTACGTGGGGCTTGCCCTGAAGGATGTCATAATCCATACCTCGAAGTACGTATGTACTTGCATATGCACATGCAGCTTAGCCCTGTGGCCCGGGAACACCGCGACTATAGCCCTCGGCTGCTAGAAGCCTGGAGATCTGCCTCGCGGCGGTCAAGAGGGCCATCATGTCATTCTGGTTTCTAAGGGTACTCGTCCCGAAGACACGGTGGATCTTGTCGAGCGCATCCCGGCCCCGCATCGGAGATGGACCCGGACGATGGGTTGGGCCGACTAGATCCGCATACGGAGCAAGTTACGGAGCATTCGTCGGGTCAATGGACGCTTCTGCAATGGGATGCTTGAAGCCATTGCCAGTATTTATACTGGGTCGTCCGTCCGCACGGATTGACTTGTTTGGTAGTGCTGACGAACAATGTCAGATGCTGCAATGGTTCGTTCATCTTGCTGCTCTGACATCGGTCGGCATTTGGAGGCAGCCGGCGATAAGATGCTGCCTCTCTGAGAAACAAGAGTCTTTGTCGGTACTCCGTAGGCCTCCTCCGCATCGCATGCTGACCTGCCTACCTACTGTGGGATACGGAGTAATACCACCTGTTTACTACTACCCACCCAGGTACCCAGCAGTATGCACCTGTACGGAGAGACCCCGGCCGGAGGCTGTTGCACGGCCACGCTCGATGCCCCGGCCGCCGTGTTCTGATTGGCTGCCCCAACGGCCTCCCGGAGACCCCGCGATCACGGACGGCTCCAGCCACAACGCATCCATCTGCAGCTTTGGTCCATCACCACTTGTGCCGGTGAGGTCATTGCTCGACATGTCGGGAGGGATCAATAAATACGGCAGGAACACCACGATGTTGGCGATTGTGAGAAGTTGCCGGATATTGTGTCTGTTGTCTTTAGCCCATTGACCCTTTCTTCGCCTTCGTGACATTGGTATTGCTGTACTCGACTATCTGCATATACACACGCCCATTGTCTGAACAAACAAAGCGATATATACATACAACTCAACACAATAGAGCATCAAAGGCCGGCAGGCGTTCATTCCATACCTCGACCTATGGAGCGCCAAGCACGCTACAGCTACAACCACAGCTACAGCCATAGCCAGTCCAGTACCTCGCACAATTGGAGCGCAGAAGCTGCCCGGGGCAGCTGGAATTCCAATGTCCAGCACCCGTCGCCCAGCCAAGACCAAGACCAAGAAAATCACTACCTCTCGACCCCAGCCGAACCAGCCGCCTATGACTTTTCCTCTCCCGTCTCTTCATCCTACTACAGCACTGCGTCTCCCAACTTTACCACGGCACCAGCGGCGGCGCAGAAGCACCACTACCACTACCATCACCCCCACCCCCAACACCACCAACTCCCCCACGCCCATCGCCACGGCGCACCTCCAGCATACACGCGACGCCAACCACGCCTTTCAGAAGCGCCGACTTCATCAGGAGGATTCTCAGCGTCCCAGTCTCCCGGCTACGATGTCCGCGGACTAGGTGCTCCCACGGGCAGTGTCAACTCGAGGTACGTGGCCCTCTGTCCATCCCTCCCATCCTCGCACCCCTTAGCTGACCCCCATCCTAGGCGAAAGGTCAAGTACAAGCCACTCACCAATTGGTTTGGCATGTGGCTGCCGTAACGATGGATGCATTTTCGCCTTTTGCTGTCTGCTCTCCCCTCGACACTTTGATTTAGATGGGTATTTCAGCGGCCTCATATCGATATGCATGGTCCAGTGGCGTTGGCGGGGGTTATGAGCGTTGATTTTACATGGTAATGGGGTGCTGCTGTTGCTTACAACACCCTCAACCCCTTGATCTTAGGCGTTTGGCAAAGATGCAGCTTCCTTTGTCCAAGCTTTGTACGAGATTACGCTTCAGCATGAATTATAGATACTATGGGTGATGGTGTTTCCCCCAAAATCATACAAAGACATATTGACACTGCAATACCAAGGCCGCTGTGGTCAGGTAATAAAATAGATACGTTCCCTCTCTATAACGTGCCCCTTTCTTTTCAATGGAAGAAATGTATTGGTTCTAAATTGGTACTTTTCACGTCTAAAAGGTCTTCTACTGCCCGCCCATCTCCTTTCTCAGCGCCTCCAGGCCCTGCAACAGATCCTGCTTCAGGTCCTCGAGACTCTCTACGCCGATACTGACACGCAGCAACCGCTTGTCCACGTTGGGATCCGTAATCGCCCGCCACTCAATGAGGCTCTCGACGCCGCCCAGGCTAGTGGCGTGGTGGAACAGGTGCAGCTTGCTGGGCAGCCGCTTGGCCAGCTCGCCCTCGGAGAGGTAGATGGAGAAGACGGGCCCGTAGCCGCCGGGCATCTGCCGCCGCAGCCAGCTGTCCTCTTGCGCCGCCTCGGGCTGCAGGCTGGCGTGCTGGATGCGCTCGACGAGGGCGCCGACGACGCTCGTCGGGTCGCGCTGCTGCTCGGCCAGCCACGCGACCAGGGCCGTCGCCGTCGAGCTCTGCCGCGTGACGCGCAGCTCGAGGGTGCGCAGGGAGCGGACGCCGAGCCAGCCCTCGAGGCTACCCATGACGGAGCCCAGAACGAGCCGGTCTTGGAGGAGCGGCTTGATCCAGTCGCGGTGCTTGGGGTGGACGGAGAGGACGCCGCAGAGCATGTCGGAGTGGCCGCCAAAGTACTTTGTGCCGCTGTGCATGATGGCGTCGACGCCGTGGTCAAAGGGGCTCTGCAGGGGCGGAGGGCCAAAGGTTGCGTCGACGGTCAGATAGGCACCGGCCTTGCGCGCCTTGTCGGCGTAGTACTCGAGGTTGCGGGCCTCGCCGGTAGGGTTGAGGGGCGTCTCGACGTGGATTATGTCGCCGGGCTGGAGCTGCTCCACGGCACAGTCGAGCGGCAGCTGCTCGAGGCCCGTCAGGCGCGAGACGAGGCGGATAACGCCGTGGCAGCCGTGGTAGCCGTCGCCAATCGCAATGCGCTTGGGGTTGATGTTGACAAGCATGGCATGGAAGGCCGACAGACCAGAGCTGTAGGTGAGCGACGGGCCGCCCAGGAGTGAGGTGAGGATGGCCTCGAGGCGGGTCGTGTTGGGCCCCGAGTCCCGCGAGTAGATGTGCGAATCAAGGGGCGCTCCGGGCTGTCAGAGAGGAAACCGAAGCCGTCTCGTTAGCTGGGTCTGGATTCCCGCGGCGATGCCCGTCGACGACTTACATCAGTGTTGTCCCACGCACTCAGCTGCTCCGGGTCGTCGCTGTATCGGAACGTCGTACTGACGTGCATGGCTGGGGCCACGGCCCGGTGAGCCGCAATCTTGTCGTCGGCGTGGACGGCGCGCGACGCCATCGACAGCCCGGCCATGGCCTGGTTGACGCCCGGGTCCGGCATTCCGTCCTGGTGGTTGGATTCAGACGACATGGTGGATGAGTGCGCAAGTCGACTTTGTCGTGTTAACCTATGTAAGCCACGGATCTGGTTCGATCTTCCCAACACCTGCCGGCAATACGAATGGGATGCGATGCGATGCGATGCGATGCGATGCGATGCGATGCGATGCGATGCGATGCAATGCAATGCAATGAGAAGTTCACCGAGCTAGTTAATTGTCTTCTGGAAGAGAACAAGCGCCACCATGCCTGAGTCTTTATGACGACCAAAGCGGGGGTATTCGGACTAGCCGGCCGGCCAAAGTGGCTCCCGTGGAGAATGTCGCCATCCGCTCGTCGGTGAGTTGCGATAGCGGCCGCATTATGCCATTGAGATAACTAGACAAGCTGGGAGCACGGGTGTTGACACTGGTTGCGATCGGTACATGCCTTCATTAGTATTAGTTTCTTTGCCCGTCTCTCTAGAGACTGACAGTCAAGCGTACTTGGTGCGATGAGCGAGAGTCCTCTGCTTTCTATCCATAATGTACCCAAGTTGTAGTAAACGAATGTCCCTTTCGCCGTGGTCAGAAACCCCGCCCGCCCTTTGCCAGTAACGCCTTAGGTAAACTCCAGGTATTTTCCATAAATCAAGCACAGCTCTCGGGCAATTTACTCTCAACGCATTTCCTGCCCTTCCGATGTACCGTTGGCCTTGGAGTTGTCCATGCTGCCCAATTCGGCGCCCTGACCGCTGGGCGCTCTCTTGCGACCAGGCATGAGGAATCGCGACATGCTGGGCTGGCTCGAAGAATCCTTGTCCTGCGACTCGGAAAACTTGGAAAAGAACCCTCGCTTGCGTGGCTGATGCTGGTGCTGCTTCTGATCGTCCAGGCCAACATCTTCGAATGCCTCTTCAGTCATCGGCGGCTGTCGGTCTCGAACCCCCTCCACCGCCGATCTGGGGAGACGAGGGAACCGTGACGAGTCCAGGCTCTGGCGGGGAGGAAGATCCGGATGCGAGATTGGTGATCGAGCAGAGATGTCCTAAGCTCAAGTGTCAGCCTCCAAGTAGTTATGCGAGGCAGGGAATCACGAGTGTGGGTAAACGCACAAATGACCGGCGATAGGAATCAAAGGATTCTCGAGAAATGGAAAAGGGCTCGAGATCGCCAACGCTGCTTCTTGTGTCGGAGGATGTTCTGGTCGTCAAGTATTTACGGGGCCACTGTGCCTTTTCCTCGGTCGGCGAGGGCTATTTGAAGGGTTAGTTGGATCCACGTCTTGTGTAGCAGATGGCGCAACGGGGACGACTTACTGGGAGATAGACGCCGCTGTCATTGACGACTGTAGTGCGCGATGGGAATGGGGTCAGCCACAATGGGTCTCGGGAGGGCAGCGTAGACTGGGAGATGTCGCGTGGCGCGGCCATGACATACCACTCATCTTGTACTCGCCGTTGTCCTGGCTCTTGGCGCTGCCGATGCTGAGAGCAGACGAAGCCTTGGAGCCGACCGTGTCGACGCGCTCAAAGCCGGGGACGTCATTGTTGGGCCGCAGGTTCTCGTCGGTGACTACGGCGGAGCCAGGGCGGCGAACAAAGGGATTCCGGATAGGCATGATGGCTGGGGAGAGGTGTAAGTAGAAAGGCAGAATGGGATGCGATGCTTTACAAGATGAAGAAGCAATGATGAGTGGAGTGAGGATGAAGAAGCTAAGAAGCAGTCTACTATGTAGGTAGTTGCGAACTTGAGATGATGCGACGGACGGATTGAGTTTATGGAGGATTGGAGACCGGGAAACGGCGAGACGGGCAAGGCGGGGGGGGGGACGATGTCCATAAAAAGCAATAGCAAAAAGGCAATGATGGACGAGCTTGACAAGACGAGACAGGACAAGACGAGACGAGACGAATGTGGAGCGAGCGGGCAGGGGACGTTCCGCCCGCCCCCAGTTCTTGACTTGATGGACGTGCCATGTTGAGCTCTGCATGGGCTCTGCATCTCACCACGAACAAGTGAACAACGCTTCCCATTAGCGCTGATTCGCCAGATGCAACTTGGGAATGCACTCAGCCATGATGATCCAGGGCGGATTGCAGACGCCAGCGTGCGCATCCATCTCGTCGCCCCTCCACGAATGCGACAATGGAGCAAGGATTGGCATGGGCTTGCCGTCATGGAAATCTTGCCAGCGGAAACGCACTAATCGCTAACTAGTCGATGATTTATCCAACACCATCTCCATCTCCATTTCCATCACCCAAGCACGCACAGGCACATGACTTCTGACCCGATCGGCGACGAGCCTTCTCCATCCGGCAGCCCAAACGCTGCACCCACTCTGCCACTCGCTTCGGGTACCAACAAGCAAGGTAACTCTGCCTCCGTCTGTTGCTGACATTCTCTCCAGGGACGCTCCAACATTGTACACACGCAGGTAGTACTGTGTGCTAGTGCCTGTTTGCTGTCTCGGCCGTTGGAGCGCATCTCGTCGCAAAAAGGCTGGGTTCGGTTCATGCTTGGCACCAAGCTTGGTAATGAACCGCGGGCCGTCATGACGTTGCCGAGTGCTCATGGTGGCCTGAAACCAAGGTGACTGAATCTACAACGTCGGTTCCCCTTAGAGCCCTACTTTACCTCGGCACTGTGCCGTTTCACCTCTAGTTCTTGTCCGGTATAGATGATGAGATGGCGACAACACCATATAGCACACGACCGTAAACCCGTGCTTGTATTTGGCGACGTATTGTCCTTACTCCATCTTATCTTGCGCTTCGGCACAGCAACGCCTCAACCTCCCGTGTAAAACCAATCGACGACACCTATCGGGTGCTCGTCCTGATCATGTTGCTACCCGCCAACCGGTTACTGTTGTAGACGCCGTTCAAGCCATTCATCGGAATATTGCTGTTTGCTCTGGTTCGCTCACCCTAAGCTCTAGGTTTCTGCTACCTACGGTACCTACTCTGTTTCGGATTACTATCGTTGCTAGATCTGCCATTTCCATCGTCCTCTCCTCCCACTTTCTTGATCCTTCTCATCTGTGGGCTCCTTGAACAACTAAACTTGTCAAACGAGACATCCAAACATCCTTGCCCGAGAAACGACTCACTACACACAGCCCGAGTTGGGAGCCTACGCCTCGTTCTGTGTCGCCTGCCATTCTCGACCTTGATTGGGTTCGCGTTGCCGACAAGCTGCAGGCTTGCGTCCCGATCTCGTATCAAACATGTCTTTCAGCCTCCAGCGTTAGAATCCTTGTAGTCCATATTGGCCGTGTTGGTCCTTTGCCAGGGATTCCGTGTCTAGGAACCTTGGTCTAGCAGGGTCTCTATCATCTGGACTGGTCATGAGAAGACATAGATATCAGACAGGGCATGGCCAGATGTAGACAATAGTTTACTTTATATTAAGCACCCACCTACTCTACCAACTGCCGTACACTTAGACAACAAACTGGAACTGCTTTACACAAGCTGTCACCTACAGGCAGTTGCGCGACCTTGTCCTCCATTCACCTACCTACGGCTTTGCTTGGGCAAGTCCCTCCCAGAAATCACCCTGTGCTCCTTCCTGAAATCCGACCTTCGTTCTCACCAAAGCCCCTTCCTGCTATTAGGCACCTTCCTACCTCGCCTTGCTTAGGTGCCTGGTTGAGTCTCGCTGGCAGCTGCGGCTCTCGCACTTGCCGTGAGTTTTTGGTCAGCTCAAGTTGATATTCCTCTTTGTCGCCACGTGAAGTTCCGCTACTCACTTCAAGCTCGCTTTTGGTACACAAGATTTGCAATTTTGGAGTTGATTGTCGCGGCAGAAGCACAAAAGAGAGAAAGACTGCCCCCAGACCTCGACCTGGCCTCGCGCATCTAGCCTACGCATAGCCTAGTATCCAGTTCTCGCCCGCTGCTCGTCACCACTCCTGCAAAATGGCTACCTTCTTCCTTAGTTGGGGGCTGTGGCAGAAGATGACCTTTGTAAGTCTTTAGCAATGGTTCTCCGCCGTATTATGTGGTGGAAACTTACCATTCTCTCTCACACAATAGGTTCTCGCTTGTTGTATCATCCTAGTCTTTTGCATTGGCCTCGTCAAGCTGTGGTCGACCAACCGGATGATGCACCAACTCCAAATCATGGACGATGAGAAGCGAGCTCGAGTCTCAACCTTGTCGCACTGCGGTATCGACACTCTGCGTCCTCCCGAAATCCCGTTTGGCGTGCGCGCCATTCAAACCGGTGTCGAGGTCGAAGGTATCTGGGTATCGAGGCCTCCTCATACGCTCGACACTCGCCAAGTTCTTGCTCCTACAACTCCAGTTCGCCATCTGATACCTTCAGGCAAGAGCAAGGGAAGGACCCCACGATCGAGATACCCAACTCCGAGCCCTGACAAGCGCCCCAGCATGTCGAAGCATGGTTGTCTGGATCCTCAGCGGACTTACTCGCCTTTCGATGTATCGGGGCTGGCCGCTGCGGAGTCTCCCCTGAATCCGTTACTGGGACCAAGTCAACCGCAGTCAAATCTAGCTTTTAACCAATACATCATTCCGTTTGAATCCCGGGGCAGCAAACGCCGGAGCGACCTCTCAAATGCATCCAGTTTCCGCAATCCCTTCATTACGCCCGCACAGACACCGACCATGAGCTCGTTCAACCGAGCATCAGCGGCGGGATCAGACTTCGATCAGTCCATGTCAGAGTTAGTACTACCGAGCGCGCAAGGGAGTAAGAGAACCAGCAAAATGAGGATTTCTGGAGGTACAACAACTTCCACAAGCAGAGAGATCTCAGAGCAGAGCACCGACGAAATGGAGGCAGAGTGCGGCAGAAAATCGGCACAGCCACCAGCGCACTCTATAGTCACTCAAAACTCTGTGCGATTGCACCCAACCCTGAGAAAGACACCAAACTTCGTGCAGATATTCCAAAATGACAATACCAATGGATGAGGTATGCGCATTGGTGTCTGCGTGCAGCAGAGCTATGCAAATCCTTGATATACATTGAGCGAGGAAGAGCTAGACATATGGAGCAGAAAGACGACGGTTGGTTTCGGGCCTATGAGCAGGTCATTACCTCAAATCTAACGGTTTATATGTATATCGTTACAGTACAGCCATGGCCAAAGTTAGACGTTTTGCCCGCAATGATACATCCGACTAAGTTAGTGCTCCCCGCATTTCGACCCTGGGTCAGTTACACCCGAGGCCATGCCTTTTGCGTGATCCTAGCTAGAGCAGACTGCCTCAGCTCGTCGTCGGATCTCCGACGAGCTTTCTCGGAATACGGCACAACCATCATCTGCATAACGCCGGATATCCTGTTGCAGGTCTATCCCATTCGAGTCCTCTCCTTGCAATAGACAGTCCGGCTTCTGACATCCGAAAGCATGCGAGGGGTACTTAAATGGGCTCACAGCCCGTATCGTCGTACAACGGCTCCCAGCATTTCGCGCATTCTCTCTACTAGACTACTGTCCATATCAACCGCCGAATCTCGCCCTCGTCAAAGGCAATCGTACAACTGTTTAAGAAATCAATCCATAAGAATGGCATCGACTCACACCATTCACAAGCTCGCAACCAAGGGATTTGACAATGCAAAGTCCTACGACACGTACCGCCCGTCGTACCCTCCGGAAGCAGTGGGAAGCCTGCTGAAGCACCTTGAGCTGGAGGATAGACCACGCAGCAGGATTGTTGACCTCGCGGCTGGCACAGGCAAGTTCACTGAGGCGCTGGTGGCGCGACCAGAGCAATATCATATTATCGCGGTGGAGCCACTGGACTCGATGAGGGAAACTCTGGAAGCGAAGAAACTTGGAGGTGTCGATGTTCGCAGTGGTACAGCTGCAAAGATGGACACCATCGAGTCTGGATGGGCAGATGTAGTCATTGTGGCACAGGTAAGTCTGAACTCGGTATACGATAGCGAGTCAAGCACAGTCCACCCTTGCTAACCATGATATCCTCCTACAAGGCGTTTCACTGGTGAGTCGACTCGAGCGTGGGTAGAGTCACTCTTAACAGTTTCTAGGTTCGCCAAAGAGGAAGCGCTGGAGGAGATCCGGCGAGTTCTCAAGCCAGGCGGCAAGTTGGCCATGATCTGGAACATTGAGGATTGTGAGCTGCCGTCGTCTGAAGCACTCTCCAAAGCACCGGCACTGACACTGTTTTACCAGACAACCGGCCGTTGAGCTGGCCGGCATCAACAGATTGGGAGCACGAACTGAGTCTGCTCAGCTACGCCAACCCGTCCGACGGGCACCATTTCCGTCACGACGATTGGCACGAGGTCTTTGGCCGTCAGGCCAAGTTGGACAAGCCCTTCTTCTCCACGCCAATCAACACTCAGAGCGTCAAGTGGTCGGTATGGTTACCCATTGAGGGGCTATGGGACCGGCTCAATACGCTGAGCTGGAACGCGGTCGTGGAGGGAGAAGCTCGGAAGCAGTTTCGCGACAAGTTTGACGAGATTCTCAAGCGTAAGGATGTAACGTGGAATGACAAGGGCGAGCTAGAGTTCCATGGGTGCACTTTCTTTGCCTGGACTTCGAGGCTATGAAGTCGTAGGCGGGCCTCTACCCGGGGGAATCCTACAGACATGGCAGTATCTTGGCCCATGGAGCTATGGTTAGGAACGTGGAAGATTGCAGTTGAAAGTTGCATGGACATGCACGCCACCAAGGCAAAGGCGTATCAAGGTGGTAGGTGGGTAACTAGATGGCTTCCGAGACCATCGGGAGGTACTCGTTATCAATGAATATTCCATTACGCCTGCATTAAGCTTCATGAGTCTGCAGAAATGTACATGACTAGGTGACGTCTCCAGTTAGCTGATGTGTGCTTGTCGGCGCGACGGAGCTTACTTACCGTTGTTCCCCCTCACAAAGGCATCGCCATATTCCCTGCGCTTGGTGCCGTTGACGTACTCTGCCGTCTTCTCCAAAGCAATGTTCATGTATCCATCAACAGACTGGAGCTCGCCTGTAGAGAGTAGTGGTCAGCTCGCTGCCAGCAATGGGCGTCATGGCATGGGGACAACGCACCCTTGTAGACGACACCCGAGTTGAGCTTGACGGTGACGGGGTTGCCGATGATGTCGCCGAGGAAGCTCGACGGGTCCTTGCCCTCACCCTGCGAGATGGCGCCGTTCTCCATGGCTGGTACTGGATTTGTGTGGGAGCGGGTGTTGCTTCTGGACGAGTATCGGCGTTGGTGTGTTGCCAGAGAGCGGGACGAGGCTGTCGAGATTTGATAGTTGTTAGGTCCCGATAAGATTTGCTTGAGCCGCTGAGCCGACTGTCCGCACTGTGGCGGACGTACCGCTGGGTAGGGCGCTAGCAGAGTCTCACAGCGCTGCACAGCGCTATCCAGTGATTCACGCCGCCTTTCAGCGCCTCAACAGCGCCATGGGGGAAAGCAGTCGGCGCCCTGAAGGCCTGAAAAGACGTGGAAGCCACCAGGCGCGGGGCTCCCGTTCATTAACAACCTCCATCCATCACCAAACAAAAAACACCAAGCGTTGGAAGGCAGGATGCGCCCATGACTTCTCACGCGCCCATCCGCAAATTCCTTGCTATACTCGATGCCCTGCGCTAACCTCGACTTTGCTGACCTTGCTCCGTTCCTACACGTCCACCACGCCTACACGTACAGCCCGCCATGGCCGACAACGCTGTAACCTCGCCGCCACCAAAGGCCACCAAGAAGAAGCTCCCCTTCAAGCCCACCGCCTTGCGCCGCGCCGCTGCCCCGAAGCCTACGCTCCGCAAGGATTCGACAGACGAAGGCGACGACGACGACGACGATGATGGCCTGGACCTGTTCCGCCGCTCCAGGGAGATGGCCCCCATCGTGGCTGCTGATCGCGAGCGCAGGTTGAGGCGCAAGCAGAAACACATCGAGGCCGAGCGCGAGGCCGAGCGCGAGGCCGAGCGCGAACGCGAGCACTCGTCGCTGGGAGACAAGCGTCGCCACGAAGAGGACGATGTGGGTGACGACGAAAAGAGGAGCGTGCCACTGGACGAAGAAGAAGAGATACCGATGCCCGAGGTACCGCCCCTGGAGATTGCACGCGATTCTCCACAAGTGTTTGAGGAGCAGGTTGGTGGGAATGGCGTCAGGTTGGTCTTTACTTGTTCTTCGCCGTCGTATCGGGAACCGCGTCTGACTCCCTTGTCTGCAGTGACCTTGCGACCCCTCCGCCTTCAAAGCGCTCGAGGTTAGACTCTACCTCTTCCAAGAGACAAAGAAGCGCCAGCAGCATCGCGATGGATGCTACGGAACCAGTTCGGGAGGCCTCACCATCGACAATCTTGCTGAGACCCTACGGCAGATTTGAATCACCACCGGCCGAAGAAGTCGTTATGCCGGTCAACGAGAGCTTCGCATCGAGCCGTGGGCAGATAATTTCTCTCGACTCCGACGACGACGACGACGACGCAAAGCCAGTCACTACCCCGCAGCGACACCGCGGCAGCAGTATCGAGGTGATTCGCCGCCCCGCTTCTCCTCCTGTGCCCTCTATCCCGCCGCCAGAGGAGGACGAGTTTGCAGAGTACGAGCGCAGGGCCGAGGAGCAGCGCGCCAGAGACCAGGCCATGCTGGGCACGAGCTTTGACGGCACACCGACCAAGGAGGCGACAGAGATTCTGGTATCCTCGGCTGTACCGGGAGTGCAGCCGATTGTCATTAGATTCTTGTTCACTAAGCCGCTGCGCCTGGTCCGCGATACCTGGATTGCCCTCCAGGCCAGCCGCGGCATTCAAATCCCCGCCGACCAGCGTGACGATGTCGTTCTCACGTGGCGGCGCAAGAAGGTGTACAACTATACCACGCTGCTTGGTCTGGGCATCCGGCCGCAGGGCGATGGCTACCTCCAAACAGACAGCCAAGGCCGGGAGGGACTCAGCGAGAAGCGTACCAGAGTCCACATGGAGGCCTGGACGCCCGACCTCTTCCAGGACATGGAGCGCGACGAGGATCTCCGGCGGCGGCGCGAGGCCGGCGAGCTCTCGGGCGACGACGAGGACGGCGGACCCAGCGAGCCGGCGGCCCCAGAGGTCAAGATCAAGATTATCCTCAAGGCGCGCGACTTTGAGCCCGTCAAGCTGACGGTGCGCCCGGAGACGACGGTCGAGACGCTGCTGACGGGTTTCCGCACGCAGCGCGACGTCGCCTCGAGCCAAGAGGTGAGCCTCTGGTTCGATGGCGAACGGCTGGAGGAGCACATGACAATGGAGGACGTCGAGGTTGACGACATGGATACCATTGATATCCACATCAAATGAAGCTGCTGGGCGAGGGTTGCTCGATACGGCAGAGCAGCGGGATTGGAAGGCTCTGATCTGAAAAAGGAGCGGGATTACGTTTATGGATACGATATGATGATACCCAGGATAATTTACTGTAAACAATAGCATATGTCGCTTCTTTGGTCGCGCCGTGACATGTCTCACCCCAACAATCATGGCTTGACACAAACCCTGGTTTAGAACAGACAAGAGTCGTAAGCATCTCTGGACAAGGACTTTTGGAAAACTCTTGAAAATCAACGCCTCTATTTCTCCCAAGTGGTGTCTACCTTGCTCGTAACACCCTGCCGAGGCCAAGGGCACAGCACCGCCGGCCGTGCCCATGGAATACGCCGAAAATATGATATACATGCAGGCCAGGCCTGTGAATTTCCATGGATGCCAGTGTCATTATGATTTTGCAAACCCCCCAAAGCATTGCCTCTACTCTAAACGCCGGCCCAGTTTGGGTATAACACGGAGCGCCTCACTTTATGTGTGCAGTTCCTTTGAAAACAAATACATCCCAGACTTGCCGGACTAAACCCGACTGCAGGTCATGGCTAAATATCGATAAGTTGTCGCAAGCTTGCAGGCACCGACTTTGGTGAAATGGTGTCCTTGTGTGGCTGATTCTCCGGCACAGGAGGAGTGGTCGGAGGGCCGCCGGAACTAGACTCGTCGAGTTTGGTTTCCTGCTTGAGGAGGGCGCTATCCTGGGAGATCCTCCGTTCGGGGCGGAGAGGAGGAAGGAAGCCGGAAGACTCTGGATCGACCTTGATGGACTTGGCAGCATCGAGCTTCTTCTCGGCTGACTGACCAGCAAAGCTCTTGGCAGCCTTGAATGCTTTGGTGACTGAATTCTTGGGTGGAGCAGCTTTGACGGGCTGCTTGGGCTTGCGGGCGCGAGGCTTGGTGGGTTTGGCCTCTTTCTTGGTGCCTGACAGCTTGGCGCCAAAAGAGATGCGGCCCTGCTTGGACTTGCCAGGCTGGCTGGCCGCCGAGATCTTGGGACTCGCACTCGGAGTAAGGATGCCCTGCACATGTTCCGACTGCTTGGACATGGCAATACTTGGGTTGGCGGGGTTGGCCGTATTGGAGGGGATATTGACGGCAAATGTAGTATGGCTGCGGCGTTGCTGGCTTTCGATATCCTGTTCCTGGGAAACCAAGTAATCCTCGCCAATGGAGCAGTCCCACGGAGGCAGGGCTACGAGCCTGGCGACATTGTCACACTTGGAGCGGACGACGATATCCCAGCAGTCCTTGAATTCGGCACCCTTGGGCTCGGGCTCAACATTGACCCAGATGGTGATGCCGTTTTTGCGACTGCGCGTTGCCTGGCACATTTCCCTGACAAGTCTTCGCGTACCAGGGACTTTGAGGGTTGTTCCGACGACGATGACGGCGTCGGGTCTTGCTTTCAAGTCGGCGCTGGAGACATTTCCAATTGCTTCCTCGTCGGGGTTATATTCGTTGTAAAGCACAAAGCGAGGCCGGAGCCTGCCGATGCCGTGGCTGCGCTTCCCAGCATGTGTCGTGCGGACCTGGTCGTCGATTTTGCAACTTGGACAGAGTGGGGCCTCGGGGCCGTCGAAAACGTCGCCATTAAAGGGCTCGAGCTGCGCACACTTGGTGCAGACCATCTTTTCCAGGCCACCGTGCAGCTGAATAGTCGTTGGCCAAGGGCCCTTGGGGTTGAGGGGTACGTTGGTTGCAAGTGGCTTCATCGAGGTATCTATGCAGTCAATGTTTTGCGAGTAGAGGCGCATCAGTCGGCCCTCTTCGGCTAGGGACGCGAGCAGGTGGTGGAATGGCGTGGGCTTTGCATTTCGCGTCATATGTGACATCTCCCTGACCATGGTGTGAAAGGACTGAGTGCTAGCGTCGTGCTTGTAGACGGAGGCGTCAAAGAGGTGTTTCCCAGAGGCCTTGAGCTTGTGCTGGTTGCGGGCCGTGGCAAACATGCCTGTTGAGGAGCGGAAGTCGGGGATGCCTGCGGAGACGGAGATGCCAGCGCCCGCGATGACGACAACCTTCTTCTTCCTGCGCAGGGCAGTGACGAGACGCTCGAGTTGGGCGGTGTCGTGTGAATCAAACTCGTCGTCGGGCTTGGTTAGATCGAGATATTCGGTGGTGCGCTCCTTTGGTGGTGGTGCAATTCTGCGCCTTTTTGCCGGAGGTCCATCGCTCGAGACATGGATGCTGGGCCCTGCAGTGTCGTCGTTGTCGTCGTCGTAGATGGGTTCACCGAGCTTTATGGGCGACTGTGCCCCAGAGGCGGTGGTTGACGAGGGCGAAGGATATCGCTTGGCCGGGTCCGAGGCCATGATGGGCGAGTTTGGAAGAGAGGGAGTTTTGGAGAGGTTGGAGAGAGGCGATGAGGAGATGGAGGCCGAGGAGGAGGAGGAGGAGGAGAAGGCGGAGGGAGAGGATAAAGGACTTGAAGGTTCCATGGCTGATGAGGGCTCGTGGCGCGTGGCTCGTGGCTTTGCCGGAGGCTCTTGCCCCCTTTGCAGTTATCCTTGTGGCTGGGGAGGAAAGCGAAAGCAGACGTCGAGTTTAGCGCATGGCGTCGAAGGAGAAAAGGGAAAAGGCTCCTGGACGTTGGGTTTGAGTGCGCGAGAGAGAGACTAGAATAGAGTGCCCGTATTGGCTGGCGAAAACTACGTGACGAGGTGGAAACGGGGGGTGGCGGAGGATGATGAGGCAGGGCAATGAATATTAGAGAGAGGGAGAGAAAGAGGAGATGAGAGGAGAAAAGGAAGAGGAGAAAAAGGAGAGAGAATCTCAGTTCATTGTGAGATGCTAATGGGGGGCAAGCGAGAGTTCCGGATCCAACAAGCGGAGTCGGCCTTGGGATGGATGCAACTTGCAAGAATAAACACCGGGCACTCGACTTGGTTGCTGGCGGCGCGCAGATGGGAGCGGTACCAGGGAATTCATACCGGTTTCGCATGCGCAACATGTACTGGCCCCATGCATCAGCTCTGCTGCCCCAAACTCTTGACTGCCGGATGGGATTGGATGCCAAAATGGAATCGAAATGGGCCCTGGGGGAGTCCCTGAAGGCCTGAACTCGCCGGTGGAGCCAGTGGGGCAGGCCGCTGTTTGTTGACTTTCAGTGGATATTCACTTAAGCCTTCAACTCTGCTGTTGAATATAATACTGTTGGATCTGGGTTAGGCATCATGTTCATACATATTCTATTCCATAGAGCATCCACGTCCTCTACCTTTGTACGTACTTTGATACCTGCAACACTCTGCTTCTGCTAGTTGTATCTAGGCGGGCTGGCGACCTCGTTCTTATACTGCCGAGGTTCCGACTTTTGAAAGAGATCCAGACACAAGTTACAAGTCGCAGTCACGACCATGAATAGCTCTCAAAAAGTCTATTTCTGTAGGCTACGAGATTACCAGAGCAGGATGATGACGTCGAGTCACTCGACTCCATGGTGTCAATACTCGGGCGCGGTTCCAGCATGACGGACAATGGCAGACGCCATGGAAACTAGAGAAGCAAGCCATTCACGGCCTAAGAATACAAAGACTCCGAAACTAGCCTTTTGGGCTTATTGGGAATGAGGAATTCACATTCTCCAAGTACACCAGGCGTCTTGGATGTTGGTGTCATCTTGGAGGACAACGGCCCCCAAAGCATCTCCACGCATCAACAGCCAAAACCTTGTCCCTATCACGACTCTCGAAAACGCGTCAGTTGAACAGAACTTTACTTGCGCAGAGGTAAACTTCAGACACAACGTTTGTATCCGTCGTCTCCACGCGAATGGCGTCGGTTGCCTCGGAAACGTGCAGCTTTCCCCAGTCTCTTGGGACCCATGTGCCATTCGAGAGTCTAGACCCACCGCTTGGAGCCACGATGATCCCGGGGGCGCACTAACAAACAACTCTTGAAACCCCTACTCTAACCCAAAGACTGTCGCTGAGCTGTGACTATCAGACATGTGACATGTATCGGTGGCTTCTATAATTACAGGATACATACAATAAAAAAAGGTAGCAGGACATGACGCGGGCTCCGCGCCCTCTATGATGATGATGGTACATTCGCTCCGTCCGAGCTTCCTCCGCTATTGAAGCCGACATCAAATACCCGCTTCTCTCTCTCCTCCTTGCGTCGGCTCAGGAGCTCGATGCCCACGATGCCCGCCAGCATGCCACAGACGTGCGACGCAAAGTCGACGCCCAGCGAGATGGTCTTGCCCGCGCCCGCGACCTGCGGCACCAGGAGAAGCGCCAGGAGGACGATGCCGTGGACGCCGTCCTTGGGCAGGCCCATGAAGCGGAAGCCGTCGTTGCGGTGCTCGTAAAAGTAGGCCGCGCAGATGCCCAGCATCGCGCCCGACGCGCCCAGCGACGACACGTTGAGCAGGCCGCGCAGCGTGTACATGACGAGGCCGCCCAGGAAGCCCACGGCGCCACAGCCCGTGTACAGCGTCAGGAAGTCGGCCCGGCCGAGCTCCTCGTGCAGGGCCGTTCCAATGGCCCACAGCGGCACCATGTTGAGGATCAGGTGCTTGAGGCTCTGGTGCGAAAAGGGCGCCGTGAAGAGCGTAATGGGCTTGACCGTGGCCACGACGAAGATCATGTACTTGTTGAGAAAGGACCACAGCGGAGGCGCCCTCCAGGCCAGGAAGACGAGCACGTTGACGGCAGCAATGGCGCCAATCGTCGCGTGGGCCGCCGAAATGTCCGGGAAGATGCGATAGTGCGCGGCAGGTTCCTGGTAGACGGTGGAAACAGCGGCCAGGAACCCGAGGACGAGGGCGACGACGGTGGCCGACGGCAGGATGCGCTCCCACGACTTGAGCTCCGGGGGCGCCTCGAGATCCGACTGCGCAGCCTTGTGGTACTCGGCAATGCGCGGGTTCGAGATCTGGCGCGTCTCCGAGGGCCGCACCTCGGCCAGCGGGCCCAGGTTGATCTCACGGGCCTTGCGCTGCTCCTCGAGCGCCGCCTCCTCGGCCTTGCGCTTGGCAATGTTGCGCGCCCGAATCTCGTCAAACCTGCTGTGGCCGTACACGGGGTCTGCCTGGTACGCTTGGGGTTCCGTCTCTGTTTGTGTATCCGTCTTGGTCTGTGTCGTCGTCGTCTTCGTCTTGGCCTCCGCCTGCTGCTCCAGCTGCTCCAGCTCGTCTTCGGCTCGCAGACCCGCATTCATGACCTCGTCAACGGGGATCGACTTTCGGAGGTACTCGAGGGCCTTGCTGGTCTGATCCTTGGTGTACTGCGCCGTGTGGATGGCAAAGGCCGGGTCCTCGAGGGTGCCGGCGACGCGGCGGCCGTGGAGGATACGCAGCAGGTGGTTGGCCCGCTTGGCATTGATGCCCCGGCCAAAGATGCGCACCACCTCGGCATCCGTCAGGTCGAGGCTTCGGAACTGTAGGCCAACCTGGTCACGGTATTCCTTGGGCAGGTCCTCGTACTTTCGAATCGTCTTATCCGAAAAAAAGGTCCGGCGGGTGCCGTAGAGCAGCGTCGGCGCAAAAGCAGTCTTTCGGTGGCGGGGCGAGAGACCAACGCCCGGTCGCAGGTTATGGGCTGTGCAGTCGGAAAGCCATCGGGACGAGGCTGATGAGAGCGAGGACGTCGTCAAGGTCCTCACGGCGTTTGTCGGGACGGCTCGGACGGTGGCCTTGAAGAGGAGCCGGGAGGCCTTTGGACAGGCAAAGAGACTCATCGTCAAGGAGGTGAGGGCTGCGCAGGAAGCGCTCAGATGTGCCGGAAGCCCAACAATGCCGGGACAGGGGCAGTCTTTTATTCTTCGCCGACGCTGGTGCTGGTGCTGGTGCTGGTGCTGGCGCTGGTGCTGGCGCTGGTGTCTTTGCCTGAGATGGTATGATGCGCATGAATCCTTAGATTCACTCTCGTGGAATTTTGAGACGCCGGCGCCGACGAGGGGGGTACGTACCGTCCGCCAACCCCAGCAGCCCAAGGTACAGCTACAACCATCCAACCCCACCAGGCCATTTAATCCATTGCGGTGCCCCGCGATAGCTTCCAACCACCTCCCTCTACATACGCTGAATCCAAAGGCGATCATCTTCCCGACTCCCCCCCCGCCGCCGTCGCCATGTCCTCTTCCGCCGACACAACCCCCATCGCCCCAGCGCGCTTCGCCGCCGCCCTCAAGGACCTCTCCGTCGCCATGCTGCACCTCAAGGTGCTCGAGATCCGCAACTCCATTGCCCACCTGCAATACTCCAATGACCAGCTGCGGCCCTTTGCCGAGGGCTCCGCCACGGCCCTCTCCAGCTCCCACGACGCCAGCACCGACGCCAGCAGCGCCGCCGCCCCGGACCAGGACTGCGTCGATGCCATCCGCGAGAACGAGCACGTCATTGACCGCATGGCCGAGCGCATCGCCCTCATCCGCGCCGAGGTCGAGGACCGCGGCCTCAGCTGGACCGAGTTCCAGAGCCGTGACGAGGTCGAATCCAAGACTGACGAGGCCGACGTCCCCGCCGTCGTCAACGGCGCCCCCGCCCCGTCCCGAGCACCCGATGCCCTCGCCGCCGCCGCCGCCGCCACTGGCACCCACTCAGCCTGGAGCGATGGCACCTTCCAGACGGGCACCATCAGCAACGGAGAGGTTCGCCTCGGCCGCCAGGCTGGTCGGCCCGAGGGCGGGAGCCTGGACGACGAGCAGCTCCGGAGGGCTCTGGAGGAGCGCATGCGGGATCTTGGGCGGGACAATGGCGATGACGACGGAGGTATGCACCTCTAGGCATCCTGCCATATACATGTCCCCTTGGGGCGTTTGGGACGCTTTCACCCAAACATCATTGCATTACTTGGCGTTCTTTGGCTTTTGCTTTCCATTTCAAGGCAGGACGAGACTACGTTGTAGCAACATGAACAAAAAAAGAAAACCTGACGGTAGGATGGATACCCCTTGGGAGGAGATATGGGCGAGAAGAGACAAGAGGAACGGGATACCTCTGGCCCATAGGATACATCGGTGGCCCGCTTCACTTGACATCACCGCTTCTCTTGATAGAATCAGTTTGCGTCTCAAACGGTTGCATGAGGCAGTGTTAAAACACTTGGCATTTTCAACTCAAAAGCTATGTACTGGTGTAATGGTCTCTTACCAAGAGACGATTCAAGGCACCGTATGTGATGCGCGCCCAAAAAACAAAAGAGACCAACCGCTCCCTTTTCAAAGAAACTGAAATCACGACCTGCGCCAGCCAGCCAGCCTCGTGCCATGCTACCCAACGCCAGAAAGAACAACAAAAACAAAAAAAAGAGCCATTTTCCGAGCCAAGATGCAGCAGACAAAAGAGGACAAAAGAAGCCCGACCCACAAGGGAGAAAGGGGCTGTGGATAAAGAGTTAAAAAGGATAAGGTGTGCGATGTGATGTGAGGCCAGGAACGTATGAGAGCCTGTGTGTGGGAGATAAGGTAGGAAGGCTATGCCGGGGAAGAGAGAAGTGTAAGGAAAGGAAAACTACGGCGCTAGGCCGGCCATTTGTCGCTGACGGTGCAACCTTCAGTCAGTGTCGTCGCCAACGGGGGATCCAGCCCCGGGTAGCTTCTTAGGCCTAGTAGGTTTTGACCGCTTAGATGGTTGTTTGGAGGGTGGTGCTCGGTTATTGTTGAGAGATCTCGTGCTCTGAATGGTCTCAAGCTGCGGCCGCTGGGCGGCATGTGGAGGGTTACGGCAGGCGAGGTTCAACGTGTTCTGCGGCAAGGTAATCGGTTCGTCGTGGTCCGAGTCGTCAGAAGCCATTCCTGGAGGCACGGCAACGGGCCTTAGGCGGCTCTTGGTACGCCTGTCCAATGTGTGGTCGGTCGAGTCGTCCGTGTCAAAGGATAGGCTGCGAGTGCGGGTCAAGCTCCCGGATCGGTTGGCTCGCGTCATGAAGAGAGACTCGATCAATTCAGACTCAGTGCGGTTGCTGTTCTCCTTCCTCAACTTGTCCATGACCAGCTTCTCCTGCATTAGACGACCCAGGTGAACTTCGGATCCGACCAGGGTCTTGGCGCTCGATTTGCTGCCGGAGCTTCCGGCGCGGCTGACGGGAACCTTGCCCTCCATGACCTTTGCTGAGGGGGGCGGCTGGAGCATCCATCGATGGGCATCTCTGGACGGGAGCTTGCTGCTGACGACGGGCGGGTGATAGTCGTTGATGGGTGGGTTCTTTGGGGAGAAGTAGAATTCGCGGCGTTCCTCGTCCGTCACCTCCTTCTCCATACGCAACGTTGACTCGATCAGGCGGCCAGCCGAGTCGCGAGCCTTGGAGAAGGCATCCATGAGGCGGTGTCCGGACCATTGTCCCCACAGCTCCTCGTCCTCACGCTGATACCCATGGCGGCGATTCCAGTCGTCGGATGGGGCGTCGGTGTCGCCCATTGCCGAGGAGCTGTCGGCAACTTGGGTGCGGCTCTCGCCAAGGTTGGTGTGCTCGGAGACATTGGGGGCGAAGCTCTCGCGGCCGGCGCTGGTTAGGCCTCGTTGGCTCGAGTTCTTGCTGGTGGACTTTTTGGGGAGGCTGGGGCCCATGCGAATCTCCTCTTGCCAGTAGGGATTCGTGTTGAAGGGTGAAGGGTGACGGTATAGGCCGGGCTGCTCGCCCTCGAGCTTGGCCTTTTCCAGGCGTTCCTTTCGGGCCTCCTCTTTGGCCTTTTGGCGATGGCGGACCTTTGCGCATGGCGTGCAGGCTATGATGTAGAAGAGGGCGGACTGGACCGCGACGGGGAAGGACATGGTCGATCGATGTCGTGGAATCGGGCGAGCTGCAACATCAAGGTAAGACTATGTCTGGTTGAGTACTCGCAGTCGAGGTAGACGAAGTGGGCGAAGTGGGCGATGACGAAGGGGGTTTCACATGGAGAAGAAGCAGCAGAAGCAAAGAAGACGACGACAACGACGACGTAAACGCTTTAGAGCGGGTGGGGTTTGAAGACCCAAGCAAGGCAGAGGACAGCAGAGCAGAGCAGAGCAGGCGGGGCGGAGCAGAACAAGACAGTTGCTAACGAGGCTTCAAAGACGACGAGCGAAGGGGGGGGAAGAAGAAGAGGTTGAAACGACGGGATGAGGCAGTGGCTAGCCCAGCGCCATGTATGTAGACGGTACGGATACACGAGATTGTGGTTGGGAGATTGGATCTCGGGTGGAGGAGACGGCGGGTGCTGACGGTGTTGGCGGAGCCCTGAATTTGAGCTGGCCTGGGCCTGTAAGATGGGTACGTACTGCACGGTACGGTACGGTACGGGTATGGTGGAAAAGGGGCGGGGGGGAGACGTCAACTCGCTCGCCCGTTTCACAGCCCCCGAGACGCCGTAATGCGCTAGCAGTGTGGGTATGTGTTGAGTTAGTGACGCTCTCAAGGGCCTGGGCCGTGGGATCGTGAGTTTTGACCTGAAAATGCACGAGAGAGGAAGAGAGAGGGTGAGGGAGGGAGAAGGAGAGAAGGCGAGGGGAGGGGAGGAGAGGAGAGGAGAGGGTGGAGTGACGCGGAAGGAAGCATTAAGTAAGTACCTGCCTACGTAGGTAGCTATGTACGAAGGAAAGAGACGGAAACGGTAGGGCCTAGGGATGAGGGGAAATCCAGATAGCATCACCTCCAGGCTACCTCCATAGTCCATACACACATAGTACACACATCTAGACCTAGTTATTCCTCTTTCAAGCCAAGGTTCCGGGGCAAGGCAGTAATGCACCTAGAAAGCAGCTTGGCCGAGGCCAGCGCGCAACTGGCCTAGGACCCTTTCCCATTACTGCGGCGTGACGGACATGACGGGCGGATTCACACTCATGTTCATCCCCCGGCCGTGGGGAATGCAAGGAATAAATAAGATGAGACGGCGCATCTCAATGGCTCGGCCGTCACGGCCACCGCTGTCAAAGCCCATCGACCAAGCGACCCTGGATGGACCCGTCCATCATCCATCAATCAAGCAATTCATTGACCCCGACTGTCCATTCTATGTAACACGCCCAAAACGCCCAAGACGCACTTACCAACCCCAGCCTCTCCGCCCGGGCCCAGGCCTGTCCATCCTCACTTGGGCTACCGGAATCCTACACGACGCCATCTTGCGCGTCTATGCTAAACCTACATGGTTGGGCTGCTGAGACCTGCATCCTTTTGTGCATCTGCTAAAGACTCCCACGTTGCCACATGGCCTTCTACTCCGTAACTTACAGATCAACCTCGACATGCAGGTTCAACCCCATCCTCGCACCTCCAAACTCAATGGATCCAAAACCCAGACCGCACTGCAAATCGGTGGAGGCACTGTCGTCATCCAAGCCCGCCCGACCCGCCAAGTAAGTCCCCAACTAACCATTCACTCACTCACTACCAACTCACTAATACTACATACGTGCATACATACGCGCGCGCGCAGCTCTAGCTTGCCAATGTCCATCTCCTCGCGCTTGGCGACGCTTTCAACGTTGGCTGGCTTGGCTAGCTTGGCTGGCAAAACTGGTCGGCAACCATCGACCTAAACAAGGGACCATCTCCATCTCCACCCATCCTCCCATCCCTGTCCTCTCCGACTTCTCCGACTACCGTCCGGATATCATAGATGCCTCTTTGCCAGAACCGCGCTACATACGAATTCCATCGTCACATTTATACCAGTGAATGGTTCCATTCCCCAGGTGCCGACCTGGATATCGACAAATATGGGTCGTGACGTCCCAAATCGTCACAGTGGCTCCGTGCCTAGTTGCGTTACTGCCTGCATACCGCAACCCAAATACCGCTCCGGAACCCTCTGCATCCCTCGAATCATCTGCAAAAGCCTATCCTCGCCCGGACTAAGCCAAGGTATTAACTAGTTAATTAGTATCTTATGCTCCAACAAGCGCGCCGTCAGTTCTCAGGAACGGAGCCGCCCGTTCATGGTAGTTTACGAAACCTACATATTTCCACGACTCAGCTCACGCCTCCTGCACACGAACTGCGACGTTTTACAAACTGTAGCTGTAGTTGTAGCTGTAACTGTAACTGTAACTGTGACTGTAACTGTAGCACGAGCACTTTTTTACAACATCCCTCTCAGCGAGGGTCTTCTCTTGCACTTGGTTACAGAGGTCCTTTGACCGTTCCACCCTCACGTTACCCTCCTCTCGCCGGTTTTGCCACTCGTCTTGCGCACCTGCTTTGATTGTACACATCTTGAAAAGACAGAAGAGAAAAGAAAAAAGAAGAGCAGACGGAATAACAACGACAAGGGGAAACAAAGAGGAGAATTCCAGCGAGGCTTCTCGGAGATGGCCATCGCCCTCATATTCACTGTCCTTCAAACCCCAAACTCCCGTCCCCCAACGCTTGCCCTGTCGCGTCTTGCCATGTTGCACTGTATCCCGAGAGGGCAACATTGTTCGGTTCGAAACCAAAGTTTCCAACACGGATAGTGGCAAGAAACAACGCCCAATCGAGGCAAGAAAACAGCAGGGGAACCAGATCAATAAAAGTAATAGAAACAAGGAATACATCATGGGGAGGAGAAAGGGCCGCGGCGCATTCTCAGCCAAGGAGCAGCTTACAGCCCAGGGTAGAGGACAAAAGAGTCTTGCACCTCAAGCCTAGTAAGCGATGAAAGCTCGGGTCTGGCATGGTTGCATGGCTCAGACATCCCACTCCTCCTCCTCCTCTTCCTCGACGGGCTCATTCTTAGTGGTCAGGGCCGAGAAAGAGCCAAAGGATTGCGTAGGCGGCTTGACGGGCTTGGCAGCGGCGGCCACAGGCTGCTTGGCCGGCGCGGGCTCGTCGCCCGATTCGCCAGAAACGTCATTCTTGGCCACAGCCTTCTTGGACTTGGTCTTCTTGACGGTGCTCCACTCGTCCTCGTCAGTCTTGAGCATTTCCATCTGCTCCTCCTCCGAGGGGAGAGAGGACATCCAAGTGCTGTTAGCGGGCTTGGCCGCGGGAGTCGCCTCCTTGGGGGCGGCCGCAGGCTTCTCAAAGGTGTCGAGGGGTGCGTGGAAGCCGTTGGTCTCGGCAGCCGGGGCAGTCTGGGGGCTGGGGGTGCTGGGAGCGCTGGGAGCCCCCTGTGTCCAAGCCGACGACTTGTTTGCCTGGGCGGCCATGAACTGAGAGCCGTCCTTGGCAGCACGGCCCTCGGCGACACGTGCCTGTCGTCGCTGCTTCTCCTCCAGGACCTTTCTCTCCTTCTCAGCCTCCTCGCGAGCGGCCTTGGCAGCCTCGGCCTTTTGGCGGTTCTGGCGCTGCTTCTTGGTCTCGACCGGCTCGGGAGCCTTGGCAGGCTTCTTGTTCTGCTTCTTGGGGGCAGTGTCGGTGATGCGCAGAATGGAAGGACCAGAAGAGACGGGCTCGAGCATGTCGGAAACATCACCGGCAACAGCTGGGGCAACCTCGGGAGACGTAATGGGAGATTGGTCATCGTCGGCTTCAGCACCGGTAGTCGAAGATGGGGCCGAGGCCTTGTCCGTAGCAGTAGCAGTAGCAGTAGCAGTAGCAGTAGTCATCTTGTTGGCACGGGACTGCTTGATGGACTTTTCGCGTTGCTTGGCACCATCGCTCTTGGTTGCAAACTTGGTGCCTTCCTTCGCCTTGGAGAGCTGCCTAGCAAACTCGCGGTTGTCGGCATCATCAGATGAAGCATTGTCTTGAACGTGGTTGGGGCGAACATTGGTTTCCGGGGCCTTGGGGGTAGTCTTGGTCTGAGTTTCGGGGGTAAAGTTTTCCTTTCGTTGCTTCTTCTTGCGATCCTCCTTGCGAGGCTCTGCGACCGAAGGCTTGACGTGCTTGACGGGAGCGGGAGGAGCTCGCTTCTTGTCCTTTTGGGTGGACACGTGGTAGATGGCATAGCCAACTCCAAAGAGAGTGGCATACCCGCCAATTGTGTAGAGGTAGCTCATGTTGTCTGCCATGATGGCGGCGTTGATGCGGGCGGATTGGGGAGGATTGGTCGAATTCGTGTGGCGATGGCTCAAGGGGGGAATGCAATCAGTCGGCCGAGGTTTGAGTGAGGTCGGCGAGCTATGGGCGCACGCGAGGCGAAAGGGAGGGATGAGAAAAGGAACTGTGCCCTTCGTCTCGGAGATGGGAGTGTAATGGCGCGAAGACGACAGATTGCGTGTCTTGCGAGAGCGAGGTTGAGTGGGTTTGAGAGGTGAAAGGGTTACTGCTGGTGACGCTGCTCTGTTGCCGCTATCATGTGGCCAGATTGTCTTCAACGGGGCACACGAGACGCAGACGCAGACGCAGACGCAGGTGCAGAGGATGATGAGTTAGGGCAGAAAGAGTACAAAGTTGAGTCTGGCTTTGTGGGTGAAAGATGATGTTGAAGAGGAGACCCGATGGCTCGAAGCGCAGCGACCAGTCGATTTGCGCAGCTTGCGGGAGCGTCGCGTCGAGTCGAGTCGAGGTAGAGAAGGTCGAAAGTCGCGGATCCAGAAATCGACTGCAGGGAGGACGACGAGGCCTTGGGGATGGTTGGTTCGCTCCTGGAGACGTGCTGCAGCTCCAGCCTACAGGCCACTTAGTGCTTGGGGGCGCAGTGGGCAAGTGGGGCAGGGCAGCCTTTGCGGAGACTCGGCGTCCTGGGGATATGTATCTCGCCTGCAGAATGCAGCGGAGAGCTACAAGGGGTCGTTTTCTGGTTGATTGCTGGTTGAGTAAATCTTGGCAGGTCCCTCAACAATGGACGGCAATAGGACAAGGACTCAAGGAGTGTCAAGTACTGAGAGAGCCCGGCTTGGGCTGAGAATGCCCTGATCAAAGGCTTTTCACTCTTCACCCTAGCCATCAATGGACAGCTGTCAGGCGCAGGCTGTCAGACACCCGTCGTTTTCAGGGGCAGCGCTGAGAGACCGGGAAGCCAAGCCAAGGTGCCATCAAACCGCCACTTGGCCCCCTTCAGTCCCCCTTAGCGACCTACATAGGTACCTGGCGTTGTGTCCCGAAGCACAAGCGTTTTGCACTGGCATGCATCGCCTCGAGGATCTTTGCCAATGCGACCCCTACTCCGTACATAGGCTTGATACCTTAGGTACATATCAACTGCTTGGATGCCCTTGGCGTATTCGTGAGGTGCCTGGCCATTGATGCGAGGTGATAATACACAGTGCAGTGCTCGCCTCTCGGTGTGCCACGAACCTAATCCTTGGCCTCTTGTGTTTGCTTCCTCCACGATAAAAATAAAAGGAACAAAGCAAACCTTGGTTTCGAGCCCAATGCAGTCCAACCTATCCAGGCAAATTACCTCTCGGCCGCTTCCCACCATGTGGCTCTATCCTTTTGCTGGTCGCGCCTGGGGAGCACTTACACTCGAGTATCCAACGATAAACAGCCACCAGGTCCGCCATCGAATGCGCATATTGTGAAAAGGCGATGCCCCAGTCACAGGTGGCTTTCCCAAGACGATGGAGAAATAAGTAGCCATCAAAATGCACCAGCCAAACCTGCAGACTCATCATGCTTATCCCATATTGGCATGGGATCAAGAACATGTTCCCATCGAGCCAGTGGGCTACACCACAACCGCCGATTCGGCTTATCTCATCATCAACCCCACCTCGAAGAGGGGAATCCAAAGTTCGACGGGTCCTTGAACACAAAACTTGACAACGTTTTTGCTCATCTTGTATACCAGAGGCCGTCAACGTTTTGGTTATCTTGATCTAGCAGAAACATATCGTACATATTCCTTCTTTGACCATCACGGGTAAGTCAGGTTCTGCAGTTGTGCTGCTAGCTCAGGCTATATGGTTGTCTCAGCTAACATATCAACTCTCCAGGCGCATTACATATTACCTACCCATCTTTACCTTACTTTCTTCACCCGTCTTAGAACTGGTATACTTCTTCCACCACTCCATCAGAACGGTCATAGCCCTCCTTCAAGATGGCTCCCCAGCAAAAGATCATCATCGACACTGATCCAGGTAACACTTTATCCCCCCCCCCCCCCCCTCTCATTTGCCTCTCGGATCTAACAAATCATAAGGTGTCGATGATATCCTTGCCGTGCTCCTGGCCTTGAGCTCCAAGCCGGAAGAACTCGACGTGGCCATGATTTCCGTCACGTATGGAAACGTCCCGCTTCAAAGGTTCAACTTACTACTCCAATCCTCACATAGACTATCATGTTAATAACGACTCCTGTAGCTGCCTCCGCAACATTGTTTCTCTCTTCCATGTCCTCGACAAGGAGCTCAAGTGGAGAAAGTCCAACGGAAGAGCCGAGGGATACGAAGCCATGAAGGCCAGCAAGCCCATTGTCGCAGTCGGCCCTTCTCATCCTCTATGTGACGAGGAGCTGATGGCTGATTACTTCCGTAAGGGTTCCCAGTCTTGCCATCTGGTCCGCATCAACTAACACGACAACCAACAGACGGCATCGATGGACTACACAACGTCCATGAGGCATACCCCGAGCTGTCTCCCGCTGACACGTGGAAGGCTCTATTCGAGGAAGGTGGTGACAGTTCTGTCGACGCAAGTCACTTCTCCCCCTACTTCACCCCTTCCAAGGCGCCGTCTCACAAGGAGATTCTTCGCCTCCTCAAGGAGAACCCGGTCGACACCATCTCCATCCTTGCCGTGGGACCGCTCACTAACGTTGCCCTGGCGGCTGCTGAGGATCCCGAGACATTCCTGAGGGTCAAGGAGGTCGTCGTCATGGGCGGAGCCGTGCACTGCGAGGGCAACTGTACCCCCGTTGCCGAGTTCAACTGCTATGCCGACGCTGTTGCCGCCGCCCGGGTGTATGCACTCACTTCTTTCAACCCGCACTCGACGATGCCTGCGGTGCCCAAGGAGCTGTCGACTCTGCCGCAATACCCGGCCAGGCTTTCCCGGCAGCTCAAGCTTACGCTCTGCCCCCTTGACATTACCACGCCCCATCTCCTTCCCAGAAACTACTTTGCGGAGAAGATCAAGCCCCACGTAGAGGCTGGCAGCCCTTTGGCTATCTGGACCAACCACTTTCTCGAAGGCAGCTTCAACAAGATTGTCTCCATGGAGGGAGACGAGAACGAGCCGGGTCTTTCACTGCACGACCCCCTGACTGTGTGGTACATCCTAGGACAGGGTGATGCCAGGTGGAAGACGCCCGAGAAGCCCGAGGATATCCGTGTCGAGACGACCGGCCAGTGGACCCATGGAATGCACGTCATCGACCGTCGCCTCAGAAAGAAGCCGGCGGAGCTGGCTGTCGCCCTCACGGAGAACCCTGATGATGACCCCGACTTTGTGGCGCTCGACAACGTTCCTGGGGATGACCACAGCTGGCTGAGCGTTCGCAAGGGCAACAGAGTCAACCGCGTCACTGGGACTCCGGGCTTCGACATCTTCAAGGATATTTTGATGAAGAGTATTTTTGAGTAGATGGGCAGTATCACTTTGACGGGGCATGAATGTCAGCAAAATAAAACATAGTCTTGAAGAAACATTGTGAATTGCGGTTGGATCGGGCGCATGCATACCCTCTTGAAAACCTGTTGATTGATCAAATACCCCACATGCTTTATAACGCCGTACTTATTGCCAGAAAATAGCCCGGGTAGAGATTTCGCCTCTCCTCGGCTGTCGTGCCACGTCTTGAAAGTGCATCATGTTTTACGCCCGGCGATGCTATACGTGCTTGATGCCCCCTATCGCCGACCCCTTGACTTCCGTCCAATTGATGCTGTCGTCGAGGGCCTCGTCGACGAGACCGATGGAGCAGACATTGTCTCCACGCACAAGGTAGAGGCCTAGCGGGACCTCTGCCGAGGGCTCTAAATCGTCTGGGGTGCGGATGATGCGTTCCGTCGCATTGTTGAGGACCTGGAAAGGAACCCGGTCAGCAAGCGGTGGGCGAGGTATGAGAGGGAGGGAGAGAGACGACATACCAGGTTGGTCGACTGGTCACAGGCAGCAAGGGTGCCAACGAGGATGCGGGAGTCGGCCGTCACGATCAAGACCTTTTCTGCGCGCGGGGTGTCAGGTCTCGGAGCTCTGGGGGAGGGGAATTGGGAGCTATCTCACTGTTGAGGTAGCCGCCGAGAGTCGCCATGGTTGCGGCGCGGGAGAGGTGGCTGGTGTCGCTTTCTGACGGTTGTGTAGAGAAGGCCTGCTTCTGGGTTCGGGGATGCGCGGCTAGACGAGGTTTTGAGGTCGTGGAGTTGGTTTGTTCAAGTTCATGGCACTTTTTGGAGTCCTGGATGGATAGGTACATGCTTGGGCGTACCGGTATCTGATATGTAGATGCCGCGCTAATCCCAATCGGGAGGCGGCAGTCATCGTCCACCGCTGCTTGTCAATGGCGATGCAGGGCAACAGAGGTGGGCTTTTCAGAGCTTGATGGTTTGGTTATTGACGAGTCACGATGTTGATTCCAGAGCTGTATAATGGCAAGGCTTGTTGTTTGCTGGTCCACGAGACTGTATAGTCGGGCAACCGCAGCTTTTGTTCCATCTGCGTATCTAGGCACCCACGTCTCACAAACCTCCGGCTGGTTTTGAAATTCGCATCATCCACGTCTCAGGCATGAGAGCACCACAGCGGGAGGGAACAGGGCGACCCAAGCTGGAAGGACTACGCAGTGCACTCACGCGATCCATATGAACACAAACAAATGACGGAGCAACTTGTGTTTACTGCTTGCTTAGCTTCATCCTGTCGCGGCTGCTACCCTGGATACTGACTCCAAGAAGCACCTGAGTCCAAACTGACTACAGAATCACAAGATGTCAACAAAGACATAAGTGCTCGGCATCTCTCCAGGCTCATTATCAGCCAGCAACACATTAATCACACACCAGAATAACACAAACTACGGGAAACAATCAAGACGGCATCTTCTTCGTCGCCCAGGCAAGCCTGAGCAAACAATGAAAAGCAAGAGGTTCGCGTCACCTGGAGGCAGTGTAATACCAGGGACACTGTGGGCGGAATCATGTGCAAGCACAGAGGAAACCGCCCGAAGACCAAAAATAGGAATAATCTAGATTGGTCTCAGTAGAGACCTTTCAGAGATTAAACTGAAAAGAACAGATACTACACTTGATCTAAGCCAAAAGGCAAAGAGAGCTAAGGAGAAAAGGAGAAAAGTCTAAGACGAGGGCGAGCCTCGACGGGATTTTATAGCACCTCAGTGGGCGGTGAGCGAGGCGGCTGATCCGCTGCGCGGCAGAATTCCTCCCGTCCCAAGGGCTACAGTTAGGTTGGCGACGAGATGTGAATATGCACAACTTCAGGCCATGACCAAACTGCTTGAATGTGCAATGTACTCATGCCCGTATCATATCTCCAAGCCTGGCTCCTAAATGACGATGCAGCACATCTGCCGTCGTGCCAGGCAAACCAAAGGCCTCCTAGTTGGTCTACACTGTACCTATCTAGTGCAGCGAGATTGAATCGTTCACCATTAGAAATGCATGGACTGAGCCCGCGACCAACACCACTCATCCTTGGGCTGGTTGAATTGTTTCTCGGCTGGTGTGTAAAGATGTAGTTGTACGTACTTGTATACATCTATGGACCACGATTCTGTAATGACCTTTTGCTCAACCAGGTTCTTGAATACCACCCTAAAGACTGCTTGCTTTCCGCATCGGAAGCAGTGAAACCTCCGTCACCCAGTAGGCTCAATCTCGGCGCAAATGCGCAACAGCTTTGAACTCAGCTGCTAGCCAGGATGGGGATGCTTTGCACCATATACCTCTTTCGGCATTACCAAACGCCGTATCCTCCAAGGTGCGCCTCGATACCATCATAAGCTCCAGAGGTAGTCGGAGCCATGCGAAATACCAGACTTCTCCCCTCCCCAATAAATGCATCGACGAGAATCATTCGCACCAGAACGCCATGTTTGTTTACGTCACTCATGGGATTCGGCCTCAGTCCTCCACAAGCTCCCCCTAGTCCTCTGATAGCCGGGCCCGTTTCTCTGCCCTGCCTTCTTCTGCTTCACCCTCTTCAACATCTTTTCGTTTCTGCGGTGATACTGGCGCATATTCATGAATGTCCGACTTGGCCTGCGAACTGGCCTCTCTCATCTCACTGTCCTTGCCCGCTGCTCCATTCACCCTCGCCGCCAAACCAGGGCTGCGACTGGCTCGATCCGTCTCCATTGGCGTTCCAGAGGTGGACGACATTGTGTCTGGCTGGCTGAGTAGGGTCTCGGCCCGTTTCCGCGTGTTTTCTAGGTGGAAGGCTGGCGACGGCAGCGACGGGTTCTGCTTCCTAAGCGGATTCTCCGTGTAAAACTGCCGCATCACCTCAATGGCCTTGATACAACGTGTCTCGTCTCCCCTCAGGTACTTCCACCAGGACTCCCCATTAAAGTCGGGAATCTGGTGATTCGTATGCGCGCTTGCAAAGAATATCGCGCTGATCGCAACGTCTCTAGGCTCGATGAGGAGCGGTATGGCTGTCAGGCATGCATCGTTACAGAATGCCCATGCAGCCTGGCGTAAATGCTTGTTGTGAACAATATCAAGTTGACCCAACAACTTGAAGAGGTGGTTGTACGGGTTGTCGACCATCAGGTCAAATGTCAACTGCTCGAGCATGACCTCTTCATAGGTCAAGATACTGTCTCTCCACCTCCAGTATTCCTTGCTTTGCTCGTCAATGATGAGCTTGGCGTTCTTCTGGGCGACCTTTGCAACGGCAATGATAATGTCCTTTGTCTTTCTGCAGTTTTCCTCCACTTTGTTGGCCAGGAAGAGGGCCGTGGCTGCGATATTCTGCAGGGCAGTCAAAGTTAGTCATACGTCATATCTGGATGATGTCGGAGTTGAGGATGAGCCATCTCAACTCCACAGACGAGCGTCGCGAAGCCAAACAGAGCCGAAACCCCTGCTCAATCTTGCAGTCAAACTCACATAGTGATGTATGCCGCCCTTCTCTTGTACCATGCTGTAGCGCATGTAGAATCTGTGAAAGAAGATTCCAGCGACCCAGAGCGTGATCTGAGGTAGGTCCAGCATGACGCCGGCCTGGTAGATGAAGTTGACACCCTTTGCCCTGCGTAACCTCTCCTCGGACGGCGCAATCCCTTCAACAATGGACGGCGTGCTGCGCACTTCTTCAGACGTAAACGACCATTGATTTGGCCCGGGCAACGGTGTCTGGGAGCCGGACTGCGCAGGTGATGCCTGGTTCGGGCGAACCTGAGGGCGTGGAGGCGACGTCCTCGTTGAATGTTGGGGCGGAGTCGGAACGGCGGGCGGAACAGGATCGTGACGACGGGGCGAGCGGGATCTAGAAGGAGACTGGCGTTCCGGTCGCGAGCTTCCCGGTACTGCAGGAGGCTGATACCCTTCGCGGGGAGGACGGTAGCGATCGATGCTCGCCATGGCCGCTAATGCTAGGTCGGGTTGGCAACGGGGAGAAGCTTGCGACAGCACCGGATCATGGAGGAGATCCGTCCTTTTGGGGGTAGAGCACGAGGAAGCGAGAAGTGCCAAGGCCGCGGGTTATGATCATGGAGAGTAAGAATGGGATTAGCCGCAAACTATCTACATAGGCATATTGTTATCTAATCGCTGGGGGGAATGGGTCACATGACCGGCGAGGTGGCTGGACGTCATCACGAGCCTCACGTCAACCACATTGACTCCCATGGGCATATCGAAGCCTTGCTTCATCAGGGGTATCTTTTTTGTCTTTCCGTAGAACGTACACTACTTCTATAGCTACCTAAATGCCTTCGCCATCGTTGCGGCCCCAGAGCTTGACTGTGCGGTCGTGTCCGCCGCTGACAATCCATTTTCCATCCCTGCTGTAGTCGACACTAGCAACAGGGCCAGTGTGGCCGCTGAGAGTCTGCACCAGCGTCCAATCGTCTGCCGAGAAGATCTTGACGTTTCTGTCGAAACCACCAGAGACGAAGAATGTGCCTGATTTCTTGGGCAGCTGAGCACCCTGGTCATCCACTCCCGGAGGAGTACCCATGATGGGGTCATCGAGGCCCTTGAACCAACGTGCGTCTGAGACAGCACTGGTATGAGCACCAATGCCGCCGGTCCTCTGCACTTTACGGACATCCCAGCACTTGATCCAGCCGTCTGCAGAGCCTGAAAGAACTCGGTGTCCGTCGGAACTCCAGTCCAGCGCATGGATGGGTTTGATGTGGCCGTCCTGATGCCCGTCCAGAATCATGACTGTACGGCCGGATCGCAAGTCCCATATCCTTCCAATACTGTCAAGACCTCCACTGGCAAGTAGAGACCCATCGTTATTAAAACTGACGGCGTAGACGCCTCGGGAATGGCCCTCCTGGAGAAGAACCTCGGCGGTTGATTCCACATCCCACAGGCGCCATGAAGTGTCTTCAGATGCCGAAGCCAGGTAGCGCCCAGAGGGGTGGAACTCGATACGGCAAACGCGTTGTGAATGGCCTTGCAGGGTTGACAGAGGAGTGTCCTGGGTTCGTGACCACAAGTGGATGAGACCCTCGGCGCCGCCAGAAGCAAGGTTCGCCGTCTCAGCACTGGTGGCACCTGGTAACCAAGAGATGCCGCTAATCTTGCTAGTGTGTCCACGGAAGGTTATCTTCTCTTCCAGACTGGGAATCTCGACCAGTTTGACTTGACCGCCCCAGTTCCCGACAGCCACCGTTTGGCCATCGGGCGATATCCTGGTCATGCTCACATGTCTTTCGCCCACAGTCTGAGTTCCCTGCAGCTCAAAAGCCTGCAGCCTCTCCTTGACCTGTTTCCGAAACTTGACATGCGTGCGAAGGGGAATGGTCGATTCGGCCTTTTGGAACTTTGTCCTTTGCTTTGCCCGCGGCAAAGAAAACTCAGCAAGATTGATGCGTGCTTGCAGGAGGTCGGGACCGCCTCTAGAGTAGAACTCTTCCTCCTGCTCCTCTTCGTCTTCCTGATCGGGGGCATCCTCCATGGTGATGTCGCCATTTTCCAGCCCCGTCATCTCGGCCTGAATCGTCAGAAGCTCGCGCAAGCGGTCGCGACGATCGGCGGGCCCTTCTCCGAAAAGCGTCATGGGCTCACCCATCTCGCGCAGCTTGGCGCGAACTCGGCCATCGTCGGTCGGGACTGCAATGGTAGCGGCGAGACGTTTGCGATTGAACTGGCTGAGGATGGCCGAAGCCTTCTCGGTAGAACCGCTGGTGTGTATGTCGTAGTTGTGGTCATCTGGGAGGTCTTCCAAGGAGATGCCTTGGTTAGATTCGGCCTCCTCCACGTAGGCTTGTCGTGAAGGGTGTATCATGATGTCAATGCAGGTATCGCGTCTCCCACAGGGGCTGTTTGGGATATGATCGCGGGAGAAGGGTGAAGGAGACGAGAGAGGCGCCTCGGAGGCTGTCGTGGCGAGAACGAGGCGGTACGGTTTCGTGGGGTTTTGGTTTGAAGCCTCTAGAAATCGATCCAGCAACAGCGAGGTTTCATGGTTGGAGGTATCTACAAGTGGAGGCTCATTGGCAAGCAAGTGTGGATACGTGAATTTTGTCCGGATGCCGGGGGTTTATTTGGCCGAGCCACTATGTACTCCTCGCAACTCGTATTAACTCGCAACTCCGAAGTCCCAGCTCGAGAGAGAAGTCTTGCAATGTACAACAACGGCAGTGGAGATTCAGTGGCTGACCCCGCTGTTAGCCTGACCACCAACTCCATTTCGACGTTTCCAATAATCATGTAACTTAGTTACCTACATAGGTAGGTACCTACCAGGTACGGAGTATCACGGCGAGTTCCTGTTTTGCGCGTGCTCCCTTGTTCATCAGGCTATCGGTGATGTCAAGCCCCGGCAGTCTGTCGGCGTGACACGGTCTCCATCACATGGGAGGCTTTCTTGGCGACGGAGAAAACAGGTGACACTATTGGCAACCATTTTGGGCCGGGTACCTTGGCGGAGGAAATGCCCGCCGTACCTAAAGTTACCTTGCGTCTGCGACTCTGCGCGTGATGTGGCTTCCAAGGCATGGAATGTAAGTTGGCTGGCTGCATACGACTACTTACAGCAGGTACTTGATTATCCCCCAGTGCCTCCTTGCTCTCTAAGGTAGGTACGTAGTAGGCCAGGGCACTCAAACTTTACGTACAACATTGGGTGCTGCATCCCCAGAACAAGCCACTCACGGGCACCTTAATGCCACACAAGTCGCGGATTCGCTGGCGATTGGAACTTTGCAAGTCCCATCCATGTGCGCGCTAACCCCCATCCCATGCCTTCGCTAGAGATGGTGCCTCGCGCCACTGGGGAATCAGCGGTTGCAGGGGCATCAGGTACCTGCTAGTAGCAGTGCTATGTAGGGCTGCCCTGGCTGCTTACTCCAAGTGCCTTTGTTACAGGCCTACGGAGGTAGTTACAGCGGGAACAGCGGGAACCTAAACAGGCCCAAACCTGCCTGCCCAGCACGTTGGAAGTTGGAACACGGGGCAGGAGGGGCCTGGCACCAAATTTTTTAAAATGTCTCGGGCAGCCAGTCTTTGTTCCTCTTCTCCTTTCCTCCTTCACACCATCTGGTGAGCCATTCCTGTCAGACCACTCTCCCTTTCTCTTGCAACACCGCCAATGCATATACCAAAGCCCGCCAACTCCCGTACCTCTTTCTTCCGATACCAGATGCGTCTATCGAGCCATCTCGAAGTCCAACGTCATTACGAGTCCGAGCCCCGCGACGATCCTGAGCGCCGGCGTGGCTCTCCTTGAACAACTCGACCGACTGCCTTCGTTGTTGCGATTCACACTGGCGACGCGTGCCTCGGGAGGTTCCTAGTTGTCAAGGTTTGAACAACACCTCCATCACCACACCATCCAGCGGCAACAGGCCCCTCACCCCACCTGAATCTGCCCACCATGATAAGCCGAGCGCCAGCCGCGGTCACCACTATCCGCGGTTTCCAGACCACGCCCGCCACCTCGGGCGACGAGGACTCTGATCACGGTGCCGCCGACACACCGCGCCTCAAGAACAAGCCTCGTGGCCATGCCCGCCTCGACGTGGTCAGCGCCAACTGCAGCCCCACGCTCCGGGCTTCCAACTCGCCAGCCATCTCTGGCATCGCCAAGCTGCGCATGCAGATGGAGCCCTTTAGCTTGGATTCCTCGCCCTGTAATTCCCTGTCGCGCGCCAGCCGCTCTCAGAGTCGCGAGGATGTGCGCAGCGAGAGCAGCAACGAAGGCTCCGAGAGCTACGAAGTCAACCTCGAAAACGATTTTGTGAGCGAGAGCGTTCGCGAGCGCAACGGCTTCCATGAACCGATCGAGGGCGGCCTCAACCCGAACCGCAAGATGACCTCGGAGGATTTCGAGCACCTACGCTGTCTCGGAAAAGGAACATACGGGACGGTTCTCCTGGTCAAGCAGCGTGCCACTGGACGCCTCTATGCCCAGAAGCAGTTGAAGAAGGCATCTTTGGTTCTGCACAAGAAACTGGTTGAGCAGACCAAGACTGAGCGCCAAATCCTTGAATCGGTCAACCGACATCCGTTTGTGGTCAAGCTGTTTTATGCCTTCCAAGACCACGAGAAGCTGTATCTGATCCTCGAGTATGGTCAGGGTGGGGAGCTATTTACTCACCTCAACACGGAAAAGATGTTTTCGGAAGATGTAGCCGCCTTCTACATGGCCGAAATGTTGTTGGCTATTTCTCACCTGCACAACGACCTGGGAGTTGTCTATCGCGATCTCAAGCCCGAGAATTGCTTGCTCGACTCTGATGGACACTTGCTCCTCACCGATTTTGGGTTGTCCAAGGTCGCGGTGGACCCGTCGGAATGCTGCAACTCCATGTTAGGCACGGTCGAGTACATGGCACCCGAGGTTGTCCTAGGGAAGAAGTATGGACGAGCAGTGGACTGGTGGTCGTTTGGGGCGCTGGGCTACGATCTCATGACGGGGAACCCGCCTTTCCGCGGGGGCAACCATGCCAAGATCCAGGACAACATTGTCAAGCAGAAACTCGTGCTGCCATACTTTCTGAGCACCGACGCCAAAGACCTACTGACGCGGCTCCTACGCAAGGAACCCGCCAAGCGCTTGGGAACGGTGATGCCAAAGGACATGCAGACAATGAAGAAGCACCGTTTCTTCCGCAAGATTGATTGGAAGAAGCTTGCGGCCCGTGAATTGGAGCCACCGATCCAGCCCATGATCACGGATCCTGAGCTAGCCGAGAACTTTGCTCCCGAGTTTACCGAGTTGTCCCTCAGCCCAATCATGAACAGCAAGGAGCCATGGGCCATGAGTCCGTCCAAGGAAAACCTCTTTGGCGGCTTCAGCTTTGTGGCGTCGTCAAGCCTATTGGAAAGCAACGGCTTTGCGTTCACGGCCAAGGTCTAATACATCCATGACGCTGTATACCCTTGTTGTGCACGTGATGGACCCGGTGTCATAGAAGGGCACAGGAAGGCCCGGACACGTTCGTACTCGAGATGGGTCACACCAATTGTGGGAGTTTGATTGGGAGCGTTTTTCTTTCTTTTACCGATGTTGAATAGAATGGCGGTATGCACCGACCGGACTCACGTTTGATTTTAGACAACGGGCCTTGGCAGTCCATTCTCAAAACGAGCTACAGTATCAGTAGAGCCCTGTGATGGTTCCTAGCCCCGACGCCAACGACCGCGCGTCGCCTTGGCTGCATTTGCGGTAAGTACTGACAGTAAACGAAGAGCGCCACGGGAGCTAGGGGAACGTCAGCCAGAGAGGCTGAGCTGGCGCAATGATGTTGTCCCAATCCCAAAAGGATGATGCAGAAACACGGCGGTGGACGACTGAGGAGTCAAGGTTTTCCCACCCCAGCCTAATGTGACAGTAACTAGACCAGGGGCCCAAACGATGCAAGGTGGCGCCTCTTTCTGCAGCACGGATACTGATGGCGCTCAGCTCTGAGTAGAAGGGTTGGCCTACGTAGCCCGTCGTCGGTTGTGTTGACGAGGCTGGCCTTGGCAGGACGATCAACCACATCTATACCATGCAGAGCTGTGATTACCTTGGAGTCACTCAGCATCGACTGGGATGCCCTCGTGTGATAGCGATGACTGACCTGCTTGCCTGCTTGCGGCCTCTGCAGTTCTGCACTCGTCATGGACTGGATTGGCCAAAGTGCATGCACATGATAGTTGCGGATAGGCGGGAGCTACCGTATCCGAGCCATTGTATTGGCGAGTCTAGACTCTAGAGTCCAGGCCTAGAACTCAGTCATTCGGAAACACGGCAGTTTTTGGAAATTGAGAAGCCATCATTGGACAGCGATATGGTAGGAGTGCCGGTAGGGGTCTAGTAGTCCAGGTTGAAAGGTGCCAAGCCCCCGGCCGGCGCCATGTTAGTCGCCTTGTGCGACGACGATGCAGGGGGAGGCTAGGAGGCAGTGGCAGCATGGAAGAAACGACTGCTGTCAATGGTCGGAGTGCGAGCGCGAGAATGACGCAACCTTGGAGCTGTCGGTTGAGGAATCCTGGGACGTAGCTACCAGACTCAATGAAAAGCCTCCAATGTTGCCGAATCGGTCCCATATACTTTACTTTCTGCCGGGGGCCCGGGGGTAACAGTCCGAGCAAGGGTTTCCCCCCCGGGGGTCGTCTGCTAGCGGGCAACTTTAAGTCATGCTTGTTTGCAAACGAGAATGACAAGCGACGATGGCAGTGCTCGTAAACTCGCAGGGTGCGGCCGCTCAGTTCCAGCTCGTTGCCGACTCTCAAAGGATCCATCTTGTTGTGCTTTGACGATGCGACAAGCCACTGCAGTTGCCTTTTCTCCTTGTGCCAATCGGCCAAAAACCCCGCGTAGTCGTGATTGGCCTGGCATGTGCTTGCATAGAACCGGGCGCCAGCTGAGATATGTGGCAGACATGCTGAAACTCTACCGCGCTGCCAATGAGCCCAGCCCAGCAAGTCTAGGTAGATTGTGCATGCCTAGACATGCCCAGACATGCCCCCCCAAAGGCCGGATCCCCCCGTCATCGCTGGTCTGGGCGTGCACGTTCATGGTCCAATTGCGGCCTTGCGCCTAGAATGTCCCGTTTTAGATCGACCCCTGCGTCTGAACCTCAAAGAAGCCCAAGTATATGAACCCTTTGTGTCGCCCTCGACTCGCTCGTCAAGCAACGAGCTGGTTTTCATTCCTCACTTGCCATCATATTCGTCGTCGTAAACCATGAAGTCAAACTCTGGTATGGCGGTGGCCATTGTCGCGGCCCTTTGTGAGTTGAGCCCCTCGACCTTTCTTCAACGCCACCTGGGCTAACCAAGCACTGCTCAGCTGCACTTCAAGTGTCCGCCCTCACTGACCCCTACTGCCCTGATGACTCCAAAGACGTGTGCTTCCGCTGGGGTGTCCCAGAGTCCGCAGGCAGTTCCAACTCGGGCAATGTCTACTTCCGGATAGAAGCTCCCACAACACACCAATGGGTCGGATTAGGCATCGGCTCCGGCATGAAGGGCGCCGACATGTTCATGATATACCAGGACGGCAACGGAAACGTTACCCTCAGCACACGAAAGGGCACGGGTCACGTCATGCCAGAGTACTCTGAGCGAAACGACGTTGAGCTTCTCGATGGGTCTGGTATCGAAAACGGCAAGATGGTTGCCAACATCAAGTGCGGCTCTTGTGACAGCCTCGAACGGACAGGAAACAACGACTGGATTGCGGCCTGGAAGCAGGGGGATTCACTTGACTCCTCAAGCACCTCGGAGTCGGTTCGCGAACATGACGAGCACAGAAGCTTCCAGGTTGACTTTGCTCAGGCATCCATCAGCTCAGACAGAAATCCCTTTACGCAAGCGTCTACTACTGGCACCGACACAACCGATCCTGACTCTGACTCGGGTGCTGTTTCCGAAGAAGAGGACAGTGGCAACACTGACACTCTCATCTTGGCCCACGGTATCTTGATGTCCATCGTCTTCCTCGGTGGCTACCCCATCGGCGCTGTGCTTATGCCCCTGACTCGCAAATGGTTCCTCCACGCAGCCTGGCAGGGGCTCAGCTTCTTGACCATGTGGGCTGCCTTTGGTCTCGGCTACATTGCCGCTGATCGTCAAGGCCAGGTAAGCCTTCCAACGTCGGTGAAAAATGACTGCGCTTGCTGACATTGTCTTTCCAGTGGTTCAAACAGACCCATACCAGACTGGGTATTTTTGTGGTCACGTTGTTGGTGCTGCAGCCTATCCTTGGCTGGTGGCACCATAGGAACTATCTCCGGCAGCAGCGGCGAAGCGTTGTGAGCTATGCTCATGTCTGGTATGGACGGGCTCTGATGATCCTTGGCGTCATCAACGGAGGACTGGGACTCCAGCTCGCCGATGGCTCCCATACCTTCATTGTCACATACTCGGTGATAGCTGGCGTGGTCTTTGTGCTGTATGTTACCAGTGCCGTATATGGCTGTATGAGAAGGACCAAGGGGCAGAAGATTGTTTCACCCCAGATGACCCAGGAAGAGCATTCCCCAGGGTTCCAAGGGCAGCGCTAGGTCAATGTGAGCAGACTGAATGTTTTGAGATTGTACTTGCCAAGTAGGCATAGATAGGCGGGTCGGTAGGTAGGTAGGTAGGTAAGGTAGTTTTGAATCGATGCCTTCGTGTACATGGTGTCATGTATATATAAGGAGAAATGGCTCGAGAAATACTAGTGCGCATAAGAAGATGGAAAGCAATGCTGTATGCGGCCGATGTTTCCTGTACAATCGTCAGTCCCCAGCTGCTCCATCGGTAACCCAGCTGGATACTTGAAGCTTATCGTTGCACGGTCCCAGTGGTTCATGCTGTCTCAGGCGGGGGCTGGTTGCTTTCATGCCCAGAGCGGGCATGGCGATGCGAGTGCTGGCGTTGACCTCATTCTCAACAAGCCGTTTCCCCGTCGCCAAGCTGTGTCGTCATGGCTGAGCCTCTAAGGATACAAGTGCGGTCTTGGCCTTTGCTGAAGCGTGTAAGAGGCCCCTTCGGCACCTACCGCTAGTGACTGGCCATGGAACCTGGTTGATGCTCTACATATCACGTGATGCCCACCCAAGCCGTTTTGCTCCGGTGACCATGGGCCAGCGCACTTGGCCTGAGGCAGAAACTAATCCGCCTGCAGCGATCTAGCAGCCGACCTCACGATTTTTCCCCAAAACCCTCAGTCCATCCCTCGACCCCCCCGAACCGGCATCCAATTGAGCCTCGATCCACTATCCAAAATGCTCAGCCAACTATCTCGGGCTTCGGTAAGTAGATGCCCGTCCTCTGGGTGCCCCAAGCCTTTGCGCTCCTGTCCATCGCTGACCGTCGGCCCCCTCGTTTCCCCGTTTATAGCGCGCCAGCTCCGCCGTTGCGGTTGCTTCTAGATTTGCTCGCGGAAATGCCGTCCAGGTGAGGTGCTTCATTGCTCCTACCGTCTCCCGGAAAGGTAAGGCCAACTTTTCCTTTGATTGTCCGCGGCGCTGCCATTCGCGATGGCTTCCCGATGCCCATCGCAACACCCCCGACTTGGTCTTCGGCCACGCAGCACAATAGCCGAAGCTCCCTCCACCGATCTCCGACGTCACCATGTTCCCCCCAATATCCCGCCACCCAAATCCCATCCACGAACTTGGGCCTCAACGCATCATATCCGAAGTGACCCCCGTATTGTCCAATATCGCTAACATGCCGCTTCTCTCCTAGCCGACTTCGTCCAGGAGCTCTACCTCAAGGAGCTCAAGGGCTACAAAACTCCCGTTGTCAAGGCCTCCGACGCCGAGGGTCAGGTCCAGACCTTCAACATCCCCAAGGCCCCCACCTCCCCCGAGGAGGCCGACCTTGCCGGCAACCTGAAGGAGTACGAGAGCATGGCCGTCGAGATTGAGGGCCAGGACGCCTCTGCTCAGGCCGGCGGCGCCGCCGTGGTCCCTGACTGGCTCGAGGCCGAGGAGGAGGAGGAAGCCCACCACTAAGCGCTCTCTTTATGCGTTTGTTTCATCACGATACATTTCGACCAACGATGGAGGGGACGGATCGAATAAGGCGGAAAGGCTGCTTTGGCCCAGCGACGAGCGCGGTCGTGGTGGTCCTGACGCGGCAGTGGGATCGGGGATGGTAATCCTGTGTACATTTTCCTAAAATCAACAGCCTCGGTTGCCTGTAGGAACTATTGCGAATGCGAATGCCCAAGCATACCAACTTACAAGCTCCTGTTTCCTTGTAGCCAAGCAAACTCGCCCTCGTGAATGCCAGCTGAGGCATATAACGTCACCTAACCCGACACGCTCCCGGCAGTTGAAACCTCGTTTTATTTACGGAGCACTTGAATTTTGTAATGGCATTATTCTTCGACTTTGTATTATGATTATTTGTCTTGCATCCCCAGGAAGTAGCCATGAGGCAACGGGCTCGTCCAGAACCCCTTGGGGAGCTGGCTCGCCCATCTTCCACTCCGTTCCAATGTGCTTCCACCACGACCGCATATTTCGTCTTCCAGACAGTCGTGAACTCCCCAAACACGAATTCGTTCATCCACACCATGACCAACTAAGGGTTGAGCATTGCCAGGATCTCCAAGCACGACCTCCGCAGCATTACTGGTATGAGCAGGGGAATTGCCATTGTAGAAACCCCACAATAACACGACCGACAAGCGTCAGGGGGGGCTCACTCCTGTCGTTTCTTGGCACACATACATTGCACAAGGGGACCAAACTTGAGGGAAGACTGGGAGGAGGAACTTTTCCCAACACTCTCCTCGCAACCAGAAACGTCGTAATCCTGCTTGATTCAACGATGATGCAACGAAACAACGGCCGACCTTGATGCAATATGATACCTTGATTAACATCCATGATCATGAACTCAGAGTAGCCTCCTGATTACTTTTCCCTTCCCCTTTGCATCATTTCTGCATGTTACTTTTCATGACACGAATGAACCCAATGATTGTCGGAACGCCGTGAATTTGAAGAATATGAACCGGTTGTCATTTATACGTCAAAATGAGAGCCTCCCACCATGTGCTCATCATGTGGAGCATTGTTTACAATGCCACTCATTCGGTTTGCCTTCCTCAGGTCAATGTCGTCCAGGTTGTCCCAGTCATCGCGATCAGAGTGGTGAGCATCATCCATATCCTCGTCGTCCATTCTTGCGCGGTCCCGCATGTGATCATCGAGGGCACTTTCGTCGACGAATGTGAAGCCCTGGAAGTTGGCTTGGACAGAGGGAGACAGCGGGGTGGAGGCAGCGTAGCCTCGAGCAAGAGCGGCAGCCCGCTCGTTGAGGGACCCGTTCTGATCAAGGGCGGTCGTGAACTCGGGATCAAAGTAGGACACATCGGTCGCAGACTTCAACTTGGGCTTAAACGGCGGAGTGATGAGCTTCTTGGAGAGGAGAGTCCAGTCGATGTCGCCGAAGAAGGCATGTCGCTTGAGCTCTTCCGCATCATCGGTTGCTCCCAGCCTGTGCTTGGGATTTCTATTAAGCAATCCCTTGACAAAGTTCCGGCCTTCTTGCGAAAGCGTATCCCGAGGGAAGCGGACTTTGCCGAATGCAATATTCTTATACATCTGCTGTGTGTCCTCGGCGTAGAAAGGGCTCCAGCCGCAGCACATTTCGAACACCAACACGCCGAGGGACCAGAAATCGACCATTTTGGTGTAACCTGATTCATCCAAAAGGACCTCTGGTGCCAGATACTCGGTGGTTCCGCAAAAGGTGTTTGTTGTGTCGTTCTTGGTCAGGTTCGCTTTGGAAAGTCCAAAATCGCACAGGGCAATGTGACCATTGGCGTCGAGCAGGATGTTTTCAGGCTTCAGATCCCGGTAGACGATGTCACTCTTGTGCAGGTGTTGAATGGCCAAGATCAGCTCGGCAATGTAAAACTTGGCCCGCTTCTCGTCGAAACGTCCTTCCTTCTGGAGATGCCAAAACAGCTCACCCCCAGACATGTAGTCGGTTACCAGGTAGAGCTCCGAGGGTGTTTGGAAGGAAAACTTGAGGCCGACGATGAATGGCGAGTCAGACATGGCTGTTCTGACAAGAATGTTTCGCTCGCCGACGGTATGTGCCACCTCCTTCTTCTGCACAATCACCTTCTTCTGAAGCACCTTCATGGCGTAGATGCGCTGCGTGTCCTTCTTCCGTACTTGGTAAACCTGTCCAAAGGTTCCTTTCCCGATAAGTTTAAGAATCTCAAAGTCACGGGGGCCGAATTGCTTCCGCTCGGTCCTGCGGTACGCAGCTTCCACGTAGATTTCGCCCGTGGGTGCATTCTCAGCCATGGTATCGGCGTGGCCTTCGAGCTTGTACCAGCCCTTTACGAGGCCATCGTTTTCCTTGCTGGCCTGGAAGTCGACGTGGCCCAGAAACTCTTCGCCGGTCGTAGCGTGGTCGTACACAGATATGTCCACCAACATGTCGGATTCGACAACGTCGCTGCTGCGGGTTAGCGGGGCAAGACTCTCGGGCATCTGTAGGACGCAAAAGGACAACGTACAATTCAGCCTCGGAATCCCATTGGGGGTTGGTAAAGGATTGGCGCGTAGGTCGGTTTCGGAATGTGTTATAATCGGACACGCTGGTGTTGCTGCTCTGACGGCTGCGCATGGGGATGGCCATTGGACGACCGGAATCGCTTCCTGATCGCTGGATGGGTATACCACCGGCCGATGGAGTGGCGACACTGAGATTTTCATCGTCCTCCTCCTCGGGGCGTCGAGGGCCGCCGGAAATAAGCTCACTTCGCTGGAACACAACCACAATGTAGGGATCCCGGCATCTCCGCAATCCCTTGGCCTCGGTGACCTTGATAGTCAGCTTGCCCTTGGGTGCTGGGGCCTGAGCACCGGTGGAGGAGCTTCTCGGGGTCTCGGTTCCGCTAGACTTTGCGCTGTCACGGCTGCTTCTCGACGAGGTTTCCTTTCCATCAGACCCCGACGGACGCACAGACGAAAGTGCTCGAGTGGGAGTGGGAGGGCCGCTCTTAAATGTCATGACACGAGTTAGCTCTTTGAGCCCGCCAAGGGAGTACCACTTGCTGGGAGCGGGAGCGGGAGCGGGAGCGGAAGCAGAATATGCAGTGGGGTTTGATGAGGGTGTAGAGCGTGAAGCATCGCTATCGTGTGGTGAAGGTGAATCATTAGGGGAATTGTAATGGGTAGTGGTAAAGATGGAGGCGCCTGGCCCCTTGGAATGTGAAGAAGGCAATGTAAGAGAGGTTGTTAGGGCAGCAGCTCTGCTACCGATGTTGTCTGGACTCAGATTACGGGAAGCGGAGCCTCCAGAAGAAGATGATTGAGAAATGGGAGGGGATGGGAGGGGA